>CM053170.1:81740331-82062146 GCA_012977825.3 Pteromalus puparum | reverse complement strand
ACCTGGGGTCGGCGTGCGTCCCTTGTGCTGGCTTTTTCCTTCTCCTCTATACTGGTATCGCGCAAAGGGCAGGTCAATTGCTTGCGGGGGGGGGGGGGGTACGACAAAGGAATCCTGGAAAATCCATATGGCTTCTAGAATCCCGTTAGGACGTAACCTTCGTACAGGGAGTTATATTAGAGGCTCGTACGCATAAATTCTACGGATGAAGCGTTATTTATTTTTTTTTTGCGACTGCTAAATGATTAATTCGGGTACAAGATAATTTCAATTAAAACGTCTCACACAGCAGTGAACTCGAGTCAGTGACTCGAACAAAGAAAAACGGCGACTCGCACGATCCATCACTCAAACTAAAAGAGGCGCAATTCCCGAAATTGCCAGCGCTTGGCGCCGTAACAGCCGAGCAATTCACAAGGTCCATTACTTTGAGTGAAGTACGTATACCTCTACGTCGAGCGGGTGTATTATAGTCCAGGATCACATCGGATGTGTACGTGTGTACATGTGTGTATCGATTCCGCCGAAAATCGTTGTAGTGTAGAGCACCGGCACAGCTTTTCATTAATCCGGTATATACCGTATACACCGTCTGCGACTATTCTGCGAAATCGAAAACAGAAAATGAACGCAACAAAAAAAAGCACACACGCGTCTTTCATGAATAGTCTTGTATAATATGGGTAATAACTACTGATTTATTCGCTATGTCACTTTATATTTTGACATTTGCAACTGCGCAGTGGTTCGAAAACGGGTCCATAACGTTAATAATTATAAAACCGTATACAGGTAGCGCGCACTCGCGACGTCGGTCATAAATCTACGTTAGAGGATCTTCGAAGATTTTATCGCCGACGTGGCTACGCGCCTGTGTATATCGAATGGGCACGCTCGCGAGTTGTACATAAAATATAACGCGACGGTGTGAGTGCACGAAATGGCGGACGCGTGATCCAAGATGGCGCGGGCGCCTCTTGCGATTAGATATATATATTTAGACACGCGAGGTTATGTATAAAATTCCGTGTATAGCGATGCTTTGCCAGCGAATCGTTTCTCGCGATGTTTGGAAGTTTTTCAGCAAGAATATAGCAGCGTCGTGATAATGGAAGTTTTGATAAAAGTACGCGGATGTTTTTCCCCGAAAACTTTTAATGGCTTTCGCGAAAAATACTTTACCAATGTTTGCACTTACCAGAGAGAAAAAACATTTTTGATTGATATCGCTGGCCGATAAACCGATTGCCAACATTGCGAACTGGAAATCTCTATATATATATGTGTGTGTGTGTAACGAAACATTTCATCGTGAAAAAGAGAGACAGTCACGTCGGGGTCTGCCAAAATTGAGCTCCGATTTCAAACCGCGGAAATTCAATTACGAAGGCCGCCATTCTGATCGATCGTTCGATTCCGGACGAGTTTTTATTTCCTCTTCGTTCCACGTCTGCTACTGGAAGTTCGCGTAAAGATAAAACGTTGTTGCTGCATTTATTCAATATTTTATATCCGATATAACTTGCACACGCTATCCAAAGAGCACATCAGAATTTTATTTTTAAAACCGAATCTGGTGCATTAAAATTTATGCTCTGTTTCTCATTGCAGCGGCGGCATTTATTTTAAAAAAAATCCTGTACGTAGAATAATTGAATTTAATTAACACGCTCTCGAGGGATTTATATAGCGTGGCTGAAAAAATTCACGACATCGATGCAACGTTCGCATCACGCGAGGCACAACGAAATTGAGAAACATGTTATGCAAAGTATAAAATATTAAGAAATTTAACGATAGGATACATTGCGGCACTGAGAGAAAATAAGTGCTGATTTTTTCGTTACAATTGCTCTTATAATTGCGACCAGTAATTTGAAAATAAATATAGAACACGCGGAAGCAGTGATAAAGCAAGCTCGATGATGATAAAAATGTATGTATTATAAAGAACCGTCGATAAATTAATTCTCACAATTTATATAGATGGATACAATGACGCGGATACGAATTCGCATATCCTATTTTCATATCGATTCCACGATTCTCATGCAGACGAGCTTCTAAATAACAGTAGACCAGGAGTTATATATATATATCGATTGCTTGTGTTTAAACGGATAAGACTATATACGTATAGTAATAAGACGTATGTACACATCGTTACAGAGGATATGGATATTTGTTCGCCGACGGATTATGAGGGAAGTATACTTCTTCATAGCGCTCTTACAAAATTATGATATCTTTTCGAATTGAAGTGTGACAATTCGAGACATTCGGCGTCAAAATATTTAATGGAAAAATATTTTACTAGCATTGTTTAGGTTGAATTAAAAGTTTCATTCGGGCAATTATTTTCTCTCAGTATACACAAAATACAGAATCTAATCGGATGTATAACTAATTTTAATAAATCACTGTGCGCGAATCAAGTGAAAATTAGGTGCTGTCATAATGTAACTTTTATTTAACACGATTATATAGTAACGCAGTGCAATTATTCTATTTTCTGGGTCAGAAGTGTATTTTTTCAAGATTATCTTATGATTACGTGTGTATGTACATTTAAAATGAATTAACTCACGTTATACAGTTTGAAAATTAATCATAAAGTATTTCATAACGTTGTTTAGATATCCATATTCTATTAAGAAATATATGTAAGGTATAATAATATTATAATTAACACTAACGTATGCTATAAGGTATACATTATAATAAAAACGGGTTAAAATTCAGAAGATATAAACAAATTTACGATTGAATAGTTTTTTTAGTTACAAGAAGGTTGTAATTGTTTATATCGAAGTAGTTCATGGCTTCTAAGAAATACTATAGGTATATAGGTATGTACTAAAGTTTGATAAAACTTTTTGATTAAAGAATCATTAATAACTACAATGGCATTTATACATATAAATAATAGTAGGTATGCACACGAAGATAAGATTATTAATATAAACCAGGTAATTCGTAGCAAGTATAAATGAAACTGTCAAGTTATATTTTTAAATTTCAGTGATTTCATTTCGTACAAAGAACATACTGTCAAGCTTTTGAATTAATCTATTATACATAGTACGACAGAAGTTTCAAAATTCTATGCATTTATATTTATATAATTGTGATATAATATTATATACTAAGATTATTACTAAGATAATGTAAAAAATCATGTATCGTAGATTAAAGTACATACATTAATAGTTAAGGTAGTTGTTCGCGTTAACTCGCGAATATTGTGGTCCAGGCTTTAAAAACTATAGATTTAGAAGAAAAAAAGCAGCTTGCAAATGCAAGGGTGAACACCATTTTTCTCGTGACATTAGCGAGAAGAAAATTTGTCCTTTTCTACGTCATTTACCTATTTAATGGCGAGGAATTTCTCGGTCTCTTCTACACTGCAAAGGTTCTAACGAGAAAAAGCTTTTTAATTCAAATATGTCGTCGTTTATCTTCCGCGCTAAGAAAATCTCAAACTTTTCTCATAAGTCGAGCTTTCTCTTATTGTTTTAAAGAGCAAGTCTTTCTCCAAAAGTGCACAAGTATATTTTTTTACTTTTAAATTTATTACGAACCTTCAGTTTATTGTTTCAACTGAAATTCTATCTGTGATGCTATTTTTTCGTCAACCAAATATTACAATACTAGCTTACTTCTTCATATAACCTGCCTTCTGGAAAATACTGTTTTACTGCGGGCTTAAAATGTATAAAGTTATAGAAGAGTATACTAAAATGTATAATATTAAAAACAAAAATAAAAAAACACTTTCTCAAAAGGACGGATTGCATCTCTAATACGCGACTTTCATTAGACACGCTGCACCAAACAAACTAAATGTAACGCGAACGAATAATTTTTACAATTATATACATTTTAACAATGTACTGTATCGAAGCATAAAGCTACGTTTTCGATTGAAATATTTCCAGCGCAAAAATCAAAGTGCCAATTTTGTGGCCAGAAATTGTTTGCTTCCAGGTTATTATTACATACATTGTATTATTTAACGACATAATTAAACTGACGTACGTACATGCAGTGGAATATGATACAAATTTTCGTTTCTGATGTCAGTCAAAGTGTTAAACGTATGTGAATTTATTAAAATCTACTACATGTATTCGTATTTGTAGCTATATGTACAGATTTGTACATTATACAATTTTATAATATTTTCGTATCATAGCTCTATACACTTTCATACAAAACGTAAAGTGTAGTGCAAAAACTCAATCATTAGGTATAATATTTTCATTAATTTTTTACTTTCCCTTTACTACCAAATTCATTTTTCAGTAAAGTGAAAACAAACTCACTAAATATAGACGTCAAAATAAGATTTGCGTACAAAAAAATTAATCGAAAAATTCCGTGAGGGTCCAAATGTGCTCAACGTCGAAGAAATTTTCTAAAGAAACATGTTTGTTAAATAATCGGCTTCGAGTTTTCTTACATATATCGAACATTATATACATTTTTTGTAAATAACATAATACACTTCTCTAAAAAATGCTGTATCTATGTTGTTGCTTCCGTAAGATATAACGTCCGATTATAATAGGAAATAATAGCAAAGTATCTTTTTTATAACGACAGAAGAAAAATAATATCTATAGTCTTGTGCAAGCATATATTGTAACAAAAGAGGTATATATATAAGCTTCGTCTAGTACTTTATGCAAATCGTTCCTTCCACTTTACGACTATACTGAAGCACTCAAATTTTACAGATATATACCTATATTGTAAAATCGCAGATTGTCCCGATACTTGCGTCTGTATAAATACAACGTGATTCGCGAAAAAAAAAATTAGATTCGTATTATACATATATATATATATATATATTTAGAAATGTAATAACGATGTAAGCGTGTGCGCGAAAGAGAGCGAGCTGTTTATTGTACATGTATAAAAGAAGTTTAATGTAAAATAAGAGAATATAAACTTATGTATCGTGTAAATATAATATATACGCATATATAACCGTTTACCATTAAAATTATATATCAACGTTGCATTATTGAGATGAATAAAGATGATATATTGGAAAGCATGCTGTCGTGTATTATTAATTTTCGAAATTAATTCACAAGGAAAATCGTCGAAGACATTAGCATTTGATAAACAAGAAGGGCTTCGTTTATTGCAAGCAGGAGAGGACGTTCATGTTCGGGCGCACGGAAAAGTTACCCGGACAACAAGACAATAGCTGTGCGCCCGCAAGCTATGACAGAGAAAAAGCACGTACACTCCTTCCAAGAGTTGACGAAGTTTTCGACGACGTCTCATCCGCGGGCTTTACTCGCGAAGCGAAGCCGTCCTCTAGTCCAGCAGCAGCTCGAATTTACATTTAGATTGAACTTTATATTTTGCAGGGTTGGCTGGGAGGAGAGGCGTATAAAAAAATGGAAAAAGGTGGAAAGACCTGAGGCCACCGTTACGCGTGATTTTTTTTTTTCCTTTCCAGTTGGGTGTATCATCGATGATCGAAGATATTGTGTGATTTTCTCTTTTGATTTTCGAGTAAAAGTATGCTGGCAAAGTAAAAAATAAATATATGTATTATGTAAGATTTCTAACTAATTTACAACGATAACTTTACGTAAAATTAGCTCTCTACGCAAAACAATTATTTATAAAAACACTCGTCCAAATAGCACACTCGAGCAAATCCCAGTTATGTGCGCCATCTCCACTATACATGCATATAGGCACTGCAGCAGTACGAAATCATTATACTCCGAAAAAGTGCAATTTGGCCTGGCACGCTCGTATATAACGAGGAAAAAAAAAAAAAAACGTCCGGCCACTCGAGAGAACCTACTACCCCTCGACTCACTCCAACAGCAGCAGAGTAGCAGCAGTGAAATTTTCTCGCCGAGCGATACATCATAATTCTCGCTCTTGCGTCCGTGTTTTCCGTATTCATGAGCCGACAATGGGCCACTCGAGCCGAGGCTTGTTAACCCAGACGGCAGCAGTAGTGGCGGGAACTTTGAACTGCAGCTTGGATCCGTTCGCGCGTTATTGATGATTCCCTAGCTCGGAATAAAAGATAGCACTCAAGAGTCGCTTTTGATACAGCGAGATTCTCGCGACAATAGATCCGCGGGAAATATCGCGAGATCGATCTTCGCGTATCCCTTCGTCCGATTTTTTTTCTTCGGGAAGACGACACGGATCGAGAAGGTTTTCGCTTCATTGGCTCGAGGTGGATGTTTATCTCGGTTTTTTGAATTTTTTTTTTTTTTGGCGGGAAATTTAATTAGGAGAATTAAATTTCCGCATGAGTTCGCGGCGTCGCTCACATAAATCATCATTAATCATCGGGTGTATAGAGATGGGACGCTGCAACGTGTATACGTAGTCCCAAGAGTGAATGCCAGTATATCGCAAGCCGCTATTAGAATTGGTGATTCGGGGGATGGAGAGGAAGAAAAATAAACATGCTCACCGCGTGGACAGTTTGCTCTAGTTAATCTTACGGATGGATTTGAATAGCTGTGTGAATCAATACTAGAATCGATATAGAGCGCGCGCATATATTTTTCTTCGACTGTTACGGGTATAATTGCTCAAAAAATCTTAATTAATTATAGAGTCTGTCTTGGTAGTATAAAGTTTCACACTATTTGAAGGATCAATGTAAGGTTATGACAATATTTTGATAATTTTGATATCATTGCTCGCCAATTAATATTAAGGATACGTCGCGTATAATTATGATATTATAGCGATCGGTGTGGAAAAATTTCGGATATTTCGTATTTTGAAATACGACCAAGATCTCATTGATAAAATAATGACTGGATTACAGCACTAATTAAACCCATACCCGCATCCAAAATAAATCTCGATCTTCTATCCAATTACCCGCGACGCGCCAAAAAAGTCTATCTATTATTCGAATTTTTCATTATCGGGAATCCACAACAGTGCAAATTAACGACCAGCGTGTCAATTGTAACAATGCATATATATATATATATATATATATATCTCTCTCTCCTGACTAGAACAATCCGCGCATTCTTTTCCCCGCCACAATGAGGATCACGCTTAATCACGTCTTTAATTAAAAAATCGTCGGATCGCCTTCGCTCGCGCACGGAATTCAATTTTTTCTCTCCATCTCTCTTTCTCTATCCCCTTTACATCACCAGCTATATAACACAGAGATAGAGATCCCGATTCGTTTCACGCGCAATTTGTCGCGCGCGTATGTATGTATATATAGGCGCACACCTGCGTCATTCTTCGAGAATCCCATATCGGCGGCACAAAACAAATACACGCGTCCCGCTTATAAAGCAGCGGAACGACCCTCGTGTCTCTGTTCGGTGTTGTACGCATATATAGCGTTTGCACAAGGGGCTGAGGGGACACTCGGGGGTGGTTTTAATTAGGTTTATACGTACTCGGGGAAAGAATCGTTTCTGCATCGTGTTTAAATAGCTGCTATAGTCATACATACACGACGTTATTTTTTCAAACCGAAGAGTTAAGTCGGCGAATATCTGATGGGAAAATGAAAAACTCAAGTGTTTAATTCGAGCGTATATATAAAGGGCAAAGTTATCTCGGGTGCGCGAGTTAAACACACTTGTTAACTTTCGAAACCACTTCAAACTTTCTGGTTTATAGACAGGCTAAAAATTGCGAAATTATCGTTTAGATTCAGACGTGAACTTTAGACATTCGCTGTAACCTTTCTCATCTTCTGGCTCGAGTATGTATAATTTATAACGAACGTTACTGGAATTTCCTCGCGCGGTAAATTCAAATATTATAGAACTCCGCGGACTTTCATCCACGAGATGTTGGCGAAGTTGATCGTTCGCAATATACACTGGACACATCCCGTGAGACGGAAATTCGAATTATAAACGACTTACAGTTTAGCTTCATCCCTTATTCTTGACCCATACCGTGCGAGGGAATATAGTCTGTATGCGTGTCACGTATGCGCGTCTTTCAATGAACCGAAAAAGTCGGGATAAAGTTTTTCGTCCCGAGCGTTTAATCGCGCGAGTCATGCATATTCAGAAGTGTGGCAGTTGGCCAAAGTATCGATTCCGAAATTGCAATGCAGTTGGGGGCATATATTTCCGAGCGAGTGCTTCAGCTGCAGGTCTTTTAACTTTTTAACATTTTAAACCTATAGACTGACGAAAGATTACATGCGTCAATTCAGAAAATAAATTTTTAATTGCATTCACCAAGTTACTCTATACAAACATTATTTTTAACCACCAGCAATTTCCAACGGTATTTATATACATTGCGCGTTTTTTTGCGCTTACATGCAAAAATGTAAAATTAATTAATCAAAGATACTAACGTTTCTATCAAGCCAAAGCAATATGAAAGAAAAAGAATCTCACACAAAAAAGCCATCAGCATGCTAATATGTAACCCCGAAGTAGTATACACTCCTAAAAGAAAGCGTATTATATATACAAGCGGCTGCAAAATGAAAAGCCGGAATATCCCAAACGAATGGCGAAATCATCAATGACAAGCATTGAAAGTCTTGCTCCCGTATATACGTGTCCAAGGGTATAGGGGTCCGAAAAAGTTATGCAAACCCTATAGAACCAGTGCGTACAGTCACCCTCTTGCTGCGAGGCGCAATAACGAGCGCGCACGTGTGCTCGCGGATAGTTCGTCACGGGTCGAAATACCAGAGACACGCTGACAAGCGTTAATGGGCGTTATATATCAATATTGTGCTTGAATTAGACACGCTGCGAGACGAGGAATTTTATTATTGTCTTCGCGCTAATGTCGTTGGTAGTTATAAAAATCGTCGATTCGGAACATTTTTATCCTTTAATTTGCGTATACACACACGCAGGCGATCGAGTTAACGATCATTGATATTGCGACATTCAGTATTGACGAACGCACTGCGCGTTTTATTTACGAATATTGTATGTGCTCTAAAATTACGGCCGCATACACGGCAAATTCGGTTGGCCGTATCTTCAGAGGAAAGTACCACTGTCACGTTTTCGCTAGAAATAAAAACGTTATGAAAAATATTTCCTAATTCATAAATTACATCTGTCTTGGCCTCGCAGTGCCGTATCGAAAAAAAATCTTATTAACGAAGAAAGAGAAAAAAAAGCGAGTTCTATCACAATACCTACTCATCGAGAGCCAGGAAGAAAGGTAAAAAAAGAAGCGACGTGTCATTGCGGCCTCGTCTCTTCGATTCAATTCGATTCCAGTGAATCGAATGACGCCTCAGCGGCGCAACGACAAATTCGTATTAATGAACGAGCATCGCAGTATAGTTCTCATTTTTCTGCAAACTCACGCTCCGGCTGTGATGACTTCTCTGTAGCTATTGTCGGCGGGTGTTTAGCGCAGAGAAAAAAAAAAAAAAATAATCGTTGATAGTTGCGGAACATTTGGTTATATTGGGAAAATGGTCCGAGCATGCAGATGTGTTAATTTGAACGTATATGGAAAACAGCATATGCCGTGTATATACGGAGGAGTAATGTTGTTCACGATGATCGATGGTATATCTGATTATTTTTTGGTGAATCGCTCGGGTGTGATACAGCGGAAATTCGTAAAAAACGAAGGAACGATCTGAAACGCGTGCATTGATATATTCGTTTATTATGGAGAAATTAATTAATTTCCCTGTAAAGCGCGTTATTCCAATTGAAAACATCGACTGCAGTGTAGGTAGTCTATTAGTTTCGAGCTACGAGTAAAATTGTGAATTTTTCAAGTCTCTGATAAAATTTTAAAGCTTTGTGGAAGCAATAAACTTTTTGCTTAGTTTTATCCACTATGAAGGCATTACATAGATATGCAATCTTGTATATTTTGTATGCGCTCAGCATCAACGTTGATAACGTTTTAGCAGAGTGTTGCATTGCTAGAAGGTAATAAGATTTAATTTTATTTCAAGAAATATATAATTCAGTTTTTCCGTTTAAGCACATGACTCCACATACTTGTTTGTTAAAAAATGCTCACTAACACACAGTCGTATGTCTGCATATAGTATAGAATGTCAATGTATATTATCGTACTCAAGAGCATGAGTCAGAAGTATGTTAGTAGTTAGTAGGATCTTAATAGCTGGAAACTAAATTTTTCCTATACTAAATCAATCGCATAGTTAGTTTTGATGCGTCGTTTGCGGTTCAATGGTTTTATTAATAGTTTTTTTGATGAAAACCATTACTCAAAAGCGCGTTTATAACATATAAAACTGATTTCTGTCTGCGAGATTAGGATAGATTGCGACAAATAAATTTAAATTTTAAGATGCCACATCGAAGCAAATGAGTACATGCATACACATATTATAGAAAAGGTAATATTTCGTAAGGATAACGATAAAACAAAGTCACTTTTTCGTTTAGAAAAGTCGACATGTTCGTTGAATACGATACAAATATTGCAGCACGCGAAACGAATTCTGTTTTTATTACTGAATAAAAGCAAGGTCAAGTACTGTAAGTCGCTTGCAGTTTTTGTATATAATGTGCCTTACAAACGTTGATTGTTTCATAAGTTACAGTAATTTAAGGTGTAAATGTTGTCAAAGTTCTTCAATAATCTTTCATATAATACAAATTGATTGATAAGGATTTAAACGTGAGTTACCGATTTTATAATAAAACAAAAATAATCTCATTTAACAAAATAATATTCAGAATAATTTTTTTTTTTCAGAAACCAGTTAATTTGCATATGCGTTTAGTTAATAGTTAAAAATAAACCACAGAAAATTATCTTGCACAAGTTTTCAAAGTGCATTGCGTTGTTTTGTTAAATTTTGATATAGATTATTTAGATTTTGTTCTATACTCTAAAGAATATAATAGACACACGGTGAAAGTGCTAAACAAAGTAGAGATGAACATTCAAGGCGAATTGGATGAAACAGATACCATTTTAGAGTTATTTAAAAAAGATGAGAATATTAATCATAGTAAATTGAAGAATGTCATATTAGTACTAGGCGTAGCGGGCTCTGGAAAAAATACTTTTACGCAATTTGTTGGAAAAACAAATCATTACTACGAGTCTGAGACCATAGAAAGTGATGTAAATGAACTTACGACAAAATATCTTAACCAAGATCATGCAGTTCTACCTAGTATGCTAGAAAATGCCGAAAACAAAGTGGTGTTTTACGATTTTCCTGGATTTAGTTTTCAACCAAAACCAGTGAGAGACATAGCCTTAAGTTATTACATCAAAAGTGTATTAGATTCAGCTGACTCTATAAAACTTATTTTCACAATACCTTATTCTCTAAGTGTTCGGCTTGGAAATTTAGATTTTTTACTTTCACTTGCCAGCGCGTTCATAAATGATTTGGAAAAGTATAAGAAGAGTGTTGCTCTGGTGGTAACAAAAATTGACGATAAGTACATTAAGGATGGTGAAAAATCAATTTTAGTGTCGGATCAAGTTATCATGAATGGCATTGTTGAAGATTTACAAAGTTTGAGAACAGTTATGAACAACGCACGCATATCAGAATTCATCGATAACTTATTAGGAAAAGATGAACATGGAAGTAAAAAGAGAATAGGTATTTTGAGAAAACTGAACACAGTTGACAAATTCACCCGTCTAACTCTACTACAACAGAATAAGGAGTATTTGAAAAAGTTGATACACGAAAATGTAAAATTCATTAAGTACGATAAAAGTGATTTTAAATACACTAGCTTGTATACAAACATACAACAAGCGCATCAGTTGTTTGATAAGATAAATACAAAATTATTGTCCGAGTTAAGTAGTCTTGGGCCAGAAATCAAGAAGTATTACTATAAGCAAGAAGAGCAATCTCGTGATATCCACGACTTTTATAACAAAACTCAGTCATGGACCGATGCTTTTTCCTCTCAACAAGGAGCTGTGAGTAAATGCGCAGATTTTCGATGCGTCGTTAACCGACTGACTGCCATGATTATCGATCACGATATTTCTCAAACGAACGAGCATAATGTAAGTATCAAAAATTATTTGAAGTACCTAGAATTTCTAAGCACACTTATTGACGTTCAATTTGTATCGCAATTACCTGTATGGATTCAAGGGTTTTCAATTGGCATACAAACATATTTGGATCATTCAAAGAAATGGTACAATTTTTTAATCTATTTACACGATGCTCTATCAAATTATGATGTACAAAATAATCTTTATAAGATCAGTAATGTGAATTCAGTTGAGTGCCAAAATAAAGAAAACGTGATTATCATGGACTGTAACTTTGAAAGCGTTATAGAGAGTATCAGTGCAACGCTATTGAACGATATTAAGAAAAATGATTCGTACAGCATCATTATGGATGTGAAATTAGATGAAGTGAAGCTTAAATTTCTAAACACCATCTTGGATAAAACAGTAAAACATAAAGTAAGCTACTCGTGTGGGAAAGATGGTAAGTTTTCGATAAAAGGATACAATGTACAACTGAGCAGTGTCTATGATGCAGAGTGTCCTGGAACAAAAGTAATAGAAATATTTGCGTTGAATAAAATATTTATTGACGGGCTTTTTGATTATACGGGGGATGAATTGCAACTTTCTATTATCGCACCAACGTGGGAAGTTACTAAGATCTCGACAATATATTTGGATGGCGAAAACGGCGAAAAATACCCAGCAGTGCCAAATGATAGTTTAGGGAGAGACGGTAGAGCCGGCAAACCAGGGGGACCAGGTGGAAGTTTTTTAGGCATTGGACGAAGTTTCGTTAACCCTATAAATCTTACTATAATTGCTTATGGCGGCATTGGTGGACCAGGAGAAAATGGAAATGACGGTGCAGAAGGAATAGATGATGCAGCAATACATTTGTCGCAGATCCCAAAAAACAGAGGGAATATAGCCGACTGGCATGGCAAGTATTGTTTTCCTAGGCCTGGTCTGTATTCCGTTGGATCTTGTATTATACGTTCATCGAAAAGCTGTACAGTTGGTGGAAATGGTGGCAACGGGGGAATAGGAGGAGAAGGAGGAAATGGTGGAGATATTTTACTTTTTCCGCCAAGAGAAGAATCGAGGATAGGGATTGACAATTCGCAAGGTGATAAAGGTAAAGACGGAAAAGGAGGTAAAGGCGCGAGAGGAGGAAAAAAACAATTGCACTTAGACTATAAAGTAAAAATACAATTCGTAAATAGATGGGGAACTCATCGCCACCTCTATTATTATACTCCAATGCCAAAACGCGATAAGCGATGCAAATCCGGAGCGAATGGTAAAGCTGGACAAAGTAAAGTTAACTTACGAAAACCAAAACCTGCAGTTACTATTTACTCACCAATCATCATCAATGCCTATAAAAATTATTTGAGAGAAAATTTGAGAAATGGCGTTGTGGAGTCATCTTTAAGAAATTTTCTAGAAGATTTAGATAAAATAGATAGTTATGATACGTTAGGATATGTGGATGAACTATATGGCTTAGAAAAACAATTTTATAAAATGCGCAAGGAGTTTCCAATGTTACCGTTTTACGAGTCATTGGAAAAGAGGGTGAGACGTTATGCAGAAAAACTTCATACCAAGGGGGCATTAACAGAAGACCAAAGAAAGGTGCTACGCTATCTGTGCACAGCAATATCAACCAAGATTTGTAGCATAAACAGTATTGCGGCTAATGACTTTTCCATAAATATAGGGGAGCACTTAGACCAGACAGTAGATGATATCAACGAACTGAAAACTTTTGACGACATAACAAGAAAAGATAGTTATATACGTGATTATCAGACAGACATGGATGGAAAAATAAAAGAGGCTACGAATTACATCAATACTATCGAAGATGATGTAGATAATATATTGATTAAAATAGATGGAAATATTAAAAAATTGATTCAGGCTACGTATGCCAAGAGAGATGAGTCTTTAGGGGAAGCTCGCACACTCATGGAAAAGAAACAAAAATTGAAAGAAGCTCTATCTTTAAGAATTGCATTAAGCATTCCGAAAATTTTCAGTATGTTTTTAATTGTCTTGGGACCGGTTGGCATAGCGGCATCTATTGCTATATTAAGCGGTCTTATGATCGCCGAGAATCTATTAGTGGATAATACAGCTGATCCAGACGTCAGTAAGCCAAGTACATTACCCGCTGCAGTTACATATTCTTTGACAAAAATTTCAGATATTTTAAAATTAAAACAACAAAGTATAAAAACGAAGATAGACGAAAGTTTAAGCCTGCTTAAAGAGGTCGAATCAAGTGACCAGTTATTCGACATAAAAACGCGGCTTAAAGGCCTGCGTGAAAAAGTGGACAATTTAGCTGATGATGATTATGAATCGGCAGAAAAGATATATAAGGAACAACAAGAAGTAAAAGCAATGATAGACAAGAGAAAGGAGAAGATAGAAAAAGACGGAAATGATATGCAAATTGCGTTGGATAAAAAATCCACGCGTACTTTAAAAAAAATAGTAAGGCTTCAAGTCATTTTTGACACGATTAATACGTCTTCCAATTTGTACAGTGACGTGAAGAATAGTCAAGATATGATTGACAATGTGGATGAATTATTAAAAGAATCTCAAGATAAAATAAAGTCTTTGCTTGAGTATGAAGACAAAATATACCATGTCATTGTCTCTATATATAGAGATTTAGAAAATAGTATCAGAAAAACTCAAAACAATTTGCAAGGCAAATCAATCGTTGCCCTGGATGTAAGCTCCTGGCGAATACAAAGTATTTTAAAAGATGCCAAATTTCAACTGGAAAGATTAACAGCTGACTTTGACGAGCAAAAGGATTTAATCGATAGTATAAGAAAATTGCAGGATGGTATGGATATCACGATCGGAATGTATGATTACATACAAACGTATCAGGAGAGAAAAGGATTTAGCAATTTAATGGCAAACGTGAATCTTAACCAAGCCAAAGAAGTCTTGAGCGACACAAAATTAAATAATGCTGTCGATGATTTGAAGTTAATCGTGAAATCTAATCTTATTTTAGAAAAATATGAGAATGCTAGAGACGCATTCAAACAGTATGTCTTCCCATTTGCTGGCGTTTACTTTGCCAAACACGACCTGCCAGCTTACCTTCAGCCAAGCGATACATTGAGCATGGCTAAAGAAGTTACAAATATAATTGAAGATCTGAAAGTAGAGATTCAAAAGTACAACATTGGTGCAACCAACTACAGAAAAGAATTCCGTAAAAGGCACGCAGGTATCAAATTCGGATGTCCGAGCGACTTGATTGAATCATTTTTCGTATGGAAGTACAACAGCTATAAAAAAGAAATACACAGATTGCTGGACGGTGCCGAGATCGTTTTAAAATCGGATATAAGACACGGTTTCGATAAAAACGCAATTAAATTCAGCGATATTGGTATCCAATTTAGATTTGCAAACAGAACAATACAGAATTATTTCGACTACGAAATAAACGATTATGAAATATCAATGGTACATTTAGGGTTATCTTACTACAGATGTGACGATAAGATTTACACTGTTACAAGCAATAACACTCAGTACATATCTTACATAGCGAAGAAAAACTGTTCGGAAAAAGCTCAGATTACAAATATGCTGCACGATCAGATTCGTATGTCGCGAGCTGTACTTAGTCCGTACGGTTTTTGGAAATTGAAGCTCACCCATAATAATGGCAAGAATGAATCATTAGGTCATTACAAAGATAATGAAATAGACCTCGTGCTGGAAGGTACTGGTGACTATATTGACCTACACCTTGATGTATGCAAAGATAATTTGACTAAATATTATGCTTTAGACAATAGCGCGTCTGAGGTTAAATATTTTGGCTTTATCGAACATAAATTGCTGCATCATTCATCGATAGTACGTAAAAAGCGACATAATAGAGTAGGCCGTAGCATACAAAAAGATGATTATATACAAGATATCGAAAGAAATTCAGTTTTCACAAACAGTGGCTGCAGCAGCATAAAGTCTTCTGCATACCTAAGCAAGGTTCTCGGCGCGATAAGTAACAGCATGATTGTTTTTAAAAACTGGATGCCAAAAATGGATTTGTTCCACTGGTTTGATAATGAAAAAGAGAAAGTCAATCACGAAATGAGCCCTAATTTTCATATTAATTCTTATACAGAAATTCCGTTCTTGAAAGTCGAGCCAGAGCTTTCGAAGATTTCAAATCAATTCGCCGATGGCGAGTCAGCGACAATCAATTCTATTTTAAGTAATTCCTCCTTCTGCACTAATGATAATTTACTGTTTCTAGACTTGATAATTCGTCGTAAGAGTGGAATCAAGTACAAACAGAATAATGTTCCAGTAAGCAGGGGATTCGACGCACAGTATGCGCAAAAGCTGGCTTATAGAAATCACTACGTGTCGTCGATTAACTGGTAATTCCAAAATATTGTTCTAAACAACAATTCTCTCACGTGTATGTGTGTGAAAATATTTTTGTGTTTCGTTTGACCGATTAAATAAGTTAATATCTATATAAATAATTGTAACACATGATTTCGTTTTATTTCTGATTAAACTACACCTTGAAAAATGATTGTTTATATTATCATCTTTTGTCACACATCCGCAAAATCCATCAACTCCTATATGCAATATAACAATATCGGCTTCAACGTCTAAATTTCTCGGGCAAATGAACAAGCTACGCCCGTGCAATCAAAAACGCAGAAGCAACTCGGCTTTATTTGCGTCTTCTCTCAAATCTCGAGTGTCCTCGAGAAACCGCCTTGGCAATTAACGCACGAGTATACATCCATAACAAAGGGAATCGGGAATCGTCACGACGACTTTGTTCCTTAATTAAACGCGGCCGGATGATCCGATCATCACGGCCATTAACTCCCTCGGTTCTTGTCCCTAGACGCGATGATTTTACGCGGAGTGTGTGTGTGTGTGTGTGTAAACAGGGAACATATTGTCGGCGGACGACGCGACACGCGCCTAGTGGCTCTTACGTTATTGCGCCTCGACGAGTCGGTTTAATATGCTACTATACGGCCATTGGAGGCGAGCGCCGTTTTCGCGTGGGGTGCAGGGATGTCGTATGGGGGAGAGCTGGAGTGCGCTTATGTATATACTGAGATGTCAGTGTGCGCGCGGGTGACCGCCAAGGTGTAGTGTATGTTTTATTTTGAATTTATCGTCGTCATATAGATTGCAAAAAATATTGAGATAACTCAGTACACGCTTACGTAGCAACGTATAATGGGCAACGGCCTTGTCCAACAATGAAAAAAAAACTGCTGCCAATTCTTTAGCACGTAGCTTCCTTCAACATTATGTATTGCTTAATATCATAATTGTTTTTACTTCATATATAAATCTATCAATTTTTTTTTGTTTGATGGATACAATTATTTTGAATCAATTACATATATATAATTAAAGCTCTCTCTCTCTCCCTCCCTCTCTCTCCCCCTCTCTCCCCCCTCTCTCCCTCTCCCTCTCTCTCTCTCTCTCTCCCTCTCTCTCTCTCTCTCTCTCTCTCTCTCTCTCTCTCTCTCTCTCTCTCTCTCTGATATCTTCGAAACTAACTGGTATCGTAAACAATCCAAAGAAAGGGATCAAGATGCTATATAATACAAACTAAATTCAAAATTTGAACTTGATTAATGCCTTTTTACTCCAGTTATCGCGTCCCATAGAAAAACGACTTTTTTCAGTTTTTGATGTTTTTCTCCGATGAACTTACTTAAAATTAAAGTAGTATATAGTTCTAATTACCTTCAATAATCATATATTTTTTTAGAAAGGTTCGACATTTAGTTTTCGAGTTATAACGGTTTCAAAAAATTGCACTTTATGGTGTATAATAAAAGAACGACGAAAGATAATATAAATTCTCCGCGGTAAAAAGATAGGTAATTTTATTCTCTTTCATGTGCATATTAAGCAATTTACTTTTATTAACTTTTTCAATAACTTTATTAGAAAAAACTGAAATCTCAAAACTAAAAAATCGCTATAAAAAAAAAAAACAAGCCTACAAAAGGTAAAACGGACTGTTTCCCCATCATGCTATAGTAAAAACGAAGAAAATGAGAGTTGGTGGATTAAAATCCACTGAGTAGAAGCTGAGATACAGATGTCGACGAACGAACACACACACATATTTATTTATTTATTTATTTATTTATTTATTTATTTATTTAGCCAGAAAGGAAAAATACAGAGATATTATAATATACTCCGCATTCCCGCAAAGATAAACAAGGTAGATAAACAAGATAATATCCATACGGACATTTTCTAAAAACACTATTTTTCGACTAAAAATGCATCAAAACACACTTTCTACATGTTTTTACACAAACTCAAAAAATTACTATTACAAGGCTTCCTTATGAAGCAAAAAACGATCGCTCGACTTCTCCGTACAAACGACGACAAGAAGCCAACAAGCCATGAATCAAGCGGTGTTAAATTCGGCACTCAATTCAACTGCAGAGAAAAGAATAGCATTATTCGAGAAGATCGAGCCCCGAGAATTGCGGCGAAGCGCGCGACAGCCGACAAGATGCATCGAAAAAGCGCGTGTGCGCGCTGTATACTATACTGCCGAGAAAAGTTAATGGACCGTCATAAAGGTTTCGTAGGACACGAGAGTTTAGAGCTTATATGTATACATATGCTAACCTGGCAATTTTCCAGGACATTGATTTTCCCTCCGTGTCGCTCACTCGAGGAGGCGGAGTTCCTTCTGGCTTGTTATTCTCGAGCTGACTTCTTGGAAGTGCGGTATTATAAAAACGGTAGCGCGCGCGCGTGTATAGTATAACGTGTTCGACGCGTGCGCTATAAGCGTTTTATTGTCCTCCGACTGTTGTTGGGCTTTTTCGAGAGGCAGGTGAGAGAGAGAAGTACTGGATGGATGAATTATCACCGCTTGAAACTTTGCTGCACTCGTAAGCAAACTATAGATACTATCGCGAATTCGACGAGACAGCTGAATTCCTTAATCTAGCTTTGATTAGACTCCGACGATTACAACGAGCCAACATCTCTCCGATGAAAAATTTGTCAAAAAATTCCTTCTCCATACAAACAGCATCGAGATTTACCGCCGGTAGAAGTTGCACCGGTAGCCAATACGAGCTGCACACAGGAGGAGACTTCTATTGTCGCGTAGGCGAGCGACATGTGTTCGGTCCTCTCGAGGGGTGTCTTTTCTTCTTTTTTTATTTCTTCTCTTCCAGTGGCGCGTGGTCTACGATGGTTATTGATGAGCGAAGTGTGCGCGCGCGCGCTTTGTCGCTCGTTTCGAGAAATTGTGCATTTATTGAGGATAATACCGGGCAATTTTGATGTTGACGCTTTGTCGTCGTATTTGAGCAGTCACCTCCCAAGAAGCCAAGGAATGCGGGAGTGTTGTTATTATACGTTGATCGATGTCGCGCGCGTCGTTCTTTCATTCGATTTTAGCTGCGATCTATTATCGAGCTTCGTATTTGAATTTTCGAATGATTGTATACAATCAACACGTAAAAAAATTTTTATTCTGCGTTATTGTTGAATATATAAAACGGAGAAAGGGTGCCTCTAGTGTCTTCCCACAAACGTATCTCGAGGAAGATCTGGAGATGAACGCTGTCAGTCTTCGAAACCGCAGATGATAGTGTCAGGAGTGGGCTTCCGCACGCGCAGAGCTAAATTGACAAAATAATCCACGGCCAGATGAAGCTAATGCTCTGTACTTAATACGCAATTCAGGGACTGATCATGTAGACCTAAGAATAGACATTAATTATACTGTTTCTATTTTCTCATTTGATGAAATTCGTTGATTTCTTTTTCAACCACTTCAAAATTTCAATTAAACCGATCACCGACGCGTAATCGATTTTTCGAGTTTTACATTTCGCTCTGCAGCTCCACATACGAAACGTGCTTCCACGAAGCAAACTTCCACGAGTCAATATCCGTTATTCGACATGTTCTTACGTCGAGTTTACAGGCATAGCTTTAGCAGCAAGAATTGGTAAAGCGCCAATAGCATCAGCTCGCGGATATGTAATTGCATCAATCTCACTGAGAAATCCCGTCAAGAGATGCGTCAAAGCTTGTGATACTGCGTAAATTCGATTTTCACTTTTTCGATAAATAATTATCTCCCGAATCTCCTATACATCGATCGAGGAGAAGAAAAAATAACACTCAACCGAAGCCTCATTTCGTATGATTGATTCCCGCACTCGAGGTTGCAGTTTCCCTTATCGAACGGGTAAACACATCAGCTCAGCCTCTCGTGTGAGTGTCTCGGACGTCACGACGTGGTAAGCAGAGCAGCTTCGTCGAGTGGATCGAGGATATAGATGCTTGTATACGCCTCTGAGATATTGCGTCTCACTTTTTCCCGCGAAACGAGATCTGAGACTCTCGAGAGTGAGGGGGAGGACTAATGCTATAGGTGATAGTTACAGGCCGTTGCCTTTTCTTCGCGACACTTTTTTTTTCCTCTCGTGTGTTGGCGGTGCGGTCTGCAGTCGAGTAATAGGAAGTGGGTTTAATTGGATGATTGAATGGGTTTGAGGTTTGATTGATATTTGTTGAAATATTATACTTTTATTGTTTAAAGTTATTTGAATTCCTGTCTCTCACTCTCAAACTCTTATATGCTTTTATTCGAATTATTACTTTTTCTGAGAAACGAGCTTTTATAAAGCTCAGCGTAAAATTCCTCGAATCCTTTGAGTTCTATACGATTCATAATAAAAAAAAAACTATGATTTTTATTCGAAATAGAACATAGTTTTCTTAAAAAGCGATTCTAATAAAGCCAGCCAACAAAGCGATTACAAGATTCAATTTCAACCTCAATTTTTCTCGAAGGAAAAAAGCGCCACGGCAGCAACGTTAGACTTTTGACAGGAGCAGTGTATACAGCGAGTCGACGAGCAATCTCATACTCGGGTCGAAACGTTGTGAGAAAGAGCTGCACGCGATAGGTGATCGAATCGATAGACCTACTCTCTAGCTTCATACACCCGCTTTGTTCGCCGACTCCTAAACTCCCAGAGCCCATTAAGCAGTGCTTTTTCTGCGCGCGTGAACTTTACGAGCGCGGATTTTTTTCCTTTATGAAATCGAGATCTTTCTTCTGATTAATTGGGCTCAAATGAAATTCCAAAACACTTTGAACCAAAAAAAATTGCAAGATTTTTCGCAAACAAACAACCATTGATCTGTCGCAATATCACACCTACGCTCGATGCTTCTTGGAAATGAAAATTTCCAGAATACCTCCGCGTACCGCAATAACCGCGAAACGATAATAACGCGAGAAAAAAAATCCGATGCTCAATTTACAGCACACGTCCGCGATATTCCCGCACGTATAGCCGATAATCCACCGCAGTTCTCGATTGTCCCTGTCTCTCTCTCTCTCAGCTGTAAGTGGCGGCTGTCGACGGAAGCCATCCCTTAATTAAGTGTCATTAGTCTTGGCGCAGAGCTGAGTGCATTGTGGGGATGCGATCACGAGATATCGATGTATCGATTTTGATTGTGGGCGGTATCGAGGGCTGAGATCCGGCTTTTATTATAACATTTCGCGCTTATTATGAACTTCGTGGTTTTAAATGCACTAGCTATATCCATATTAAAAAGTAGACCCAAAAAATCGTTCCGTTTGTATAACCGTTTACGAAAGACGTATTTGATCCAAAAGTCAGATTCCAGCTATTCCAGTTCTATTTAAATAAAGCCCAAAGAGATGGCTCCTTAGACGTCTTCCTTCCGAATCTCCGATCTCCCTATACTCTAGTGTCAGTGCATATAAGCGCGCAGAAGTTGCCTCTTTGATCCCTGTAACTCTCGGCGACTCATATTTCTCCCAGCCGTTACGCCGGTAACTTGAGAAACTGCTGCGTATAGCTCGTCATTCATTGTTAATAGACGTTATACGCTGTAGTCGCAAAAAAATTCCACATGTCAAAATATCGTCTTTTAATTTCTCTTCATCGAATGAAAATTCACCTTCCGAATTTCGCTCCGTCGCATAATAGTGAAAATAAAACACCAGTTCCTCCAAAGAACCGGTACACATCAGTAGTATATATAGCAACCTCCCCTTCTACATCACACAGTAAGTAGTCGTCACCGTCGCTTATCGAGAGGATCTCGCATCTGCCGAAAGGCTCGCATTGGCGCAGTTCAGCCTGGCAATTGTAACGGAGCAGTATAGTACAAGCGCGTATTATATATATATAGAACTGCTGCACTGATAAATGCTTCTGTGCAGAGCTCGACGAGCGCGTGTCAAATTAAATTACAGCCCTATACAAGCTGACGCTTCGGTCACGGGCTTGTACCGAGAGAGGCTCCTGCTACATTCACTTATATGTGTCCGCGTGTGCGTCGGAGCAAAGGGAATTCGAGATTTATCTCGAAATAATAATGACGCTGTAGATGAATTGAAAGAGAGGGATGTTCGATATAATGGCGCTGGTATGCTGTTCTGTTATATGAGTGTGTGTGTGTGTGTGTGTGTGTGTGATTTGGCTTTGATTTTAAATTTATCTCGCGATATCGAATTTTTTCACTACTAGGAAATCTAAGTGCGCTTCGATTATACCATCGATTATGTATTTCCAGAATGATTTTAAATTTTGCCGTCTGCTGAGCATTAACAGTTCAAAGCGTTTGTAGGTTATGTTGCGTTTCTAATTCACGTTCCTTAATTCTTGTACCAGGTGATTGGACATCAATTAAATGCTTCACATCACTTTTTTAAGAGAGGAATATAACCCTCGAAATCCCCATCAAATGTTCTGTATGTACATCGCAGACCCGAACGGATCATTAATAACTCTCCGGTTAAAAAATCCAGCAGTTCTCGCACACGGAAATTTCACGAACGTGACGCGCTAATTTCGTCGCTCTCGAGAGCCCCAAGCGAACAAAGCTTATATATACCGGCGAAAAAAAGCGTGGCAAATGAATACAAACGACTTGGGACACCGTACACTGTATAATAACGTACGGATACAGGGAGGGAAAAATGTCTGTCGCCGTCGGGGTTGTGGTCTCGAAGTCGAAAGAGAAAGAGACCAGCCCTTGATACACACGGGAAGAAGAGCATAAGAGATTGCGGTAGGCGTGGCGCGAATCGACGTATATATGCTTCGTTGCTTCGAAATGGGAGAGGAGACACACGAGGGCTGAAAGAGAGAGAGAGAAAAAAAAGGAACGGGATACGGATGCGCAATTTATGCGTGTGTAATATGTGATGATTGGAGAGGTTCTTGGGCATTTTTTTTTTCTAGTTGAGCGGTGGAACTGATTTTTCAATCCGACGGTTACGTTTGCTTTTAAATAATAGTATACATGATGAAAAAAGGATTTTAAAGCACCTAAAAATAATTCAATCCAATAAGCTTCATACATCACACAGAGTGACGAGATAATCGTTGAAAATCACGAGTCATGCTGAAACGCGATCGTGCAATGAAAAAGAGTTTACCAGTCGCTCTTGGCTTGACTGGCAGCCGGCCGAAAAACTAATAATCAAAGCGAGCGCGTTGAGATCGTTATCGAGCGGTGGCGCCCCCTGTGTCGCGTTGACGCGTTAATTCACGCGTTTTAGAGATTCGCAGATATACATGTATATAGAGGGGGATGTCAAGCTCTCGGTATCGAATTACCCGGAACCATATTGCAGTGACGAACGATGACGAGCCATCATCAGAGGCCAAATAAGATTGTCCGCGCGCTTGATTTGATTGCGCGATGCTTGATGGCTTATTAAATAATAAAGCGCTCCCCCTTGATGATGTATTGCGGACGATAATTGACTATTTTTCGGGATTCTTCACGTTTGTATTGTATTGATAATTACGCGGGCTGCGTGGATATTTGTGATTGTACTCGATTATATCAATTGGATTATTAGTGTACAGAGTTGGTGTACTTACTTTCGAACATGTATATTCCACTAAACTCATCAGCCTCCTGAATTCCCAACAAAAAGCCAATACAAGACCATTACACTGACGAGTCGTCTGAATCAATGACGACTGATTGGTTAAATTTAGCGAGACAGGAGAACGGCACAAGCTCGCACTATTGACAGTCCAACATCGTAGTCCGCCTACGTTGCCTCTCTCTCTCTCTCTCTCTCCCAGTAGTACACAGCACACACGCAAACTATACACAATCCGATGTAGAGCAGTCGAGAGCTGCATCTGTTCGATTAGTTTGTCCATTGAGGAAAACGCCGTGGTATTGTTCATTAATGAATGACTGCGCCGATAGCGGCTGACGATAAGCGCATTTCAGGTGGCTGCTGCCTGGATTCCGCGCATAGCCACTACGAGAACTTTGCCGGTTGGCTAGCATCAATTACGCCGAGGGCAATCCTCTTGCGACTTTATACCGGTGATGGACAGTACTCCAATGGAAGTTTGCTTATGCACGGGAGGTATCTTCGACGTCGTGGATTTACGCGCTTACTTATATAATTGTCGCCGCTATGGGAGAGACTGAGAGAATTGAAATTTCAAAACTCTGCGAGCTATGTGCTGGAAGTTTCTTGGTTTTTTTTTTTTGTTTTGGATACAGATTTAAGTCGTGTGTTTGCTATAAATATTTATTCGTTTTTTGTTTGTGCGCTGACGGGTTGTACTATTTATCTTGTAAAATATTAAAAAATGTACCGGTCAGTGTATTGCAATAACAAAAATAAATAACAAAAATTCGTCTTTTATCACGTATACAATCACCGATTTCGTCAACGACATCCTAACATTTCAACAGCTTGTAAAATAACGAGCCCGTCGCAAATGACTCGAACAAAATCAAATAAAACAAAATCTTCACACACGCATACACGCTTTGTAATTTCGCTTCGCCATTGCAGCCTCGACAAGCTAATTAACACTTTGGTCCGCTTAAAGCCGAGCTACCTATACGTTGTTCCATGCTACACCGTCGGCGCGTCGTGTTTCTCCTTGAAAGCTTTGCTGCACCGAATTTTCTCGCTTTTGACAAGCGGCTGTAAACCGCATATCCGAATACGTTATCCCGAAAGCTATATATATATAGGAATTAATCGGCATCAGGCAACGAGGCGCATCCTAATGAGAATCGAGGCCTCTACGCTGAAAATACGCCGCTAAGGGCTTATCGCCCAGCAACGTCTATATATATACATATATGCAAATCCAATACACAGTACATGCGAGTGTCGAGTCGTTAACGTTGCGCGCGAGTTTCGCGCGCTTATGCGTCGAGCAGATGATAGCTCATCGTTATTCCGAAGCTCATGCTGTGGTCGTAAATCTGTGAGATGTGAGCGCATTGCGCCGTGTGTCTATCATATTGGCAACTTCGTGTGTATGGATTCGGGA
Organism: Pteromalus puparum; assembly: GCA_012977825.3. Taxonomy (NCBI): domain Eukaryota; kingdom Metazoa; phylum Arthropoda; class Insecta; order Hymenoptera; family Pteromalidae; genus Pteromalus; species Pteromalus puparum. The sequence continues at coordinate 82,036,770 of CM053170.1, read as the reverse complement.
TTGTTTACTACGCTTGTGGCTCCGTACCGTCGTCTATCTATGTATATACTGGCTCGAGTTGATGTGATGTATATTCTGGTGAATAGAAGCTTTGGTGATTTTGCTTTGTTCTTGATTAATCGGGTCGATTCGACGGAAGGGACAATTCGTAGATGCAATTATATATTTGAAAAAATTTTAATGCAAACGCATTACGGAGTTTCCTCAATTTTTTAATTCAAAAATCTCCATTCCAATTTCCCGCCAAAAACCACGCGACTATACGTGACCCCAAACCCCAGCTAGTAGTGCGTTCCATTCTCGCAACTCTATTAGGTCAAAAAACAGCATATACATATAATCCAAAAGCCCCGAGGCATTGTGTAGCCGTATCTCATTGTAGCCAAGAGCTTTTCCCCCTTCCTCCTCTCTGCATCGAGTCGCGAGAGTATACCTTCTCTCATGCAGAGCACGCGATCGAATAAAAGAGCTCCTTCCCTCTATTTTCCATGCTCGCGCGCGACCTCCTTTATATACGCTCTCGTAATTTCAAGAGGCGGCCGTAATCTTCTTCTCTCCACCCCAGCTCTCTCTCTCTCTCTAGCCTTTGCTTCCGGCTTTTTCGAATATCCGAGAGCGAAGCGACTTGGCAGGTGCTTCGAGAGGGATTCAAGAGTCATTGTCTTTATAGTATAGTGAAGGTGGGCGTGAGTTTTTGAAAATTTATCACTGCAGTGGCCGAGTGACGTTTCTTTTTTTTTCTTCTTGAGCTTTGATTATACCGAGTGTACACCAGAGGTATAGTGTACAATTCGAATTATAAACGTTCAGACAATAGATAGCGACACAATATTACTCTATACGTGTACTACGAAGCAAAGCCAACGTTATCTCGCTCGTGTTTCCTTGTTTCAGTCCTTGGCAACTGTAAGCGCCGCAGCTATTTTACCTGACGTTTACTTAAGCCAAATAGCTTTCCGACTGTGCTATTTGTATAATATGCTCGACAATTTGCACACGTTATAACGAAAGAATCATTAGTGGTTTTAATAAAAAACTACTCGTCCCTCGGACACTCAACTCCACCTTCCACAAGCATCAACTCTCAAGAGTCTTGAGAAAAGGCCAAAGGAAAAGTCAGATTTCCGAAAAACCAACCGCAAACTGCAATTATTTAAGGTGACAATCGAGCTCTGCCCATATAGCTAATAAAAGCCCAGCACTCGAGAGCACCTGAGAAAGAACATAAAGCCGCACAGTTCTCGAGTCAGCTAAAGTATAATTCTCTACTCGTCGCATAAAGGTCCTCCGGTTACACATAATTACAATTGTCGAGAATTTTCGCGCCGTGAGAACCATAGAGACTGCACGCCGGACAATAAATACTGAGAATCGTTCGCGAAAAGGAAGAAGGAAGACGCGATCGAGCCGTACTTCTGGTGACAATAAAAGTCCTTCAGGATGTGCCACCCGCTGAGCCAAGAAATCTCCTACGAACGCCCACTACAAGTCGAGAGAGTCGAGTTCATTCATGAAAAAATTTTCACCAAATGAATGAACTAACGCACTACACTTCTGACCTTCGTTTTCCCCCCACCGCTTATAGCTCACTGTGTGTATACAGGAGAAGGAGAGGAGGAAAAAATTTGAATTTCCAGCGAGTCCCACTACTAGGTTACAGGTACTCCACTGGCACAATGCTTAGGCTCTTGTGAATGAAAGTCACACTATACGCGGGACAGTCAATGACTGCTTCTACAGACCGGCGAACGGTCAGTTTTTATTATAATGGAATCATTGTCACCGACTTGCGATTGTCAACCTTTACGACGGCTTGGACTCTCTCGAGTGTCGTCCAGTCTCAATGCAAGTAAGAGAGAGAGAGAGAGGGATTCCGATGCTTGGAATTTTTTTCCCTCACGTTTCCGGTGCGCGGAACCTTTCAAGTCGGAAACCGAAGGGATTTTTGGCACCCCCTGTAAATGGACATCGAATAGACTCGTGGGTGTTCTCTTCCTCTCTCTCTCTCTCTCGAGTGCCGGAAAAAGAGAGAGGTATTATGCTCAAACGTTCTTGTTTTTCGCGCGTTACTTTGTCGTTAGTTCGAGGAATATTGAAAAGTTTCTCCCGAGCGGAAACGTCGAGTTTTTCCTTTTTTTTTTTTCTGTCGACTCTTCACTCGGTGTAGTTTAGTTCGAATTCGATGGTCGTTGTATTCTCTGTCCTACTTACGAAACGAACCTCATCAGCTTGGTGTAACTCGATGATATTTCCCAAGGCTATACACCTCGACTAATAATATCAACGAGAGACTTGCGGGAATCGCCGTCGCGAGACTGCGGTACATCCCCGAAGTTATTAAATTTCAATTCTTACGTCGATGCGACACTCGATACCTCCTTGGCCAAGTCACCGATGCGGTTCTCTTATTTTCCAACGGAAGCTTCGGTGTAAATCTCTATTTGCTCGATAGACGACACGACACTTGTCCTGCTTACACTGGCTTTGCGAGGAAGATTGCTTTTGGTGGGAAATTGCTATACACTGTGTATAAAGCATTATCTTACACGGCTGTATAAAAAAATTCCGCGACGTCGTGGGATGGAATTTTTCACTTCGAAGAGTCTCTGTATATCGTGGATATCGGGACGGAAAAGAGTGCAGTAGAGCCGATAAACGACGCGTGTGTGTGTATGTGTATATAGGGTGTGCTCCTTTTATCACCAGATTTTTGTGAAAAGATATCTAGCGATGTGCAGTGAACTTTTCGAAACGATTCAGTGGCTGTGTGACGAAATCTGCATATATATTTTCATAACTTTCGTTTCGAAAAACTCAATTTCAATCTCGAAATGTATATTTCTCTTTGCAAACGGAATATTCCACGAATAGATCTGCTCGTGTAATTTTATTGAAAAGCCGCAAAATTAGTTTTCATCTCGTGGCTCAAAGAACCGAGAGGTCACTTACACACTCGAAAGGAGGAAAGCAGCAGAGGCAGCTATGACGACGTCAACATAAAACGAAACAGTCGCGTAGAACCGTGCTTGGGCAATTCAATTAAACCCTTCTTCAATTTTCTTATGCTCATCTTGAAAGTTTCTTATTTCCCACGACGCTGATTAATTTCGCGTTTGCACTCGACGAGATGTTGCTACTTCTACTCGGGGAGTTATGAGAAAAAATAGGTACTCGAGAAATATGACGACTTTTGAATCGATTGCCAAGTTACTGTATGACGTTATTTTAACTTTTGGTAGAAATGTTGATACGATATATTAGTTTATAACTTTGAAGACTGCTATTTGAATTTCGCGCTGTAACCATCGTTCTAAGTGATTGATCGATAAGCGCGAAATTAAAATTTAAAAAAGTAAGACACCGACTTTTAAAAATAAAACGAAATTCCAACATCATCGCTAAAACTCCCCTTATATTTTTCACTGCATCGTTGACAGGTAGTGCGCGAAAAAAAAACGAAGAAGAAAAAGCGAACAGTTTTACGCACTTGGCCGTAATGCGCTTAGCCATTCACGCGGGCGTTCGAAGAAAGTGTCGTCGGCATACGGAGCCCCTCAAGGCAGAGTAAAATTTATATATCAGCTCTCACTTCCTCTTTTTCTTTCTTTCTTTCCCTGACACGCGCGCAGTCTTTTTTTGTCTCGAGAAGCGCGCGGGAAAAGGGGAATTTCAAACGCAAGCGCGGCTTGAATTCACAATTATTTTCCCTTTTAAAGAATTGGGTCGTTACTCTTCTTGTTTATAAAGTTTTATAACGACGCTGCTCTTCCCAAGCGGAGACAACGAGCTTGACGAGGATTGCTGAACATTCACTGCTGGTTGAATTCGTTATTTTAGGGGGGGGGTTTTTTTTTTTTTTTTTTTTAAAAGTTGAAGTTTCTGCGAAATTTGAACTTATTAATCGCAACGTATATCGTAGAATAAGTGACGAAACGGCGACAACAATATACAAAGTGACAAAACATCAAAGTGTGTTTCCGAGTAGAGCCTCAGCCCCAACAATTAATTTGAAGAGCAAAGTCCACATCTCGAGAGCCGAAAGTCATGCCTGAGATCAAAGGGAACCCATATAGTATATAGCTTATATACAGTATACTATATAAATATAAACCATCGATCCTCTCTTTTGGAAAATCATTAAAATCAGTAGTCCGCAATGTTCCGCCTCCTTGGAGCGCATTATGTCCCTCGAGTCCCTCTCTCTCTCTCTCTCTCTTCTCCCTCTCTTGTATTCCAGAGTAGCAGCTGAAGCACAGCAGTAGCCCTCCTCGTGCGCAGGCACTCGAACAAAGGCACCAGCAGACAAATTTCCCTCAAAGCGACAATATCGCTGCGCTTAAGTATACTATACGACTCGTGCGCGCATATATACTGTATAGAAGCAAAGTCGCCGAGCGGTTATTCCGATGCGTAAAGGGATATATATAATACCAAAACCTCGCGGGAATTCGCTGCGCTCGCGCCTTTTTCCTCTATATACACTACATTTATTATATACCGGAACGAGAGATCTAGCGCGTGAGCCGACGAGTCGTTTTAACGGGAGACAGTATATATATATATATGACGCAGTGAATTTCACGAGCAGGGAGCTGATTTTGAATTTTACGTCCTACGCGTGGGCGGGCTTGATTTACTCTGGATTTTCATTGGAGCTATATACGTGTACACTTGCTGTATATATATATGGTTGCGAGTGGGAGGAAGTTGGGGATTGATTATTTAAGGCGATGTACAGTTGGAATGTATTTGGTGGTGTAAAATACGAGTCGTGCACTGATATGGCTGTCGTGACTAATAAAAATGAAACAAAAAAAAAAAAACGATATGAATATTTGTAACATGATTCAGTGCTCGTCGTGTGATTTTGTTTTAGTATAGAGAAACGTTTGTTTTGGACAAGAACTAGTGGTCAGTATGAGCGGAAGTTTGCTTCTACTTTTCGTTTTATTTTTCTGCTACGTTACTAGTGTTTTGTCCGGACGAATTGACGGTGAGTTTTATTATTATTGAGATTTTGGATTGTTGATTGTTGAAGTGATTTATTTAAATTTAGACGGTAGAAAACGTCCACAACTTCAATCTCGATTATATCGTAAAAGAAGCAGTCTTTTAATGGCCGGATGATCTTTTGGCTAGAATTTCAACTGAATAAGCGGCTTAGAAATATTTATTATGATGTAATGCAATCATAAAAATACAGTCAAACACAAAAATACACAACCAGTCAAACGCTCATTTAAATAATTAAATGTTAAAGGCTTAATTACTATATACATCAAATCGCACAGCGAATTTTCGCCTTTTCTCCTTTCTCCCCTTCGTAATCCTATTACCGTCCATGATAATACCTCTATACTCTTACTCGTTTTTTCCTTCCCGTTTTTCTGTATATCTCTTTACCGTTTCCAGCTCGGATTTTTCCTCGCGTCGTTCATACACGTATGTGCGTATATATATATAGCTATATACATTCACGTGTATAACGTATGGACTCTCGGAGAGGCACAAAAGCAGCTTGGGCTGTGCCAATCTTCCAGAGGCTAAGCCGGGTCTACGGGAAAGCAGCTCAGGTACTGAGGGAAACGATAGCGAGGTTTCAATTTTTTTTTTGGAAAATATAACCTATAATGTTTCTTTAATGCGATTGGCCACATCTCGTTCGATTTATCAAAGGATATGTGTCGAAAATACTCGTCTTTGATGTTCCTTTGCGTTTTGGAATTTATTTGATATGCGGTCGATTTTTATTTTTCCGTAAAAACTGATCCTAAGAACAAAAGTCCAGCGTTGTTTTGAACAAAGCGTGAAAAATATAAATTTTCGAAATATCTCGGGAGAGAAAATATAATACGGGTTCCGTCTCGTGATGCACGAGATTTCGTTATAATATTTCAAGAGACGACGACGTCGAAGTAAAGACATTTTTCGCCATATGTGCTACGATACAGCGTCGAGACTCTCAAAGGTTTGACATTGCTGAAAAGTGAAGAGAAGAGAGAGAGAGAGAGGCGGAAGTTTAATGGATGATCGCGCGAGAAAAATTGAAAAACGTAAACCTGCTTTTGCTATACACACATCAGAGAATAATTTTCAAGTTGATTTACTTTTGGCCGTTTAAAAAGTAGTTTGATTATCAATGTTGAAAAAAAAAAAAAACAAAAAAACAAATTGCTGGACTTTACGCGCAGCGTAACAGTATAACTGCTGTAATCAGCTATAAAAAGGATCTTAGAGAAGTCGTTACGTCACGATACAGGAATGATCAATTAAGTTTCGATCCTGTAATAGAACCCACCGAGTAAAGCACTATACAACCTTAAAAGCCTCATATATTTTTTTATGTTCTGACAGAGTAATAAGGGATGAGAGTAGGATGAGAAATCGTGAGATTTCAGTGGACTTTTTTATGTGCTAAAAAACGAGTATATATCTTCATAAACTTTTGATCAAGATTTTCTTCTCAAAAAGGCTATTAACTGTATTAATTGTGTACACTATATTTTATTTTTTTTTTTTTACGGAAAAGCAATTTCTTGGTTAATTATTTTTTATAGCTTACATTGAATTCAAAATTGGCATTCTTATACAGCGCGGAACTACTCTCTAGAAAAGCGCAGTAAAAGGAAACGTTACTGTTCGAACGTGTCTGACATTGCGAACGTATGACTGGAAAGCGCGCGAAATGGAACGCATGCCAACATTTACTATTTTGATTAAATTTCCAACGCATGTATATATAATATGTAATACGATTAAAATCGTGTTTAATCGCGAAACATATGTAACGGCTTTAATTTCAGTTCAGGAATCAAGACACCTGCAGCAGCGGAGTATTTCAGCTGTCATTCGTATCTAATTACTGTCGGAGACAGAACGCAAGCGCTCAGTTACAGCGTTTATAACGTTACTGCGCCCATCAAGCCGTGACGTGTATACCTATATATATATATATATATATATATATATATCAGGCCTTTATCACCAGGGCGAGCGTTGATGCATTATATTTGTTTTAATTAAAGTAAGTTTCACTGCCAGTCTTCGCTCGTATTTTACCGAAATTTGATTGAGATATAAAAAGTCGAGAAAATACGCGGTTTATACATAACCAGGCAATAATTAGCTGATAATCGCGAAAACACGGGGGCAAAAAGAAATAGCGAAGCGATAAAGATCTTAATGATCCAATTAAGCGAAGGGGAGTCGAATATCATCGGGCTGCCGGAAGCGGCGTCCCCCGTACACACATACATATACCAGCAAAAGCGGCCACACGGATTATTTATTGCAGGCCAATAATCGATCGAGCGGCAAAGTGGCTTTTCAAAGCCCTCTCTCTCTCGTGATGTTTATACCGGTGCGAGGAACGTCATATATATTCCCTTAATTACGGCCACCGACGAAATCCGTTCCATCCACTGCGATGCTGGTCAATTTTGGGAGATTCAAGAGGTCGAGGATCTCTCGGCTCTGCCGTCGTTGAAATTGCGTCACGCCCACGACTCGCCGCAGGTATCTGATGGCTCGAGCGCGAGTGGACTTTTGCGGCCAGGTGCCCCGCATCAGGTCAGCTCAGCCACCCCCTCTTATATACAAGATTCGTGCTGTTTGTCTGTATACGGAGATTCTCGTGACGCTGAGCTCTTAACGCCATTTTGATTTTTTAGTTTAATATATTTATATAACTCAAAGCAACCAATAATCAGCCAGTAAACTGTCATGTGTAAAAAGTAAACAGCGTGTCGTTCAATCAAATTACGACATAAAGCAATAAAAAAGTCCTCGACTCCAAAACAAACTACCCCAGGCTAGAAATAAAAAAGCACACGCAAAAAAAAAACCCTCTAAAGTCAACTCACCGCAGTTGAAAACATTAACAAACTCCGAAACCAGCAGCATAGAACTCTTTCATCCACTTTACGGACCAAGTCGAGAGTCAGAAGAAAATAATAAAAGAGCAAAAGCTAAGCAACGAAATTCTGGCTGTTTTGTGCAGAGCGTCGAGTCGTCGGCTTGCTTGGAGAGCCCCTCTATATAGCTTTGGCCTCATTGTGGCGCGCGCGACACTGCACCCCTCGCTCACAGCGGTCAGTCCCTCTCCTCTCTCTCTCTCTCTTTCGGTCTCTGACAAATTGGACAATGCGCGCAAAACAAATTTTCTCCGAGAGGACATCAGTGGGGGGACAGTCGTAGACACTATAGGGCCACCGGCCGTGCGACACTCGGCCAATTGATCGAGGATAAATTGACGACTGGTGCGAGCGGGCATTGGTACCTGGCTTGTTTTCCCGCTACCGATCCCCAAAGCCTTTTATTCGCACGCGCGCTCTTTGGAGAGATGAGACTTTCAGCTGCACTTCTCTTTCGAGAAAGAGAGAGATGACGCTGCGACACATTGTCGTTGACTCTATAGAGGCCGAGAGCAATTGGAATTTTGCGACGAATTTGTCAAGAATTACTCAGCGGAGATGAGGGCTTTGGCTTTGTTCGACATGTGACCGCAGGAGTCTTTTTTTTTGGGAGAAATCGTCTCGAGTGTCGTCCTCTGGTATATTTGCGGGGAGAGGTTGCGATGGTGAATTTGTCGCGCTAATTGGAAATGTGAGGTGATTAATAGATATTGGTAGAAAAGCGCCTATTTAAAATGGTGATAAAGGCAGAAACTGGCTAAGTAAAATGTGAAAAAAACTAGACATTTTAAATTCCTCATAAGTATAGCGATATTTTGTGTATTTTTTATAGGTGAGAATTATATTTCATGAAAGTATCAATAGATCAATTAGTTTTTTGGATACAAGATACAAAATTATTAATATTTAGGCATGAATTTTAATAATTTAAACATATGGCGAAGCTCGTAGACAGAATTTTTTCAGATGCAAAAATAACTATTGTATACTTCCCTATAACTAAAAACTCGAATCGAAGCCTGCTAGCCACGACTTTCCAATTCTATCTCGAACCGCGATAAGCCACGTGTAACTCAGCTGTGTTACTCGACCAACTATAATGGGCAGTTTGTACATAAAAACAAGGTACGCAAATTGAATCCAAGAACTGTCCATTAAGTGGGAGAAAAAGCGTTACATTCTGCCTAAGATAAATGGCAAATAAAACTGTCTAGTTCTCTTAGATTCTATGCCAAGAACTGGCCATTAAGTGGGTTACCGATTCTACCAGGGTACGGTTATCTGCGAAAGAAGCTTGATTTGTAAATAAAAATGTCTCTGAATTTACATCGACCGAGAACTGCTTCCGTATATATAAAAGATTGCACAACTCGGCCTGCTCGCAAATCGTGTTTATGATGACGCGGCAGTTTATTTTGAATACACTCGACGCGTTAAAGTTTTTATCTTCTGTGCACTGACAGTATTGTAATTTTTACTAAATTTAGCACTTGACTAACAAACTATATTAGACTTTTCTATGAATCAATTTTAATTCTATTTTGAAGAAGATATACATATCCTACAATTTTTAATATAGCATATTTTGCACTTCATTTTTTGAAAAGTAATCGCCTTCTAATTAATTACAAACGGAAACTCTCAACCCGTATATGGAAATAGCGATTTATTGCCAGCCGCTCGGGAGAGGACGCGTTCAAAACTGCAATATAAACTCTAGCTGTATATATGCGCGTATGAGTTACGCCATAATACAGCTACTGGAAATTATGTCATCCATTTCCTTCGCGCAGTTTATCGCTCTTGGCAAGTTTAACGCTATACAGTTTGACCTCCTTATTATCAATGCCAAGCGCTTTACGTATATATACATACACTGCAAATATTTTCTAAAACATCAAAACAAAAGCGGATTCATTCACAAAATACATCAGACGCGTCCATTACTTTATCAACGAAGCAACGAGATCGTAAAATCACAAATTCAAATGAAAACCCGCGTCATCGGGGAATCATATAATTAAGCTTTTACTACTCCCATGCTGCTGTTGCGTTAGTTATTGGGTCGTTCGATCGTTGATTAAATCGCACTCCATTATAAATGCACCGCAACACTTTCAATTTTGCAAGCCGCAATCTCACCTATATGTATACGTCATATCATCGCTTCTAAAATCTCTTCGAATCGAAAAGTATACAGCTTGGTATACGACTAATATCTGATAAATAAGGCATCATCAGAAGCCCAACTGTCGATCGTCTGAGAAAATCCTTAAAAATATCGCAGCCCATAAATATACTCGGTGATCATGCCCCTGAATCTGGAACGATACCCGCAAATACAAAAGGTAAACAAAGCGTTTTTCTCGTCCCATTCAATTTCCTAAATTCTCTCTCAACGCACACATACGAGCGGCAATGATCGATTAAGCCAATAAAACTTTCATAACGCCGGGGAAAGGAAAATTCATATATATATGTATAAGACTAAGGAGAAAAATGCTCAGCATCTAATAACGATAATCACGATGAAAGCATGCGTATACGCGTATAATATAAAACTGCAGACGGCGCCGGAGGCAAAGCGTCAGCCGCGCGCATGTGTATGTATGTATACGCAATAATATAACGCGTCAACATCGTGTAACAAGCCATAAAACTCTCTCTCGCATGTGTGTGTGTGTGTGTGTGCGAGTCCCGATGGAATCTTTATATTGCATTATTGCCATAAGTACTTGAGCACACAGACACGTCCTGATGGGCGAACCGACAATACAGAAGCGGTACAGACGCGAAGCAAGCATTATCTTTTCCTACACAAAAGGGGAGGGTTACCCCCGAGTAAACAGCTTCTGATGTGTGCGCGCGTATATATATACGAGCTATTCCGCGACTATATATTATGTTCGGTATGGTTCGATTGTGCAATATGTATACGCGGTAGAGAGTTTTATTGATTTTTTGCTGACAATAATACATTTTTATTATTTTCCATTGACACGATGTATCGATCGATAACAAAAAATTATGCCAAACGAACACTCGATCAGATTTTATTTTTCGCACGGAAAAGGATCTGTATACATTCGCACACCCTCGACACACACACACACGCACACTATATATAGGTTTTCGCTACTGAACAGGCCAATGCGTCACTGCTATATAATATAACTCGGGAGTATACCGCTCTGTGGCTCGAACATCCCGTTTGATGGTCCAACTTGGGGCTGTATGTGGGTTATAGCCATAGCTGAACGATGTAATTACCTGCGAATCTCTTTTGCTAATAGAAGCCCGACGATGATGTTTTCAGCGGTTAACGATTGCCCGAGTTTCCTCTTTATGACGAATTCGCACATATACGACTTCCGCATACACATACAGAGCGAGTTTAATTCCATTTAATTTGCCAAACGAATTCACGCACGTATAAAAAAAAAAAGTAAAAATAGTAATTCAAAACGGCCGTCCGATGTTTGCACTTCCCAACAATTCTCTCGTCAAATTATAAACCCGACGACCCAATTCCAGCAGCAATATATTTAATCCTGTATACCTTCCTTTAGCGCCACAATGAGCCAGCAATATCAGCGTAAAAAATTTATGAACGAAGAGAAGCCAAGCGCAGTCGTTTCCCCACGGCGTTTATCGTGTGTCGGTACAACGTACAAGTTTGTTTAGGCCTCACTCTTGGCGCGCGAAAAAAAAAGCGAGCGCGCGATATTATAACCGTATATGATTCCCCACTATACTTCCTATATTATATACACTGGCCGTAGGCCAACAGCCCGTGTGTGCAATAACCGCGAAGACATCGGCGGACAAGACTATGTATATATAGTATATATAAAGCTCTCCTTTTAACGATCTATTTGAGCCACTTGGCTTTGCCGCCATTGCTGATGTGCTCGTTGGGAAAAGTGTAACGGGAGCTTGTTATCGCGAGTTTTATTTTCCTTTCGGAAGCGATTTTTATGGAGAGACAGAGACGCGTTGTGTCGTTTGCTTTGGAAGGAAAGGATTTCATGGCTATATACTGGTACTGTACTGTTGGGGTGGCAGTGGCGTCGTGGTTATTACTTTTCTACGTTTTTACGAGGTCACGAGGAGTATACTTTTTGAAACGCGCTTAATAGGCTGTGATTTAAGAGGAGAGCGTTTTATATGGACCTTTGACGTTTTTATTGCGTATCTGAAGATATTTATTTTATTTTTTTTTTTTTTGTGTGGTAAAATTTAACGTCGATAACTTCAAGCATACTTATATCATCCGAAACAAAAGTGCAGTTATAATTTTTCATCGTATGATAATTTTTAAATGAAGCGCTAAATCAACGAACGTTTAAAAACGACGTTACCAACAGAGCGAATAACAAATCATTTCGTAACTCCTAAAACGACGCCGATTCAATCCCAAAACAATTGTCTCGCAATCGCTCGACTCTTTTACGTTACAGGTTATCACAATCTCGAAAAAATCTCCCATCTCATAAGTCTCACCTCTCACCCACATATATAGCAACTACAATTTCGATAACGGAAAGACAAACGCTCGATAGCTTCGTAACAGCGTTGATAAAAGGGCCGTGTGTTCCATTTACGCTTTGGAGAAAAGCGTTTGGTCAACCGCGTATATAATCCATTAGAGCAAGCGAAGCCAAAAAAAAACTCTTATCAGCACGTTGCCAAAAACCTGCTCTACAAAAGCTACGCTGAAGTATACGTGCTGGAACGTCGACGTACGTATATTTATCGGAACGACAACTTGGAATCTCTATATCTCTCTCATGTGCGGCTATGTCGCAAGTTATATTGGTTCGTGATTTATCGCTGCAGGTCTTTGCGCGCTCTGGCTGTGCCAAACGTTTTTGGAAGAGAATTTGCTCGTTATGCATCTGTAAATTCAAGAGCCGATCCGGTTAAATAATAAAATTACTCGAAAATCTCTCTCTCTCAGTTGGTCACCACCGCAAGGGAATCTCGACGCCGTCGTCGATCCACATGGAAAAGCCGCAGGTATATTGGCACACGTGATGAGAGCGTGTGTATGTCACGCAGTGTGTGTTTACCATCGCGGGTTTAGCGTTGTCTGAAGCTTGGCGACAATGTGCACGATCGTCGTTAAAAAGATTAGAGAACTCGGTCCCGCGCTTACAAAGCCATAGCTGATTGTTTGACTTGCCGATCGAACGCATCTTCCACGAGTACGCCTGGAGATAGGATTTTCAGATTCCTTTGACTGGCTAATCGCGATCTATCTCGATGTTTGTCGGGGATTTTATTTTGATTTGTAGTGGCATTTTTTTCTGTTTGTCGAGGTAAAGGGCTGTAGGTCTGAGACAAGAATGGCTGTAATTGTGCACTATTGACGATTGCTTCCGGAAACTGTTTCATTGTTCGTTTGGGAGACTCGAGATTGTGAAAGCGTTTCTTTTTATCGACTGTAGGACACGAGACATATAACGTAATATAATTCAGAAGCAAAAGCGCTAAAGAGCCTCAGATATTTCATTTCGATGCCGAGTAATTGCAAAAAGCTCGTTAGACAGAAATTCATCGAAACTATAATAGTACCAATAAAGTGTCTACCCCAATAGCAGCAGTATCAAAATCGCGCTGCAACAAAGAAGGCTGTCTGGAAAAGAAAGAAACGAGACGTCTTCTCTCTTTAAACATAAAAGGAGAGAAGAAATGAGATTCGCCCTGTGAGAGTAAAATAGAGACGCACGCGAGTAAAGAGACCAGGAGTATGGAAAATTGTATTTCCCGTCTCCGTTTACTCGCAGAGAGAGAGAGAGAGGAAACTCGCAAAGGCGAATACGAGAGTCACACTACTACTACTACTACTACTACTACTGTGAATTGGATAGGTAGAGGGCATATAAAATGGAGCCACTGCAGTAGCCTTAGGCTAATGGCGTATTCCTCACTGTTATCTTTAATATTAACTAGTCTCCCTCTCTCTCTCTCTTTCTCTCTTGCTCTCCTGCGTGTATACTGTATATACATCCCCGACGATTCGACTTAGAAATTGACAATCCACTTCTGACTTTCCAGTCCGTGTGCTAGCGAGACAAAGGGAGCGAGAACGTCTATTATACAAACGTTTACCTTCACACGGATACGGCTGCAGTCAGCAACTTTGCCAAAGAACTTTCGTGGAGATCGCCGTGGCTTGGAGAGTTACGAGTTTTGGAGAATTGATCTTCTTTCCTTCGAGACGCTTCGAGAGCTATGTGTATGAATCAGCGTAACGAAGTAATTTTTGAAAACGAATTACGTTTTTTTGTAAATAGAGTAATTGGCGTTAAAAAAAAATTAGTTTGAAAAGGAAATCGTTGAGTTACGACGATGTCGTGCGGTATGATTAGGCGCTGGATGCTAAGCGAGGAAAATTGATTGCTCGTAAAAAATTCGTTACTTTAAACTCGTATACTTTTTGTTTTAAAAGTCAAATAGAAACGTTTATCTATTCAGTTAGAAATTGATTTCATTGTATAGCGTATAAGCATCATAGCCTCGTGGACTTTATCAAAGCGCGTCTTCATATCTGTGACGCGAGTCCAAATATGATGTGTATATCAACGCTGAATCAAATGCCGGTATGGTAGAAACCTGTTACGATCGTCGGCATAAAAATGATCGATATTACATATGTGTGTGTAACTTTAAGAGTGATCTAGCTGATATAGCACAGCAATCTAGAACTATCTTTGGATTTCACTATTTTTAATTGTTTACTACAGCACATATAGCTATATTTGCAGATATTTTAGTAAAAAAGTGCTACCATATGTTATTTTCAAAAGATCATTTCACGCATCTATTATTAGGATTTCATTAGACTGAAGAGTCGACAATATTTAGTAAATCTTGAATAAATAATATCTACGATGATTCATTACTTTATTACTTTATTGCTATTCTATATTAAATCAGCTGTTGTAAAAAAGAGCAAACAACAACCGATCTGTAGAAAATCGACAGTTTCAATTACTTGTAAATCATTGAATACTCGTAGACTTGTTATTGCTATCATCCACAGAGTGTAAAATTGAAAATGACAATTGCAATAACTGTAAAAAAAATATTCTGAAGGTTCTTTGTTACGAAGCACGTCAATAATGTCTGGCTCAGTGGTCTAGGGGTATGATTCTCGCTTTGGGTGCGAGAGGTCCCGGGTTCAAATCCCGGCTGAGCCCTTTTTTTTCTTCCACGATATCATTTTGCTAGATAACAACAAAGCCTATTAACGTCAAAATTTTGAATAAATTATTATTTTTTCGGAAAATAATTTACAATTACATATACAGATTATAAGGCGGGCATCCTCTGATGGATGACTGCTCGTATAGCCAGTGATGATTTTTCAAAATCAATCGTACGCAACAGTTGAATAAATATAATAATGCATAAAAAATAACTATTACCTAATAGTTACATTCATTCACTGGTCATGCTTTAGAACGTGATATTTCAGGCAGTGCACGTGCTGAGTATATATACACAGCCAAATTGAGAATCCAAATTTCAAACTTCATAAATTTAAAAACCATTTTAATAGACTATGTGTTATTCAGTCGAGCTATAGACTTCCGTATTTCGGCGCGTGCACAAGTGCCGTCACGTTGTCGAGCTCGGTATACGAGATAGGTATTAAGAATTTACAAACTGCCGCGACGTCAATTCAAATCTGTTAGATTTCCCAAGATGCGCACGTCCTGTAATAATGGATTTTTCATAACGTCTATAAAGTTTCCGTTTTAGCTATAATAACGTATATATTTCACCTCTAAATAGAATAAACAAATTCGATAGATTACCGTGTTAGAATCTCAGTCAACCGAGGGATCCTTGCTAATTTTATCCTATACTACCTCGCATACATACACGGAAGTGAAGAAAAAAGGTCCGACAGCAGTATAGCAGCAGCCGCTGAACGAAATGAAGATGGATCTAACGTTCGCAAATCCAGCGCCGTAGCACATAGGACATTTTCGCTTTTCTTTTTATTTTGTATTATCCACCGCAGAACGAAAATACACGTGTCCTCGTATATACACGTATACAGCGTAGGTAGACGGATCGATGCTCAAAAGGCGAGTTTTCGAGTCGGGAAAGTAAAAGAGAGAGAGAGAGCAAAGAAAAGACGTGTATATCGTTCGATCTTTGTCAGCCGATCTCTCGCGCTTTACCTTTCTCGCGACCGCGTTGTCTCGTTCCTTTCTTTTTTTCTCTCGCTCTCTGATGTCTTTCTATCTTCGTTGCTGCAGCACACGTGTGCGCGTTTAACGTCTTAAGCGAAAGGACTTGTGGGAGTATTGGCTCGAATGTTCTTCTAGCGGAAATAGAAGCGCGGGATTACCTCTTGAAGATTTGCTGGGAAATCGAATACTTCTTTTCTCTGCTCTCGATTGCTCGACTTGTTTTATCGAACTGCTGTGTTAAATTCTAGATTTTGTTCTCGATGGTTTTGAGAATTATTGGACCGGCTTCCAATGTGTCGCGATAATTTTTTTTACAAAATAAAATGTATCAACAAAGTATGTACAACACAAAAACTCATCATTTTTCTAACAAGAGACAAGAGTTAGAGTACAATAAATTCTGTACTCTAACCGCATACTTTCTAGGAACATTATTTTCAAAAAATATTTCTGATATAATAAAATTTGGCTCAGTCGTCGTTCCGTGTATATTTTTACAGCGCATAATCGTCGACACCTACATATATGCATACAGTTGCAAAAAAAAAGCATATACACATCGATGCGCGAAGAAAAGTCGAACGACGACGATGACGACACGCTTATATACATTCCAATGAAGATACAAGGCGATGACACGAGCGCGCGTTGTGAAATCCTTGAGCACACTTTTATCGAGGCTATTATACTGCTACTGCAGCCGTACGGCACCTCAGCACGTTTTAAAAACTCGCTGTGTAACAAGCACGTTTAAACGAAATAAACCGAGGATGATTGTCGACGTTTCGCATTTATAGAGAACGAGATAAACGCGCGTTCTGATGACAAATACACACCAGCTTTTAACAAAGCTCTATGAGGAGGCAATCTTGTTGCTTTTACAGAATGTATATGTAACACTGTTAAGTTCTCGCAGAGCTTTTTATGCACAGGTGTGAACGGGATGCAGAACCAGTGTTCTTCCTTGATAAAAAGAGACAAAGAAGAGATAACGCTCTGCTTCGTTGTTATAAACCCAAGCAGCACAAAAGAAGCAAAAGCTCCTTTAATAAAAACGTTGGATGATAAGCCTGAAACACATAACTCGCCTCGCGGGAGTATCTCATTTTTCTCTCTCTCTCTCTCACAAAGTTTATTTTCTCTCTCCGCTCGACGTATACATTTTCCTTCCGTCTTTCTCTCTCAGGAGGTGGAGGCACCGATGTTTTTTCCGGTCACACGACTCGGAGCAATGCTAGACTCGCAGCAGCAGCAGAAGCAGCTCCAAAAGAACTCTCGAGCTTTCATTCATTGGCCGCTTCGCATATCGCAGCAAATTGCGCGCTACTCTCTCATCTCTCTTCTCTTCCTTCTTGATTTTCCTTTCCCGAGCTAGACATTCGGATTCCTACCTCGCGAGACGTTTCTCTGGATTTTTATTGAATTGCAAGAGAAATGCACGATTTTTCGGACGTTATACTTTTGTCTCGATTTTTCTCGGGAGACGTACGCGATACCCCGGACGAATGAACGGAGTATATATAAAGCGAGTTTATTAAATTTCGAGCGAGTTTTCGTCGAGGATATAATGATATATATAAAAGAATGGGTTAATCAGAGAAACTCGAAGCAGTTAAAAATCACTGAGTCGCTGCTAATTTTCGTGAAAACGAAAGCGTCAGAGCTTTAATCAAAATAGCAAACGAAATTTCCGTTCAACGAGAGAGAGAGAGAGCGTCGAAAAGAGCAACCTTTCAAAGCAGCCGAGGGACGAAGTTGTAACGAAGCTATTGTCAAAGAAAGACGCCTCCGTTTTCCCGCCACTTTCCGGTAAAACAGCGCAGCGGTACAAACTGAAACAATACCCGTGTCGCTCTTAATCAACGTCGGGCAAAAAAAAAAAAAAAAAAAAAAAAACTGGAGAAAAGTTATGCGCTTGAGGGACGTAATATGTCGTTGGTTTTTCTTCTAACTATGCCGTTTAAATACTCGGCTGCGTGTGTGGGCAAGAAGGTACTTGATTAAAAAAGACGCTTTTTAAGAGACGAGATTTTTCTGTGGTTTTTCTTTTGACTATAGCCGTCGCATAATTTAAGGAGAAAACAACGTCTTTTATATGGAAAGAACGAAATGCATAAAGTAAAATCTACAAATCCAGTATTTTGCATTCGTATAATATAAACATCAGCTTTATATTATTCGACCGCAAAATGTCGGCTTTATTCGCGTGTATCTCACATTACGAAAATGTCTCTATTATGCGACGGTCGACCTCCGTTATGTCGGTCGAGACGCTAAGCCAAGAAACTGACAAAACCGTAAAATGGAACGTAAAGTCTCCGAAGTACGTTGTATATACGCCTTAGCCAGCACTAAAAGCATAAACTGCTATCGATGATGACAAGATCTAGTGTAATGTGTACAACGTGATGTTTTACTGCGAAATAAAGAAATGCAAACTTGCATTAGCAATTGTGAATTCTGGTGTGCTTGGAGAGCTTTTGCGCGATTGCATATGTCGGGGAGAAATCTTTGAAAATACAAGTTGTGTCTCGATGATGAGAGGTTTTAAAATGTGCTTTTATATCAAAAGTCAATCCTTCATTCCAGAAATCGCAAAGCATATAATTAACAAGCTCAATAGTACTGATTAGCGGATCAAACTTCACGCACACAAATCAAAGAATCATTGCAAAGATCTCTCCAGATACCCATCCAAGGCTGTAGCCCAGCTAATACCCCATTAAATTCAATCTCACCATCAGCAGCAGCAGCAGCAGGCGCGACAGTCTCGATAGAATCTCGCGTCAATATTTCACATCCCCTTTAAAGTCAAACAATCGCGTCGAGCTTTTCCAAGAGAGAGAGAGAGAGAGAGAGAGAGAGAGAGAGAGAGGAGGGCGCCGACAGCAGCAGTAGCAGCACGCGTAGCACCTTCGCACAGCTCCCGGAGCGGCAAGTTCAAGGCCAAACGATCCACCACCGCCGTTGGCTCTCCTATAGTATACACACGTAGTATATACCCTTAGGCTTTAAACTCATCTCTTCACTGAGAGGATGAACTATTCGCGCGATTTTTTACGCCCAGTGGGAAGATGTTTTTTTTTTCTTTTCATGATTAAAAACCAGCGAGGCTGGTTGATAATTTTATTTTATCTAACGTACGTATGTTGAGATGTGATAGACGACACGAAACTTTTCGCATCAAAGAACTAACTCGATTCTTTCGCTTGGAAAACTCGGGGAAGGCGAGGAATACGAATTGTTATACATAATCGGAGATGAAGATTCATAAACAGGCTCGGCTCTTTGTAATTGATTATTCCACGTTTAGAAATTTATGTAAGACGTGCACGACTTGGAAGAAGAAGTTTGTGGGAGCTAGTATATATAAGGTATGGAGAGAAAGAGAGAAGAGTTGCAAAGTCTGATGAATCTGCCATCAGCGTATCGATTTCTTCCTCGTGCAGACAAGCAACTTATTAAACAAGTCAAAATAGCTTTTTATTATAAGTTTGACCTATTTCCAGACCGCGGCGAAGTTTTACCTCTGTTGAATCCAAATTATAGGGATCTCTCGAAAAAAATAAACTTTCGAAATTCTAAATGGTGAATCAAGGAAAAAAAAAGTTCCAGGAAACAGACGCGTAATGACTTGAAATGCACGAATAAACAATTGCTAAATTTCCTCTTTCGTTTTACAAGCACGTATAATGAATACGCGCTTCTTCCAAAAATTATTCATCGAGCACATATTCAGCTCGTCATCCGAAACGAAAAAAAAAAAAACACCGCGTAAAAACTTTTCAAATCCGACGACACCCGCGTGCGACATATATTTGCGTATATATATTTCGACTCGTCGTCGTAAAATGCGAAGGGAGAAGGACGACAAAGGCGGACGCAGATGCGAGAATTCCAGGCGTTTCTCTCTCTCTCTCTCGAGGGGCTGGCGAAGCCCAATTCAATTAGCCTCACACAGAGCGATGAAATAAATTTGTGATTCGTTGGAAGGAGAGCGATTAGCTGAAGCTCAAAGATGCGTCATGTAGGATTTTTCGCCGCCGGAAAATTCCCCCTTTGTCCGGAGAATATATAAGAGCTGTTT
Organism: Pteromalus puparum; assembly: GCA_012977825.3. Taxonomy (NCBI): domain Eukaryota; kingdom Metazoa; phylum Arthropoda; class Insecta; order Hymenoptera; family Pteromalidae; genus Pteromalus; species Pteromalus puparum. The sequence continues at coordinate 82,016,560 of CM053170.1, read as the reverse complement.
GATTCAACAGCAATTACGCCGCATTTGGCTTTTCTCCATAAATGACGCGGTCGTGCGGGATTATGGTCCGGTGATTAAATTTGTATGTATATATATATATGCTTTCTCTCGATCGAATTTCTGCGTTGATTTTTTTAAATCACCTCTCCGTGAAAAATAATACTCCGCCTAACGACAACGTGATAGCGATACTTCTTCCAAGCTTTCCCTCATTCAAATCTCAAAGAGCGAAAAATCCAATTACTCCCAAGATCTCCAGCAAACTCGCATTCGATCGGTATCAGCGTCCACGCAGACAGCATATCTCTTGAATAAAACATAACGCATATAATACCTACTGTTTGGCCAACACATAATCGAGACTAATGCGACTCCTATTATAATCACTTTTTTCGCCTTTCGATAATCAACTTTCCACCTCTGATATTCCCTCATGACTCACTTAGGCCCACAGCTATATAGCAGCCCTTAATACGCTATAGCTTTATTGTACCCTACGGGACGTTCTCGGGAGGAAGAAGCGCGCCAACTGTCGTGTGTATACCTTTAATTCGTCCGGAATACAAATGCGGTTATTATGATCCTGTGTACTGGGGATATTCGTGTATGTATGTGAGCGATGAAAGCGTACGGGAGATTTGTTGACTGCATAGGGACGCGCGTGTGCGAGTTATATATGGCGTGAGTATACTGGTGATTTTGTTGAATTTTTGAAAGTTTGTGGCGTGCGGTATTGCTATTTTTATTGAGATAGTTAGATTTGAAAAGAGAATCATTTGAATTGAATATTATAATATCACGGTGGCAATTAAGCAACTTTTGCTGACAAAAGTGGCTTTTCGGCTCCAGTTTCGCAGATTGACAATGCTTGACTTTGAAAAGTCAAACAATTTTACCAGCATAACTTTTAACATTTCGGCTTGAAAAGAGCGAGTTCACAGTTACCTGGTTTCATTGCATTAGTATATCTATTAAAACGAACACGTTTTTTGCTCGACCGAAAATCCCTCATTAAAACTAACAGTCTGCCTCTAAAAAAAAAAAAAACGAAAGAAAGAGTCCCGCAACGATGATTTAAAGCGCGGTCGCAATTCGTCCCGGCGCGACGTTAGAATTAGCATAAAAGACATATCTCTCGTGTTTACAGTCCAGCTACGCGCTCATGCCTCTCTACGTCCTATTGTCACATATCCGCGTCGTTTATTATTAATCCGAAACGACTCTCTCGTCCTTTGGGAAATATCGTATGCAAATGCCTCATTATCGCAGGACCATATCTTTCTCATTTCGTCGCTTTAAAGAGAGGCATCGAGACAAGTACACGGCTTTAACCGAAGCGAAAAGGAGAGATGGAATAGAACGAGTCTTGTCTTTGTTTTCTAGATAAGTTGCGTAGTCGTATAGCTCTGCATATATATCTGTTTCTTTTTGCCGACCGTTTTGTAATTTTAAAAGACTCGCGATCATATACTCATTTGTAGTATTCTTTTATTTTCTATAAAACACAGACAAACATGATTATGAAAATAGTATCTAAGACACCTATGTATGTGGGATTTCTCATATAATTATTTATATCAAACAATAAAAAAAGGGCTCAGCCGGGATTTGAACCCGGGACCTCTCGCACCCAAAGCGAGAATCATACCCCTAGACCACTGAGCCGTATATAATGATTTTATATTGCTTTGGATCATCTTCAGATTTTCACTAACTTTCTAAATTTGATAAGATATGCAAAGCCAGTAGTTTGAAGAGACGAATTGAGACGAGTGCGCGGTTTTAACCGAAGCGAAAGGAAGACGGAATAGGACGCGTCTTCTCTTTGTTTTCTAGATAAGTCCCGTATAGCTCTGTAATTTGTTCCTTTTTGCCAACCGTCCTTTACTTTTTTTTGCAATTTAAGCACCGGCGCCGGCTAATGAAAATTACTGCCGAGAAAGAGGACCCTTAACGCCCTGGTTCTCTCTTGGACTATTCAAGGAATTTAGTTTACGTTAAATTAAAGTTCACAGATCTTTTTTGGATTCTCTCTCTCTCTCTCTTTCTCTCTGCGCGGAAATTTTTAACGAGTTTCAAAGTGTTTTCGCGCGAAATTCGAATATTTGCCGCTTCGCGCATACAATCGGAGCATCGTAATAACATCGACGTTGCGGTTTTGGTGAAAATGAGTACAACAATAAACACTGCTTCACATACGAGTGGATACACGCGTACTGAGAATTCACAATTGAATTTTCATCAAAGGATTACGAGGAAATTGCAGTCCATCGCTAATTCGGCGAAATTTACGCGCTAACTGACTGCGTTACAGCGAAAAACGTTTTATTGAGAGAGTTAAGCTGGTCATGTACAAATGCGAGTAATTAGAACGCTCTGGTGTATTTCTACGAAATGGCCATTCACGCGAATTTTACGAAAAGCAAACGTATTGTAAAATCTACGTATATTACCTAAATTAGAAAAAAAAGACATTCAATAATACAATTTCGAACGAACTCTTCTCACATCGAAGAAGAAAAGCCGACGCCAGCAAAGTTTATCAATGCGAACAAAAGCGTAGCTCGAAACGCAAACGTCGGCTCAAGGAATTCACGGACGGTACATATACATTCTTCACATCAAAACACAGCAACCGAGCCATGTCAACACCACGAGCGCGCGATCGTACACACGTATAACGAGAAAATGCAAACTAAGCTGGATCGTCGTCTCTTTGTCGATGACGCGTTGTTTTGAGGTCACCGTGCAAAGTGAGCGAAAACGAAGAATGAAAGAAAAAAAAACGAATGCGGAAATCGAATTTGCGGCTGTATTATACCGCGGCGCTTTCTTCACACGTTATACACTTGAACTGGATTGGATTTTCAGTGAGTTATCTTGTGGAGTACGGCTTTTTGTGGTGATGATATTGATGGATGTGCAATTTTTGCAACATATTTTTAAGCATATACATAATGCCTAGCTGGTTGTAAATGAAATTTACGCATAAGGAACTACTTCCATGTCCGCGTGCCATATATCCAGCAATAATCCACGTCTATATACAGTCTCGTAACCAAAAGAATAATATCGTTCCGACGTAGGAATATCTCTCAGCAGACACCTATATATAGGTTGACAGGTCACAGGTGTCCTTGATACGGTAAGAAAAATGAAATTTCTGCTTCCATGTGTCTCGGAAGGATAAGGGCAGACTTGGTCTGTTACGTGAGATTTTTCCGCAACTCGGCGACGCCGAATTTCCATTTGAATGGACGTACACGAGCGCTATAGAAGAAAAATCTCCATTGTCGAGCTCTTCCGAGTTGGACGACTTTGACACAGGATATGAATTTGCATCGTTATATAACGCTGAAACCGAAAAACTTACACGAAATACATAATCCGAGAAAAATTACAAACACCTGCCTTGGAGAGAACGTGTTCGCGTCAGCGCTAAGCAGATCCCTCTCCCGCGTCAAAACAAAGATCCGATCAATCAATCTCACCTATATACCGCCCCGTTCACGCTGAAAATCGTAAAATCTCGATTTTCACGCTTAGATAGCGCTATGGTGCCTAAGTGCGCCGTACGTCCTTCTCTTCCGGAGCTGATCTTCCAGCGTTCGAGTTAATCCAGACGTTAATAGTCCAACGATCGCAGATAAAGTGCACCGGCTCTGGGAAATAGATTGCACCTCCAGAATGAGGCGGATTTCGAATTCTGCTCTCTGTTCCGGCTTGTGTCGTGTCATTCTTGGTGACAGGTTCGAGCTGGAGGAGACTCAGAGTTATGCGAGAGTTATATTACATCATGTTCAACGTTCAAAAATTGATCTTTTTGTGCGAGTTATGCAAATATAAAAGGTTCGTTTGAATGGACGATCTGACTTGCTAATTACACCTTTTTCCGAGCCTTGCGAGTCGTACAATGCAACAAATAAAAATTCAGTGCACATCGCTGCATCCGAGTATTATTCATCGTGTACGTCTATGTTAGAAAAACTATTTCAGCAATCGAATGAACGCTTCGAAAGAAACAAGTTATCAGCTCGAACGATCTCTCTCAACACCTACGCAGCCGGCGTCCATCCAAAAATCTTTATATCCGGCAATAGTCGACCGGTTGCAGAGGATGAGCTCTTAACCATCGAAGTTGGAAACCTTATCTGCGATTTGGCCCACGACTGCGAGTCCTTAATCGTGGATTAGAAGCTGCTGACTCTGCTCGCTCGAAGATTTACCACACGATGCATCTCGCGTTTGTCACTTTTCACTCGTGCCTCTATTCGCCCGGCGAACCGAAAGATCGGTATCGATACTAAAAGCCACTCCGTGACGCACCGGCACTTTGCCTTGAACTATCTGGCGTCATGATCGAGTCCTAATGCTCTACTTTTTCGCATCATCGCTTTGTAATTAGGCAGGTTGCGAACCGATTTTTTTTTTCGAGCTTGAGAATCTCCCGCAGAGATCGGTAAGATTGATACGTGGACTTTTTACACACTTTGTCGAGATCGGTGTGAAACGAGAAACATATTCTAATGGCATGGAAGTGAGGTTAAAATTCGGTAAAATCGGTAGGCGCTGACGAGATTCTTACACGAAAGTCCTGGGTCATTGTGTGCGGTTTCCACAGCGCGGCAGCCTTCAATAAACCGGGAAGTCGTTCCTATATTATGGAGCATGATTGTGCATACCGCTCAAGAGTCCTAACGCGCTTTTGAATCGTGAACTAGAAGCCGTAGGGATCGGAGAACGGGCTCGGTGATTGCAACAGCGATTGAAATTTCCATTCAGGGCTCATTCCGCAAACTTCTCCGAGTAGAGAGTCCTGAGAGAGTGCGCAAACTCCTAATGTACCTGAAGGGTTTTGTTGTTTCGATTGGATTGAGTAATTGGTTTACTGCGCGCGTCCTCGGGTATAAATGCTTCCTTTCCCCAGTCCTCAACGTGATTGTCTCTCTGCGACTGTAGGGAATCCAGCTTATGTTATGGAATACATTGTCTCAGCACACACAAGCAGTTTCCCGATCCAGAGTGAGGGAGTCATCCGATTGAACGACGAGCGAGGCTCGATATGTCGAGAGAATTCTACTCTGTGTGGGTAACTTGGTCGTTTGACGTAGTTGCTCTTGAAACTCATGACTACTGAGACGGTTACTGAGAAGTCGTTTCATTTCTATGTACGAGTTCATGCTTTTGTTGCGGCAGTTTGGCGTATATCGCGTTGAGCTAAAAAGTATGAAGAAAACTTGACAAGATGCGATCGAAGTTCAAGAATAAAATTATTCTTTTTGTTAAAATGCTCAAACCAAATATAACTTGCTTCAGAATATTTCTGGCCAAATTAACAATAATCACATTATTTAGGCTTTGATTATATCAGCATTTGAAGCCTTACAAGCAAGGAGAGAGCATCGGGCTATACGCTTACTCGAGTCAAGAAGTGAGATTTCGGGAAGTGAAAGGTGTCCCACTTTTCAAGCCTTCGATGCATACGTAGATATACAATGTAAAAGTTCGATGAACATATACAAATAACATGTGGTTCAGTGGTCTAGGGGTATGATTCTCGCTTAGGGTGCGAGAGGTCCCGGGTTCAAATCCCGGCTGAACCCACTTTTTGTATTTTTTTCTAAACAAATAGAATCAGAAGAAGGATTACAAGTCGTATAAAATACATCCAGGCTGCATCGGTCTTCGTACGTTTTACATTGCTTTCGTTTTTTTATTTATGCTAGAGGTTATGAATAATAAACAAATTATTTATGCAAAAGCAACATGTGAATTTTTAACTATCATGCATCTCAACTGCGAATGAAATCAGCAGGTAAAATACTACCTACATACATTGAGTTATCATTCACATATTTGACCTTTGAGTAATTGTTTTTAAATCAATTTGCTGAGTTGAATGTTTAATAATTTTGCAATCGCTTCAAATCATGAATCATATTTCGTACAAGCCGTTTTGAACCATGCATTTTAAGTAATTATGTGGTAAAAGAAAACAACGCAAAAATAGTATATTAGATATTTATCTAATAACTATTATCCACGTCACGCATTACTGCAAAATTTTACTGTACATCAAAAATATACCATCAAGAACGCATATTGTCGTTTACTTTAAAGATACTCTTTGTTTTTCCAAAGCCAAAACGCTAAGCGATCATCAATTTCTAAAAAATATATATAATAGATTACAAGCCACGAAACTAGCCTACATGATTTTGTGAACGATATGACTTGTGTACCTTATTGTTGTAAGGGAGGAAAAAAAACAACCATGGGGCTCAGCCGGGATTTGAACCCGGGACCTCTCGCACCCGAAGCGAGAATCATACCCCTAGACCACTGAGCCAGATATTTGCAATAAGCGCAATTTGCATAATTATTGGTTTAAAGGATCCGCATTATAAAAATCAATCTACCGACCGTACTGAGATGGCTGAAGCTCCGGGCTCGTAGAACATCTAGCAGCTTCATAGATGTCTGATCATTTTATTGAGTCTTTGAATCCATTTAAATTTTTTCACGAGAAATGAATGTTTCAACAATGCTTTTATACGGCTAAATATTTTATACGACTTTGCATTGAACTACAAAGAAAACTTCATCTAGTAAATAATTTCTAAGACTCATACTTTGAAATGGATTTTGCTCTGGCGTTTCTGTACGAATCAAAGTTTTTTTGCACTAGCGAACCGAGTAAATAATCACCTTCCACATCTGTATCGAAATTTAATATTTTACAGAAAAATACCTATATCAATCTTTGATTAGATGTAAGGTTTACTTTTGACTATCAGCTTTATAATATTGAATATTTTGTAGTTTTTTCGGATTATTGTATTTAATTGTCTTAAAGACTATTCCAATTACTTGACAGTTTTGTACACTCGGCGGTAAGGTATTCTGTTAGAACGTTTTGAACCAAATGGCAACGTCGCATGGTTTTTGACGGTACCGGCCCATATAACCTCTGCAAATCTAAAATCGTCAGAACCGTCAAAAACCGTCAAAACCCGTCAAAAATTGGGCGACCTTGCCATTCGGTTCAAAACGTTCTTACAGAATACCTTACCGCCGAGTGTACAATCTTTTCGCTCACCACTTGCTCTTTCTGGATCTCTAGTTCTAGCAAGTGATGATAGGTGGCTAATATGCACTTTTTTGTTTCCCTCATCAGAATCTGCGCACCAGGTGTAGATATAGTAGTGTGCCAGCTATCCCACAACTAAACTTTTGTAGGCTTCGTGTTTGGGCAACTGATGCTATAACTGCATAGGTCTACTATTTTATAACAAATGAATGGGAAAGTTTGTTTTTTTTTATTGAATGATATAATAATAATCATATAATCTTTTGTAGCACCCTTTTATTTTCTTTAAAACACACAAAAACATAATTATGATGGTAATGATACTATTTAAGATATCGACGTGGAATTTCTCATATAATTATTTAATTAAACAATAAAAAAAGGGCTCAGCCGGGATTTGAACCCGGGACCTCTCGCACCCAAAGCGAGAATCATACCCCTAGACCACTGAGCCGTATAAAATGATTTTATATTGCTTTTGACCATCTTCAGATTTTCACTGACTTTGTAAATTTGATGAGATGCAGAGCCAAAAGTTTGAAAAGTCTAGCGTCGCATTTATGCATCGACTTCTAGTAGGGTTTTGTCATTGGGGAACCAGTTCCATCACAAGCAAGCAATGTCAAATGATTTTATTGTATGGATCACAGTTGCTCTACAAAATAGAGGAAAAAGGGATACCGATATTGCGAAACGTCAGGTAACTTAGCTTATTTTAATAAAATTTGGAAGACAATTAAATATTCTTCTCAAGATGATAACGTGTTAAAAGACAAGCTTGCTTCAAAAAGTATATCGTCGCAATAAGAGTTATTCTATAATAGCAAAGAGCGAAAAAAACTATATCATCGATTGTATAAATACGAAATCCAGATTCCCGCGTCAAGCTCAATATCCATCATTTTTTGCAAATAAAAAAGGGCTCAGCCGGGATTTGAACCCGGGACCTCTCGCACCCAAAGCGAGAATCATACCCCTAGACCACTGAGCCGTATATGTATATTTTATGACGATCGCGACCATCTTCTGATTTCTTTTACTTTCTAAATTCACAAAGGCTGCTTGAGAAGCCCAACACTCTATACGCCTATGCGCTCGATCTTGGCTAAGGCGCTACGTCGTGACACTATAGACTCAACACTACAAGCAAACTATAATCTTTGAATTGATCATTTAAACAACCTGAAAAATCATTTATTAATTACTCGCAAATAGAGTTCTGTCTATAGATATCTTATCAACGTGCGGTCATATTTTCCAATACAACTCGAGCATAGAAGCATCGTTCATTTCTAGACATTGGAGGCAATCTAATTTAATGAATACAGGAACATGCTTGTTGTCTGAAAAATACTACTGCTCGAAAAATGAGGATTGATGTAGAAACGCGATTTTTAAAGCCTGGTAAAAAAAAACTCACACAGCGCATGCAGATCTATTCATCCGCAGCGAGCTGAAATCGGAGCAGTCGCACAATCAGCAGAGCTAGCGCGTACCAAATTGTTTGAAAGTTCAACCATGGAATTCGCGCGAAAATGGGTATATTCTCTGCGCTGCGGATTTTTGAGTGCTCGTATTATTCTTTGTTTGCTCGTTTAATTTACGAGAGGTCGAATTTCGTGGATTGCATGCGCAATAGAGTCGCTGGATATAGGCGACGCATAGACTCGAATGTTATCTTGGTTCTAAAATTATTAACGAGTATACAGGTTATATATGAGATAAAAAAATCTATTGATTGAATAAAGCTTGTCATAATAACGAAGTACCCGATATTTTAGAAGTTCTTGTGCAATCTATTGTTTTCTATTTACTCAGTTGATGCAAATCTTTTGTATACAGCTCTGAAGCAGGGGTCGCAAAAAAAATAAATTCCAAAACGTCAGCGGTTTTAATAAAAGTTTGTAGCTCAAGTTCGCGCAGGGATCAATATAGCTACCTTAACTCTAATTAATCTTATCTATTTAGGATCCACCTAGAAATATTCTTGGCCCAGTTTCAAGTATATCCTAGAGTGGATCCACATGTTTAATTAAAAATCGTCAATGTCAAACTAAAATACAGTGCGAGCGATAAGTAAATCACTAAATATAGAATTTCACGATCTAAATCGAGTCTAAATAAGCTATATCAAGTCAATTACTAGAAACTATCGAATCCTCAATACCAATTCGGCCACACCGAAGCATCGGTGCTATAAACTGTCCGAATGCTCGACTAACCGCAGTATACGATGCAGCGGCTAGGGTAAACATTGCATTATCACCTCGAGTTCCATAATTTTTCATCCGGGAAAGGTGCAAGCAGCAACAACGGTTACACGGATGTACCAGAATCGCGTCCACATTGGCAACGATCCATCGTCGATTACGTCACGATCGATCAGCTTTTCAGTTAGTTAGAAACGGACCGCAGGCAATTTCCTGAATGAAAGCCAAAGGAGGAGTGTGGCTGTGGCGTAACTTTCATCAACGCTGTAAACTGTATACGTCGAAGGCGATTCATTGAGCAAACAATGTCATCGCGAAAGCATAAGTGTGTCACACAAAGTTGCAAGCTACGGCTTTTCTTTTTATAAGTATTGGATGCAACAAGCTGGATATATGCAGTTTTGCAATGGAAATTTCTGCCAAAGGTTCCAACTTAGAGGAGAAGAATAAAAACTACAATTTTAGTTTTAGCACAATCTAGTGATACGACTGTGCAGTAGGTTATATATCGAACGAAAAAAAAAGACGTCGAATGACTCTTCAAAATAAGCAAGAAATTAGTGTTTATCCGGCAGCACGCGGAAAACCTTTCCCTCGCAGGTCCAGTATAGTACCACACCCCTAATTAACTTGAACAAATCTAATCATCTCGGTTTGCGGCAAAGATCCCTCATCTCTCTCTCTCTAGTAATGATTAGTAGAGCATAGGGGCGCACAGGTGCTCTCGCGCACGTACTTTGCGCTAAATAGGCGCGCTGATCAAAAGCGCGCTCGACGCGCCACCTGTCGCGTAATGACCGCGTAATGACTCGTGGAAATCCGATATTCACGACGCGTTGAGCTTGTTCGTTCTCTCAGGCTTTTTCGGAGCTGGTCCGTGAAAACTAGGTCGAGATTATGCTGACGTTGTGCGTAGTCGTCTGCTCCGCCCGCGCGTGCCGATTTCGTGAAAAATGAGCGGGCGCGCAAGGTGCAGCGGAGGCTATCGAGAAGTGCAGCCGCAGCCAGTGACGTATGCCCCGGTGCTTCACCGATGCCCGGGGAATCTCGCAATGTGTGTTTGAGGAGAGTTGAATGCACGCTTCTTTTTCGCTGACGACTGCGAAAAAGATGCGTGCGCGCGATTATTTGTGATGTCACTTTGGACTGAACTGTACGTATACCTATAGTTGGGAAAAAAATACTCTGATGCTTTTGAAGTCGTGTATATTGTAGAATATTAGAAAAAAAAAAGTTCCTTCCCTGGAGCTATCAAATTTTTCCTGGCGAGTCTTATGCAGCGAACAACGCAAATGTACCGGAATACATTGTACTGCCATCGTATATTTACGTATTCCTCAGATACAGTTGAAAAGTTTGGATTTATTCGAATATTCGAAAAAATCGCAGAACGCAATCTCTCGCATAAAAACGATAGAAATCTTTTAATTATCAAAAAACGCTTTCGCAAATTCAAACGCGCGCTTTTGACGAGAATATGCACTGCCCCTTTGTGTTCGAGATAACACAGAAAAGCTTTTTGCAATATGCGCTCGAACTTGTTTTGATTTTATCTTACGAGCACTGTCATGTAGAATCCGGCCGGGTTTAAAAAGCAAATATTTCTCTTTTATATAACGTCGCATAAAGGCTGTGGAAAAAGTATCGAAAAATTTCCACAACCAATACAAACATCGTCCAGTTCCTAATTTCACATGGCAACGAAAATGGGTTAGTATCGGGCGAGAAAAATATAGGCGTCGAGTATAGAAAAACCAATCATTGTAATATGCGGACAAAGTGCCGCCGACAGAAGCCACAGCATCAGCCACCGCCGCCGCTGTCACAGCGACAATAATAATAACGTGCGCGCGCGCGCGCGGTGCCCGTGTGTCTCTATGCGAAAGTTCCCGAGTCTCTCTTGGATGATTTTCCGGAAAAGTCAGAAAAGGCGACAATAACACGAGGCTTTTGTCGACACGTGAAATCGGATTTTCGGCTCGTTTCATTCCGCGGGAGTTTTTATTCTCTCGTGAATGGGCCGTGACACTCATGAAGGTACTTCGGCAGCTCTTTTGTGCCCATTTGTCAGATTCGGGAGAGCCGGAGAGAGAGAGAGAGAGAGAGAGAACGTGTTGACGGTGGCGGCGTATATGTAAGTATAGTCGGGGCCTGTTTACAAATGGATGGGACATGATGCTTATTATTTTGATATATGGACCGGCGCGTTGTGTGTGTCGAGGAAGCGTGAAATTTTTCTCGAAACACGAGGCACACACGCGGGTTTTATTTCCTTTGTTCGCGGAAGAACGTCGTTTTTAACAAGAGGAAAGAGATTCTCTAACTGTTTCTGATGTACGAAACGTATCTGTCTCATATATCCTCATGCGGTTTTTTTTGAGGTTATTTTTTACCATATTAAAAACTCGAATACGCGTGCCGTGTTTACACAGAGATGTAATTTTCTAATACCAATAAATTACTTACGGTAAACTGCACTGCAATGACGTGTGACTATGTGAGCCAACTGAGAAAATAGAAAAACAAGAATCTTACGTAAGTAAGTACTAACGATAAACAAACGTCAACGGTAGACTTGCACAAACACGAGCTGCAAAGGGACTGAGGCTTAGGGCGCATGCGCGGCGCAAATCAGAAACACTCGCGAGCGTCGTACGAGCAAGAGAGATAAAGAGAGAGCGCGCGGGAAATGTGAATTATTCGAACTAGAGAGATTTTTTTAACAGACGTTTTCGTGAGAGTATAGAAGTAGTGACGGCGATGTCTTTGACGAATAGCCAATTCATGATCACGATAGAGAAATACAATATTTTACTGTCTCACAGAGCAATTGTGGATCTATACAATAAAATCAATTGACAGTGCTTGCTAGTGATGTGAAAAAAGCAAGTCTTATGAACTTTCAAGTAACTGGTTCCATAGCGAGAAATCCCTATTAGAGGTTGATGCATAGATGCGGCGCTGGACCTTTCAAACTTAATTTAGAAAGTCAGTGAAAATCAGAAGATGGTCCAAAGCGATATAAAATAATATATATATACGGCTCAGTGGTCTAGGGGTATGATTCTCGCTTTGGGTGCGAGAGGTCCCGGGTTCAAATCCCGGCTGAGCCCTTTTTTTTATTGTATGATTAAATAACTCTATGGGAAATCCCACGTAGGTATTTTAAATAGTATTTTTACAATTTTAGGTTTGTATATATTTCTAAGAAGTTAACAAGAAATAAAATGACATTACTAAGGCAAATGACCATATGTTTGTGTGACGTATTCTTTTACGCGACATTTGTCACATAGATACTTATTTATTATAATATAGATTTAGTTACAGTTATAGTATGAGTAACTCAAATAGTAGAGCCCTAAAATGGCAGTTTAGACATAGGTGGCACACTGCTATATCTACACTCGATGTATACATTCTGATAAGGGAATTAAAAAAGTGCCTATTGGCCACCTATCTTAGCTAGTCAGAACTAGAGATGCAAAAAGTTCAAGTGCTGTATACGATTATAGTAAATATCAGTTCCGTATGATTCACAAGTTAGATATATATTTATAGTAAAGGAAATACTAATTGAAAATTCATTAAACATAGTTATATAATATAATTATCGCCGCATTGTCGATATGATGACTCGGCAGCTTACACTGCAAAAAAGCGATAAACGTTTGTTTCATTTTTTATTTTCTCTTCTACAAAAGTCTGCGCTAAAATTTCTCTTACTATATCACGTCTTACATACTAGTTTGATGATTGAGCATTAAATCGTGCTGTCGTAAAGTAACTATTTTGATATCTCGAATCAATAGCTTTAATACTTTCGTCCAAAGTACTCAGGTCCATGTAATACTGCAAATTAAACAAAGCTTATTGTAATTTTCAATTCATCACCATGGGTATGAATCTCATCAGTACGAATAATTACCGATTTCACATTCTCTTGAAGCAAATTACCAATCTGTTCAACGAGCATGGTGAACGTCGGTCTAAGTGTAGGCTCTTCGTTCCAGCAGGGAACCATTATACTGTATCTACATTTCGAGAAATACAAATGTACAAATATCAGTGACGATAATAATGTTCATAATAATATATATATATATATATATATATATATATATAAAACTGTTGCTTACATTTCGTCGTTCGCGTATTTTGGCATTTCCAATCGATGACCTTTCAGAAGTTTTTGAAGCTGCACTTCGGGAAGAATATCGCAGTATGGAACTTGGGCCAGAGTGAAAAATTCCCACAAAACGATACCGAATGACCAAACGTCCGAGTGAACCGAAAAAACTCGATCTCTGATTGATTCGATAGCCATCCATTTAATCGGAAGCAGCCCACGGCTTCTTTTCATGTAGCTATCATCCTCCATTACTTTGGCCAATCCAAAGTCGCAAATTTTAACAACGTTGTTGTGAGTCAGTAAGATATTTCTAGCTGCCAAGTCGCCGTGCAAAACCTGTCAGCGATACAAATACTATCAAGCTATCTATATATTCTTAAAATTGATTTCTCAACTTACGTTTTTCTGCGACAGGTACTCCATGCCACGAGCTACTTGAAACGCCCATGATATCAAGTCCTGAGTGCAAAGTGACTCGTTACGCGAACTTTCGATATTTTTCGTTTCATCACTGCTGTGAAAATTGTATGCTTTATCAGTCGAATAATCTCAGAAGAGTAAATTCAAGGTCTATAAACATAAGCAGTAGAGATCTACCTCTCGACGCTCAAGCAAGATACACATTCATCTAAAGTCGCAGCTTGGCCTATCGAGAAATCGATAGTTCCAGTTTTTTTATCTCTTTGGTCGATGAATTGTTTTCTGTGAGTTAGAAGATAGTCGTGGAGATTTCCGTAAGGGCAATATTCCACGATGACCAGCAGTTCTCCTGCAAAACAATCATGGCAATTTATCAAAACGACGGTTGGCTAACAGTCCGTTCAGTTCGAATTACCAGAATAGGGATTTAACTTTTTGTAATGTTAGTTGTGCAAGCACCCAGCAGATTAACAATATTGAGATGTCTACCGAGATAGATCATGATTTTTAATTCGCTGGCCAATGCTCGAACCTGAAAAGTCTCGGCGTATTGACGAACCATTTTCACGGCTACCGTAGTGACTTCTTCGTGAGGACTGATACCGTATGCCTTGGCTTTTATGACGATTCCAAAAGCTCCGCTGCCCAGTTTCTTTTCTGTTGGAAAATCATACATTTGTTTTTTTTTTCATTCAATGATGATGATTTCTTCGCTGACGCAGAGAAACGCGCGCTTTTATGTGATACTTTTATTTGAACAACCTAATTTCAATCTTTCTCTCGTAAATTCCCACTTCTTATCGTAGCGCAGTAAATCCACTTGATCGTAAATCATGGTTATAGGACTAAGTTCTTCATCCGTGATATTTTGAAAGTATAAAAGACCTGCTTCTCGCATACATCTTCTTCGTACCTTAATACGAACAAATTCAGAATATTTTTACGTTTTTCAAGACGATCGAAAACATTACGTGAAATCCGTTTGTTTCTTACCGTTCGAGATCGTATCTTGATGAAACCGTAATTGCAAATCACAATAGCGACGATTACAATGAAAAAGGCAATCGCGGGATGGGCCCAATCATTTTTACCTGACGAAACATCAATCGATCATTTATGACAGTCGATACAGAATTAAATAAAAAAAAATTATACCTGCGGATTCGTACCTGGTATGGAGAATATTTGATAGGCTTTCACTTCGCCGAACTTATTTTTCGCGACACAGGTATAATTCGTACTGACTTTCAAGACGAGATATTTTATCGACAAAATTTGAGGATTATTGTCGTCTCTTGGCAAGTACTCTTGATCTATGAACTGTTGGTAATGCTCTTCTCTCTCCTGTACGGGTAAATCGAGTTCCTTTTTCGAGACAATCGAACTGTCATCGTCTTTTTGCAGCTGTACGCCATCCTGATACCAAGATACCACAGGCTTAGGTCTGCCTTTAGCACCGCATTTTAAAATAGGCTCGTGCGGGTTGGCATCGTCTATTATTACTTCGGTATTATTCAGGTTAACGTCCGTGAATCCAACCGTTTCTGGTTCTTAAGAACAATTGCAAAAAGATTAAGATTTTTCTTCATATTAAAAATATCATGGATATGAAACTTGTGCTAACCTTCGACGACGAGATTGTAATATCTGTAATGGCTGGTACCGCTTTCATCCACTGACTTGCAGACATATATGGTCTCGTTTGATTTTGTTACGTTTGTAAGATCGAGTCTCAGATAATTATATAAATGATCTGCGTCATTGCTGTCATCGACCGCAACGATATTCAATCTATCTGGAAGTTTTACGTCGGATCAGACCTCCGTCGAGTAATTTTTTGTGTGTAACAAGCTAATTATACTCACCCGTATTCATTAGCGGGTTCATATAAGCATCCAACCAACTCAAGCTGGCGCTCACGTTGTTTGCCATGCATATTACACTGACGTTATCGTTTTCAACCACGTCGGCTCCATAATCGTGAAGTTGTAGCATTAAAATAGATGAATTATCTGGGAAGGAAAAATATTTTCTTTTAACGTCTCAATCGTGTTAATTCGTAAAAATTCTGTATATGGAGTTTATTCAATGACCATGTACGTGAATGTATTTCTCCGTCGTTAGTACTTCTCCGTGACCAGTGAACTGACAAGTGTACATCCCCATGCTTTCGTAGGTAAGGTCCCGTAGGAGATACTGACAAGAGATCTCAACTTCGCTTTCCGATAGCTTTTTTCTCTCGTGCATACCCTACTAATTTTTACACATATTATAGCTACCTACAAGATTTTTCGAAGAGCTATTCGAAGAATATAAGAAAAAGCCTGTTTGTTATATTATTCATACCCGAACTTCGCGCGTGGGAGTTGATAGCGTAACAGCCCAGTTTACTCTATTTTCTGCTTGGATCTTGCACATGACGATCAAGTCTCCGTTAACGTCGAAATAAATTTGACTCATCCATTCGCCGAAAATCACTATTTCCGGCATCTTATGAGACGATGTATTCTTCTTCTGTATGCTGTACGAGATTCGAAAGCTAATGTCGTTGTCTGCATTCGATGTAGCGTAACAGGTCAGGTTTTCCTGTTTATTCACTGTAAAATTTTTCACTACGAAGCCAATTCTAGGATCGTAAGACACAATATTTTCAGCTTGAACAGTCTACATTATCGATATAGAAATATTTTTAAACAAAGAAACGTTTAGACGGAATTAAAATTTTTCGAAATTGAAAACTTATCATGTAACTTACCGCATTGCTCTTATCGTGTATCAAAGTCACATTAAGATACGGAGAGGTTGTACGACATGGTACGATGAATTCAGTTTGATCGTCGATGTAAATAGATTTTTTGAGATTCGGCAACACGAATCCTCCTGAATCTTCGGTGAATCCACTGGCATTAGCTGTAAAAATGATATGAATAAATTCTCGTATAAAGAAAATTTTTCATACAGCATTCCACTTTATCTTGCGAGACTTATATACTCATATATCGAGCCTCAGCTGATAGCGCACGAATCACATGTATGAAATATGGCAAACGCATGTAATGCTCACATTGCACGTAGACGTATATGAAGGTTGCATTAGGATGGTGATAATGCCCTGACGAAATTTCCGCTGCCGTGTCTGCGCAACCGTACCATCCGGTATCACCGAATATTGTTTTATTGCGACGGAATTTCCATTGCATAGCAGGACCGAGTACGTCTTGAAACTCGATTTGGTGAGCGGAAGGCTTTGTCTGCGAACAGTTTATCGATGTAATAAAGTATGAATATTATCTCAGCGATTTCCAGTATACAAAAATCTCCCATCAGCGCGCGTTACTAACCCTATTAAACACATCGTACTGAGGATAAAACAATTTTATCTGACGTGAACTTAAGCAGGTTATTTCCAGACTTTCTCCTTCGTTTATCAGGAGTTCTTGCGTGTCGGGTGTAAGGCGTGGCTTGAATGCTTCTAAATTCGTGGAGTAAGCGTATATATATATTGTGATCAAATTTCAAGGAAAAGCAATGATAATGTGTATTTTTTCACTCCAACTAGATACGATACCCGTGAAGCTGTAAATGACAATTATGCACTTCACAAAAACGTTCAGGCCCGATACCCCCGACATCGTTACAGGATTATCTATTAAACGGTACTAATTAATTTGAATAAAAACCTTTACGGTTTTCAAATGCGCACGCGTCTCGATATCAAACACAACTACATCAAACACTTTTTCAAACAGTGCACGGATGTACGATTCCGTTATCGCGTTCTCCTCGTGAGAGTGGGATGGGATTTCCACTGATAAGAGCGTCTAATTTTGATAACCGATGCTAATTGTTTTGGAAGCATCAACATTTTATATACACGAGACTAAAATTTAAGAAAATTCCTGCGTTTGCAAATGAAAATGTGCGAAACAATTAAAATCGAATTTTTAGGTTTTGTATTAAATATTACTAGAATCGACAGAGCACGCACATATTTTTTTTATTCGACTGTTACGGGTATCTTGCTCATGAAAATCGTAGATTTTAAATTATCAAATTATAGAGTCTTGGTAGTTCAAAGTTTGACAGTATTTAAAAGATCACTGCAAGGTTGACACAATATTTTAATGTATACTTTTATTTTTTTGGCCGAGGTATTCGAATTCGATGGTTATACCAAGATGCTCGGAAAAACACAACTTTCTAGACCAGGTATGCATCCCCTAGTACAAAGGGATCTATCTAGCTCGATTTAGAACCGATCGAGGCTCTATGTTCTAACCACTCGCGTTCGACAGAGGGCTACTGGAAACCGTGGAAAGGGCTCGGGTCGTGACGTTTCCAAATCTACGATATTCTACGATACTTGTATCATAGCCGATTGCCGAAGCCGGCAGTTTTATAATTTTATGCTTCTCAGAAACGCATAGGGAACAGACATGGTATTGCTATATACATATATAAATACTTATATACAGTAGAAAATAGCATAAGAATAGGTTATATAAAAATTCATATGTTTGAGTAGTTTTTAAAACGGCAGCTCTCCAATATGGCGGCTCAACGGATAAAGACCTAACCTAACGTACGGGCATTTGAGTACATAAATTCAGTTATTATGAATCTCTTTTGGTTTTGAAGCATTACCTATTTTTCATTTCTATTAAGATTTTTGGCAAAACAATATAAGGTTATTTTATGTATTAGAATTTACATGCGTTTATAGATCCATATATTTTTTTATCCTTCGCGCCGCCATATTGATCACGTGAGCTCTCAATCGTTTAAACGAATAATTTAAGCGAATAACCAAGTTCATCGCTTACGATTTAGCTGAAAAATCGTTTAATTGAATAGCCCTAATACACGGCTACTTAGCTAAAATTAGCTGAGTTTTGGTTAAGATTAGTTAAGAGAATTTTTAGGGTTGGAAATTCACTCTCGCTTCTTGAGGTATTATGGACGAAAAGGAGACGAGTTGCAAAGCGAAAAAGAGTAGACGCGTGCTTGAACCGCGAACCCCGAGACTAACAAGCGGGAGCTCTAACCTCTGAGCTACGTCTACGGTGCATATATTCGGACGTTATGCATCAGTACGGCTCCGCGGACTCTTATCGCTGACTCGTCTGGCCGCTCGCGTTGCAGACGTGTGCGTCTGTGACAGAGGTAACTGCAGTTATGCGACGGTTGATAGATAGTAAACGCAATTAAGTATCACTATTTTATAATGTAAAAAAAGTTTGCCACTGCCCAAAAAACGTTCGAATAACTACGTTAATATTGACCCAACATGCTTTCCGAAACGAGACTTGTTTATCTGGAGTTGTGTAGATTCCGCACTGCACCGACAGACTACACTGCGATAAAACATCGTTAGTAAAAGGTAAAACGCGGACCTTTAAAATCCATATACAGATATAATTTTTATACGTGAGCCTGCGTCTGCAGCTACCGCGGCTTGAGCAGGCTGCGCGAGCCATGTGCTTTCGTAACCCCAAAATCTTTAGAAAAATGATAACGATTTTGATACCAAAAAAATCTTACGTCTACGATATTCTTTTAGGACGGTGTAATTGGAGAAAACGTACACATCCACTCAATACCGGAACGGCTACACAAGGAACTCGAGCGTAATGGTTCGGCTTTGTTCGAAACGTCGCCTGATATTACTGATTCACCGTGGAATTCAAATATGAGCAATTCAACTTATCATATTATTATTGACAAAAGTATAATGACACTGCCAACGATGCAAGAAAAAATCACACAGAAAGGATCACGTCGTCCAGTTCGGAACATTGTAATAATTTTGCCCTTAATTTTTTATACAGAGTAGGCCAAAAGTAAAATAAAACGTCAAATTTCTTTCTTAAACGATCGTCTAGCAACAACAAAATTTTAGTTACCTAAGTAACAATCTATATATACGGTGTTCCGATTTTGACGACTTTCCCCTATGGATGATTAATATATTGTAAATGTGTGTAATGTATGTATAACAAATAATTAAAAACGCTTTTTCGCAGATTTGTCTTGATGGACATTGCGTCGATGATTCACCGTCGTATCACTCGACCAATCCAGTGTGGAATCAATAATGAGAATATGATGACTACAGTTGATTATGCAAAGTTCTTCGATCTTGGATAATTGGCCTTTTGGGGTGTGAAAGCCTATATGCGTGTCAAGATTCAGGGACATGAATTATCATTTAAATAATAACGCGGCATCACTGCCATCACTGGTGGGCTGCGCGGTTTATACTTAGATGGGTAATGAAAAACCTAAGGCTCCTCGTGGAAGTAAGGAGTACCTAAGTTTGACTTCGCTGACTCCTGGCGTGGGTTTTCTTGAATAGCAAGTTTTCCCCACGTCACAGAGCATGTATACTGTAGAAGCGAATTTGACTCAAACTCAAATAGTCCGATGCTTCTCAGGAATAAGGGGCTTTAGGATCAAAGCATCCCCACACAGAGGTGGTATGGATGGAACATCGGAATAAAAATAAATAAATAAATAAAGCAAGTAAAGCAGTTTTTAAACGATTAAAGCGAGTTTATTTAGGTAAAATTCCTTGATATTAATATTTTTATAATGTCCCTGATGTATACAAAATATGTATACACAAAATTGATATTTTGTGCAGTTCATTCATTGGGTTTCGTAGTTTTATTACAAAGTTCCTCGCGATCACTCCGATGTTTTTCCATGATCGTCGAATGGTAGCAATAAACTATTTCAAACGACATTCTGTAGACCGTCTGTCGGGTGAGCGAGCTTCATTATAGATGACTTTTTGCTCGTTATTTCAATACAAATTGCCCCATCCAACATGAATTGGCTTCTCTTTGTTTCTCATATCGGCAATTTCGATGAATCTACCCTCTGCACAAAGAATTTTCGCAACACGTAAGATTGTACTCATTTCAAACTAATACGCAGTTTCTATTTGTGAAAACGTTCTTTTCATTCGCAGCCAGATTCGATTCTATTTCAAGTTGCAACGACTTCCGCGCAATCAATATTGCCAAATATCCGTTGGATGATTCGCATATAATTGAATGTGTGTGGCTTTCAAAGTACAGGCAAACTATTTGGAAATTCATTTATTTGTAAAATATTCTTGAAATGTAGCCTAACGATATTTAGCAGTGAGAACTAGAACGATCACAAGTGCTCCGCCGCCGCCGTCGCCACGAAGAACGTTTCATTTCAACATTAAAATCCATCACGGTGACACGTCGTCGGTTTGCGAGATGCACAAAAAAAAAAAAATCAAATTCAAAGGGAGCCACGAGTGGTTCTTATGTTGCACCGCCAAAGAATTTGTCCTCTTCATACAGCTCGAGACTTGCCGAGGGAGAGAGAGAACGATTCATTCGCTGCCAGATGAGTGTGTCTGTATGAGCGCATGTTCTTTCAAATGCACTATACTTGAATAATCCATAATCAGCGATTTTCTCATAAACTAAATACCAGTTTGCAGTGTCCTGTATACATAATAAATTTTTTTTCCGTAAAAAGCCCAAGAGAAAGCACCCATACGTTCGTTCATCCTTTTCCGTAATCGTTCGATGAATCAAAGACCAAACTCGCAAAATAAAACGAACTTGTAGGACTGATAATAATAGAGAAACGGTCCGGCGCTTTCAAGTGGTGGGTCTCGAATGTGTCATCGTTCTCGAGAGCGTGGAGCCGGTTTTGATGGAGCGCCACTCGAAAGCATAAATATATATATAGCCGAGCCGAATCGAGCGTTATGGAGGACATCAGCTTTCGCCTTATTCGCGCTTTTGAACTTCGTGCGAAAAACTTACCGTGATACGCATTCTAGGTACGCACTCTTGTACGCCACTTTTTCTCCGCTTCGTTTCACGATTATATAGCACAGATATATATATATATATAGTATACTATACCGCTAGCGCGCTCGAATGCTTCTCAAGTGTGCGGTATAATTGAGTGGATGCGGTAAATATAGAAACGTTGCTGTACGCGCGCTTATTTTTTGCTCTCTTTTGATAGCGAAAGCTGATTAATTAACTTTTCTCGACTGTACGACACTTTGACGAATATATTGCCAAGTTTTTGATCATCATTGTCCGAAATTTTCCACTCGGAGTAGCTCATTGACTATATACGTATGTTAATGTTTGCGCGAGGCTCACTATAATATACTCGGGTTAAATCGGACGGAAGAATTAGTAGCGAACGGAATTCGCATTATATACTTTGTTTGCATGCGCTACAGGTCTTCAAGTGCCTTTTCTTCGCAGCCACTTTGACGGACGTTAGTTAGCCAGAAAGGATAGGCACTTGATTTGCTATGTGTATAGTATATATAATACACTGTTTTTGTTGTTTGTTGTTGTCGTCGTCGTCGCAAGGACTGTACAATTTTTTGTTCAGTGCCAGTCAGAGCGTGAAATATTTTCGTTGGCGGTTTGATATACTTTTCATTCAAGACGACTGAGCCGAGACTCTCGTGACAAGTATACATTGTTTAAGCTCGTTTGAGCTTGTTTTTGAAGCGAAACATTCGCGTGTGAATTTGCAACGAGGAAAGGGTCTTTGTTGAATTAAAATGCGCCGTTATTCGAAAAAAAAAAATTCAAGTATAGATTTATTTAAAAAATTACTGTTTCTTCGGGTAGCCGAACTTGAGGGCCTCGTCGAACATAGCCAAGAACGAGTCAAGGATCTCCTCACCGTTGGGGATGATCTGGTCAGCTGGGAGGACGAATCCATGACGTCCGGTGTCACGAAGCTCGTAGGTGAAGGAGACCGGTACCTTGAGGTTGGCTTTTACCCAGTCCATAGAGCTACCACTAGCAATGTCTGAGGAGGTAAAATTCACGCGTGCGTTATTTTTCGTGATGCTTATTGTAAGACGATTCACAGCAGTATAAAATTACTCACAGATGGTCTCGGCGATGTTTCCGGTAACGTACTTGGTTCCATACCTCTCGGAGAGAGCGTTAATAGTCTTGAGGCCGATAGCTTTCTGCGCATCGAAAAAAAAAGAGGTGTATATATGAGTAGAATTGAATTCGCGAGAAAGAGAAACTTCATAGGTCAGAGGCGGGATTGAAACTTACGGATTCGTCGTGGTTGTCAAGATGCTTGGTGGTGTGTCCGTAGGGGAAGAGAAGCAGCTGCGAGTAGCTGTGGAAGGAGATGTAAGCGAAGAGCTTTCCACTGAGCGACTTGATATAAGCTGCCATGGACTTAGTTTCGGGCTCGGAGAAGGGTCCAGCTCCAGCGTAAGTTTCGGCGCAGGGATTCTGGCTAGCACCACCGCCTAAAAAATCCCAAGCGTTATATATAGCCTCGACGTGTATGCTATATACTATACGAGAGATTCGTCGATCAAAACTTACTCATCCACTGGAAGTCCCAGTTGCGGTTAGCGTCGGCTCCGAGACACGAGGAGCCCGAAGTCTTGGAAAGGGTTTTACGCCACATGCGGTTCGACTCGTGGGTGTAAGCATAGCCGTCGGGGTTAAAGTTGGGGAAGAAGTACCAGTCGTGAGACTCGGCGAGTTTACGGACCTTGAGATCCTTACTGGTGAGGAACTGATTGAGAAGGTATGTCACCGTTGCGGGAGAGATCCACTCACGAGAATGAATTCCACCCTCGACGAAGACTCCAGGCTTGTTCTCACCGAAACTCAACTTAACGCCCTTGATCACACGTCCCTGTGTCGTCTTGCCAGCGTTCACCACCTCGACCTGTGAATTTGTTTCGAAATTTTCCGACTCTTACTCTCGATCGAGATGATCAACCGGCGGTTTTGGATTTACAAAAAAAAAGTAAAAAAAATCCGAAACCATCTAACGATTATTTTGATTGAGAGTAAGAGTCAGACCTTGCCAGGGTACTGCTTGGCGAGGGATTCGAGCCAGTCATAGATCTCCTCGAGAGTGTGGTACTGGGTCCAACCAAAGCTGCCAGAACGAGTCTTGGGGTTTTCGTTTTCGATGAGATCCTGCACGTCCTGTACGTAGGTCTCGTAGAGGATGTCAGAAGCGTCCATCAGCTTGGTGAACTCGTCCAATTGGCTTGGGGCGACCATCACGTCAGCGGGGTGGAATACACGGCTTGGCTCAGCCCAGAAGGAGAACTGCGGGACAATTTTTTTTTGCGAATTTTTATGAGACTAAATTTGTTGCTCTTCTATACTGTGTTATCTTGAATGAGGATAAAAAAAAAACTTAAACAGTGTAACGAAGATAATGTTATACGAAAGGTTGAAATTTAAAAAAAGTATCAAGAGACGCGAGTCACTATCTTGCGTTGATTGCGATCGATCAAATAATACGCGCCGAGTTTCGTTTTATCTAATATAATGCGCACGCGGTCGCGTAAGGAAAGATTGAGAAGTATAGTCTTTGAAATTCTAATGCTTTTGTTTGGTCAATATTTTTATTGTTGAGATTATAATAACTGTAATGTTAATTAAACGTTTGACAATACTTACACCCTCATTGAGTCCTTCCAAGTGCTTCAAAAGGTCCAACTGCTCTACCGAAGAGGGAATGACTCTGAAAACTTTGTAGTTTTCGAAGGTGACCTTTTCGGCCGTAGCCAAAGCCACAAGGGCGACAAAAACGATAGTGCGCAGCATCTTATCTCTGACAAAAAAATTTTCACTTAATTATAGATGCCGTTAATTTCTAGATGTAAACTTTTTCGTTTAATAAACATGCTTTATAAATAATAAATCAAAAACTCGAAATTTTCAATAAAAACTTTAATAAGAAATACGTAAGAGTAGAACTGTTTTAAATTTTGAATATTTTCGATAAGATATTTTTGATTTAATGATAAATTTTTCAGAACTGATAAATTGTTAAGATGCTTACCCTTTGGTAAACGCCGGAGATGTGACACCTGTTATCGCGCGTAGCTCCTATTTATTTTAGTCACCCCACTCCATTTTTATGTATAAGTATTATATTCATAATCTCGTTTCTCCTCGAGTATTGTGTATTACAGATAGAGTGTATTTGAAGAGCCAATAGGTATACATTGTCTGAAATTTTTATATTTTATGTATACGTTATTCTTAGGACTTTTTATATATGCTTTATTCGTATTGCGTGCAGTTTTTTTCTTTTACAAAAATTTCCAAATAAATATTGATTTGATATCATCCGTATGATAATATTATGGTGATTTCAACAAATTCGCATTTTCAAGATAAATTATTTTTGATTATAAAAGACAAACAAATAATACAGGGAAATATTATAGAATTAGCGAATCATTCGTCAAAGCCTGCATATAGAGTATATCTCACATCAATGCGTGTAAAGAACTTTGCTAATCAACTCATTGCGCAATAAAGTAAGCAAAAACTTTACGGTGTATATCATTTCATCGATTCACGAACTCATGCGAAATTTGCTTTAAAAATTCACACACCACACGATTGTTCAAGCACCTGTTTCGACTTTGATCTTCTCCAACGATAGTATCATTTGCCTTTAATTGTCCCCTGAAAAAATGATAGATTTCCAACTAATTAATCAATAATTATTTTGTTGACAATTGAAACACTTTTTTTCGTTCCGATGATATATATCTAGAGCAATTTCCGTCAAACAATAAAGACAAAGACAAAGAAAATAACTGAAAACCAATCACTATCATTTCTATTATTCCTGCATATAGAGGTTTCTAAGCTTTTGCCTTATCATTCAATGAAATTGTGGAATCTTTATCGAAAAATTCGATTGTAATGATTGCCTCAGATAATATAGTGATTCTTTCAAAGAATTTTGATATCGATTTATCAGTCAAACGGACGTTTAGATAAACTCTAAAATACATTTTGTTTTATTATACGTACATCGACATATAGAATGAATAAACGATTTTCATCTTGATCTGATGGCATGTTTGTAAACATATCTGGTAAATAAAAAATATTTCAGCGCAGAATATGATTAAAAATACTGCTCATTCTATATAGTTTAGAATATTTGTTCGAAATTCAAATGTAGCTGTTTGAAGTTAAAAAAATCACGGACGTTAATTATTTATTAGCGATATGAACATATATTATTGATTTGATAATCAATAAGATAGCGCCGGGCATAATCAAAATGACGACATTATGAATAATCGTATAAACAATTCTGGCCGATTATTAGTAAATTATTAGTAAAATTTCTTCGCAATTGAATTAAATTGATACGGTATAATTGCCATACACGTTTTGATAATATTTTCATCAGTTGTATTTAGTAAATAAAGCGTGAAAAAACATGAAAACATTCTCTTCCGATTGCGCGGACTATCTCTCAATCACTTTATAGTATAAGCAGACGAGTCGCATTCCGCATACTCAGTTATCACGACAGCGATAAATTCGTCCGTACGTCACGTATTCGCTCGATTTGAATCGATCAATATAACTGAGATTTATCACTGATGGTTATATTCAGATATTTACCGGAAAAACGCACTCGACAGCAAATTTCAATCAATTTTTAACAACCAACAACATATTTTTCCCTTCGAACATTCAACGCCAGTCTTTTTTCGTCTCCTTTAACCCTTTACTCGATTCCGCGCGAACTGTACACCCTCGCGCAGCCTTCTCATTGAACTGGAAAACCGAGTTACACAGAGAGAGAGAAACGAGTACACGGGACACGTCTCCTGCCTCCAGTTCAAAACGAACGCAGTGCATTGAAAAACGCAAAAAAAAAACGTACTCAACGAAATTCCATTACACAATCGCGCAGCAACGTGGCACAGAGTCTCGGGCGTATGGGAACGAAAATTAGTCCGATTCAACAAGGAAAGAACGCTTCTTGGAACCTAATGATCCCCCGCAACATCAAGAATATACGAAAAAAAAAAAACTCTCTCCGAAATTTTCGCCTCTTGAAGCTCTGCGCATACTACACTATACAGCTCTTGAATGAGCATATCCCCTCTTTTCCAGAGTGAAAGCAAAAAGCCCTACCAGCAAGTACCAGCAGTAGTGCACCTCGGGGGCCTCATAAATTCTCGAAAATTTGTCAAGAGGGCCCCCACTTTCGGTCAAATTTAAGGTAAAACGTAGTTAATGGCGTTAAGCAGCGGCAGCCTTGCCTTTCCCTATACCATCTACAATGGCACACTTGTGTCGCGAAAGACTCAGCGGGCGGTACTACATAGGGCTGCTTCTCTTTTTTTTTTCCCTCCGCTACAGAACTCGACTGTTAGGTATATATACGAGACCCCTCGTACACCAGCGGACACTTCATTCATACAAGTCCTCAATGGATCGACTTCGTCGAAAAGCTACAAAGCATCGCACGACGTTTAAACGACGTTTAGCACGACACGGCTCTGCTTCTTCTTTTTTTTTTTTTTACGCGAGGATGAGAAAGGTGGGCGTTTCGCGACACTGAAGCTTAGTTCGGCGACGCGCTGTCTGGCGAGTCGGTTTCATTCATTCGTTTGGAATTCTTTTTTCGTTGATGCGATGGAGAGGGGAGGAGAAGAGGAGGAGGCCACTTTCTCGATCGATGATTTAAGCCGAATTCCTGATGCTTCTTTTTTTCGTTTTGTAAAAATATTTGTATTTCTGGTGCGTTATATATAACGACGGAGGCGTTCGATTTCCAAGAGACACGATGAGCGCGTGTGGAGAGTTGATGGGATGTAATAATTTGTAAGACGTGATGTGTGATGAGATTGAAGCGTCGTTTGTTAAAAGACGTCGCGCCTGTGAGGTCTTTTAAATCGTAGTAGGCTTTTGGTCACTTGGTCAAAGTATTTTTTTGAAATAACCTACTTTGAGTTACGGGTAATCCGTATACCGTGAACGGATAAGGATCAATTTTGCGCAGCGAATATTATATTATTTAAAGCGTGTACATTTCGAATTACAAGCATACGTAACAATATTATCTGATGAAATTAAATTTTATCTCTCATTTTAAAAATCCACGCGGATATATATGCGCGCGTCAATTCGATTATCACTTATGTGTATAAACGAAATTATTTAAAATCCGTTTGATTCATCCCAACGAATCCAATTACTTTCGCAATAATTTTTTTTTCAGCTTTCGGTTTGTATTTAAAAAAAAAAAATAATAAGCTGTTAAATAATAGCTAAAATAATAAGTTTAGTGAAAGTTTAACGATTTTAGTCATCTCACAGTAAAGCAGAGTCGACATAACTTTTTTACGTTTATGATTTTAGCGGAGTGTGTCGTGTCTCACTAAACAACCATTACTTTTCATCGTTCCCGAGTTAGCGAGTGTATATTAAGAACTTTTGCATTATACGCTTTTGCAATAATGATATAGGAGCGAAGGAGATTCGCCAAGTTTTCCGCGTGTATACTCTTAGCTTTATATTGACAAGATATCCTCGTATATAAAGTTACGTATATAGTTGGACGTGAGATTGAAAAGTAACGCGAGTATGTAAGATTCTAACGGTTTCTCTATGTATATATGGAAATTTTAAATTCGAATTTGGCTCGACATTTTAAGGATCGGCTTAAAATTACAATATATAGGGATGGGATTTTGGTGAAGTATTATATTGTAATCATGAATTCATTAGAAAATACTTTTATTAATCTAAAATCACTTTGATTGTCACTTATGCGAATACTATATATGCAGTATCTCCGAGTTGTATACAAAATAGCCTCTATAGAAAAATATACAAAACACACATCGTCGCATCTTCTCACTCTCTCTTTTTCTCTCGCATTATGATACATATTATTTACAAAAATCTCATTTACATATTTACAAAAAAGTGTCCTCCCATCGTCATCCCAACAAACGCGCGCACAAATTCGAAAAAGCACTGGGTCAAAGTCTCCTGGCCAACTCGGCGAATCACGAATTAACGATATGGTCGACGGTATACTTGGTACAGGTGAGTTGTCTAAATCCTGTCATCGGTGGACTCTCGACTCGCCTCTTCTTCTCCTCCTGCTGCTGCTGTTGGTAAACAACGGAGTCGTCCTCATCTTCGGCGGATCTCTTGCAGCCTCTGGACAGATCGTGTGCTTCTTCAAAAGGTTGTCTCCAGATGACTGGTGGCTTGCTCTCTTCGGACTTTTCAAGTTTTTCCTCGTCGCTCTCATCCTGTCCACACTTTTCGTTACTGCCATCCTTCTTTTTGCCGCAGGTGCGCAAACAGCAACACTTGGAGTTTGTTCCTTTACCCGACGGGCCGTCTTCTTTCTTATACTTGACGCGACGGTTCTGGAACCAAATCTTCACTTGTTTCTCCGAAAGCCGTAGGTTCGTCGCGATTTCAATGCGACGCAAACGAGACAAATACATATTGGCTGCGAACTCGCGTTCTAGCTCAAGAAGCTGAGTGCTCGAGAAAGCCGTACGGATGCGCTTCATACTGTTAGAGATGTTGCTGATGATAGAGCCGTTTGGACTACGCGACGGTGGCGGAGAGCTTGGACTCGAGGAACGACGCGACGGTGAGTCGGCTGTTGACACTTGGGCATCTGTAAGTAGATAAATACATTTTTCTTTAGTTTTTTTTTGTTCCGTGACAATTTTTAGGAAAAAATTTTTTTCAAAGCAATCGAGCGATTCTCACCTGATAGGCGGCTGGTAGAGTTGTGAACAGGCGACGGTGGGCTTTGTCCTGGTAATCCAACAACACTAACAACACTCGGTTGGACAGGACTTATGACTGGTCCCAACTGTCTTGGAACTGGCCTGGCAACTTGCTGCTGATGATGATAGGCGTTGAGTCCAAGGTTGAAGAAGTTGAACATGTAGTTTGGTAGCTGACTACCATAGTAAGGCAGTGGATACGACGGCGGCGAGTTATTGCCGATAAGCGAGTCGACGAGGAAACTTCGCGACATCTTCTCTCTCTCTCTTTCTCTCACTTGGTACACTGTTAAAAAATGTCGAAGATCGAGGCACAAACTCGCGGTTGTAAAAGCATACGAAAGGGGAGCTATACGTGTGTGTATCCTTCGCGTTCGGTGATGCACCGAGTTCTGAAGCGTCTCGCGCTCTCCACAGGCCTATATAGAAACTCGAGTAGATGGGAGACTCCACCCCTATAGCCAACGTCGAGGGTTGCTTTTTCGGGGGCCTTTTGTCCAAGGCCCCGCCCTGTAGCACTACGGCAAGCTACTACTTGTGTATAAGGGGGGGACTGAAGAGAGAGAGAGAGAGGGTCTTTTTTCCCCCTACCATATAATACGTAGTAGCTCTCGAGGATGTTTTCTCCGCTGCGCTAATTCGACGGGGCTCGAAATTAATATTTTCCAGGGGTAGGAGGGGAAGAGAAGCTTTTAGCTGCGCTTCGTATGCCGGACCAATGCTCTCTCTCTCTCTCTCTCTCATGATTTCTTGAATGACCGAGGAGAGAGGGTCGCTCTCGGATGGGCTATAAATTTCGCCGAATCCTATATGGGGTGAATTCGCTTTGCGTATAGTCTTTTTAATCCTCTCGAGTAATGAGTATTGCATATACGTATATATATATGCAAATGTTTCGCCACGACGCGATCAGTCAATCCTTCGAGAAACGCGTATACGTGTGTATACTTACGCGGTTCCGGAAAAATATTACAGTCTCAGCGTCGGGGATGTCGAAAAATTCGACGCAGGGCAATTTACAACGGTGAACGAGTGCGAAAGACATAAGGTGGGCGCGATCGTAAAAGTCAGCCGGTATAACGCCTCCGCGTTAATACGTATGTATTATTACGGTGTATATTTATAACGAGTTCGCGCGTTGTATTATCCGCTATTTCCTCGGTAATTAAGACCTATAGCGAGTTTAATGATGCGTTGCGAGAGGCTATTCAATCGTGATTAATATCGCGTGCAAAAATTATATCCCCCGGCGTAAAACTGATGGCGTTTCCGGTTGAGAATTTCTTAATGTGAAGGATGCGCGCTTTATGAGTTTTATAGCGACGGTGGAGTATATAAATTATTTTACGTGAAATATTTTTTTTTTTCAGATTTTTTCGACTGATAAAGCCGTTAACGCAGGGGTTCCATTAGCTTGAGATCTCAATATAGAAGCATCTTTTTTTTTTCTCCGCACGAGTAAAAGCTTCGACTCTTACTTTTACGCGCTACTTGCTTTTAGTTAGATCTCTTATACAGGCGTTCTTTTGAGTAAAGAAATTCCGCCGATAAATATCCGCTCAAAGAATCTAAAACTCGAGCTTTGAATAAAGCAGGAAAAATCTGGAGGAAATTTCGAAGCATCGGATCATAAGATTCTGAGGAGATTTTCGCTTGTTTACAGTAAGTTGAATGTTTGTATACACTATAGAGAAAAGTGGGTATATACAGAGCGTCGATGGTTAGTTTCCTTCGCTGCGGTTGAGAGCTAGAATGAGTCTGCACTTTTCTCGGTCCCCTTGAAATTTTCTCTTTTTCGAATATAGACACTGCCATCTGTCTGTGATCGGATGAACTGCTTTATATAGAGATGTACACAAAGACATAAAGCGATTTAATGCAATTTATAAACAATTTTATCGGCTTACAAATTTTTCGCACTTTTTTTTCCTTCTTAGATCTCACCGTAAGTTTATACGTAAATATACATATATAACAAGCTTGTGTTTTTCCACGTTAACAAAGACGCAACATCAAACTACCTACAAGTCAAAGTTGAAAGCCTACATCTTCCTGCGTACTGCAAAGCAAATAGACGCTTGTCTGAGAATCAGTCACAGTGCCTTTGGAGAAGAATTTGCTGCAATTATCCAGGTCGAGTCCTGCGCGGTAGAGGAGCTTAACGAGCTCTTCTGCCGCACTCGCGAAAATGAAATTAGAGGAGGTAAATTAAGGATAAGGCGGAGCTTCTGGGATTTTTCTTCTTCTTTTTCTTTCTTTTTTTCAATCTGCCGCGGCGTCCATGGGATTTTACAGGAGGAAAGCCAATAATTCTGCACTGATCGCAGTTTTTAGATTAGGGATAAGGGGCGAGGCGTGAGCGGGTTCTCGGAAGGTAAAAGTCGGAGGATATTTTACCTTGGATTTATTTATCTCTTTTGAAAAAAAAAACATTACGCTTTTAAATGAGTTGATCTAAAAGTGTGATGATCGAATCGAGATATGAAAATCCAATATGCTGAATCGATTGAAAAGTTGGAGCTAAATTTACTTTAATAAAAAATTAATCTCAAACTTTATTTCACCACACTGTATAATATAATCATTATTATTTGTTCTCTATATCTACCGGATGAGGGTTTGGTTAAATTCAGCTCATGAAGCTAATACTTTAATGCAGGCCTTCGAATGGAAATTGAGATTGCCGTTTCAGTTCGACTGTCATCGGGTCGAGAAGGGAGTCCTTTCCTTTTAACGAAATTGTAGATTATCGATTCCGATGGAAGCTTAATCAGAGAATTTCCATTTTCGAGTCTAAAAATAAAGCGCGCTCGCGATCGCATTGATTATTCAAATTGCCTCGAAGCGTCGATAATTTGCCTAACGTATATATATATATTTTATCCGTAAATTACATTAAAATCAACGCCTCTTTCATCAACGTTCAAAAAAAAAAAAATCACAATGAAGCGATTGATCTAAAAGAGAAAAATATCGCAAATTCGACAGTTAAGAGCACATCGGCGTATGCATGCCTCACTTTCTCGTTAACGACAGATCATTAACGCGGCTTTGACGTGGGCGCTCGAGTCGCGCGGCTGCGTTCATTGAATTATCGAAAGTGACGCTCGCGACTAAACTGCCGTCGATGCTTCTGCCGCTACATATATAGAGAAGTTGATGATCGAGCGATATTGTGAGGCGAAACGTCCATGAATGCGACTATATATATATACGCATCGAGCTTCTGCGGTTAATAAACGGGAGCTCGATAATCGATAAATTGATGACGGTTAACGATGAGCGATTGTGATGGACCGTTACAATGTGATCTATACATTTTCTAAAATCAAGATCGACGATTAGAGCTCATGTTTTCGGTTGTAAATTTTCAGTTCACAAGAGTGAGTAAAAAAAAACTATACTCGACCGTTTCATCAGTGCTAAGCTATATATATATAGCGGCTGCACACGAGCGCGGAATCATAAAGCGTAAAATTAACATTTACACTGCGTTATACACGCGCCTCTCGATTTTTTCTGCCTCGTCATCGTTGCCGTATATATATATACACACATAAGCGGCTAATACCTATATATGGTATATATATACAAACTCATCGCGGTTTTCGTGGGTGAGCCGATCAAGACCCTTGGCTATTTACACCTGTTTCCCCTCGACTCTTCCGGCCATGATATATTTTACAGGCCGATCGGCGCTTTGATGACCTTTTTACCGTTTCTCTTTCCCCTTATGGCTCAGTGCCTTGCGTTTTATTTTATTTTATTTTTTTTTTCGCGAACGAAATCGAGTTGGCTGGGAAAGTATCGAAACGGGAATTCGGCGAACGTGTTTCAATTTTTTATTTATTGTGCGATTAAAATAATTATTACGAGCACAAAGTCGGTGACGATATATGTATATGGGTTATACTGCTCGTAATGTGCATAACGAGCATTATTACGAATCGCACAGCGCCCGACGAGTTCGGAACAGCATTTTGGCGAAATATATTATGCCGACGCTGCAGGCAGGAAATTGCGCTGTATATATATATATGTGTGTGTGGCACGTTAATAAAGACACGGTTATACAAATTCAATATTGACGATTTCATTAGCGGTAAGTTATTCAACACGTGTATTACAGGCTGTATTATATATAGTTATGCGCGTATAATCAATACTAATTTTAAACGAGCTATAATAAGCTAGCAGTGTATAGTAACGCTGAATAATTCTATTTGCTTTGAAAATTATAGACATTGGATTAGGCTCTAGTTATAGATCGTTCATTCATAATAAATTCAGATAAATAGAGGTATACTGATACTAGAAAGTAGAAAATGTATAAAAGATTCAATCCACGACACATTTCAAACCGAAATATATATATCCGTTTGAAAGTTACGCGCGTTCCATCACCAGCGAGCAAATCCTCCATACGCTTGATAGGATCCAGCACACTTTGGTATAACTTTATCTCCGTCGTTTTTACGAGAAAATCTCAGTAATCCGAGAGCGTGTGTACGGCTCGTTCGGCTATCCGACGAAACAGCCTCTCGGGATGATGTATACGTTTCATTACGCGATGAGCCGACGCTTACACTATACAATGACGAGTAAAACTTTTACTACAAATCGTTCTTGGATTATATTACACACGGCTCTTTCGTTAACGTCAGCCAAATATACATTCTGCGATATATGTACGTGTGATTTGTTGTATTTTATTTTCGAACTTTTTGCGCGACTTATAATCGCATCGAAGTAAAACTTATTATTTTATCTGCGTTTATGTGTGCGCGAAAGTGTACAGAATTTTTTCAGTAAACATTGATTTTTATTTTCTCGAGAGTGAGAGAGAGAGAGAGAGCGAGGCCGAGTCGTAATCGAATTTATAAATATTGACAGGAACTTATATCGCTAATGAAAATAAAATATCATCCGCTTGGCGGTCAAGCCGTGAAGCTTTTCGGGAATAAAGCGTTGAGATTTACTGCAATACTGAGTTCTGTATTTTATCCCGGTTGGATCAATTTTTAACCCCGAGATTTTTCCAAATCATAAAAAATTAAAAACCCAACAGTTATCCGCACCTATATATTAGGTTCCTGCAGATATAGCATGAGCAACCTGAAAGCAAATGGCTCTACAAAGTAGTTATGACATAGGTGACACTCATCCATATGTATATATTCTACACGCGAATTCTGATTGGGAAAACAGAAAACTATTCACGCGCCACCTATCGTCGCTATCCAGAGACTATAGATGCCCGGAAAGTTCAAACGGTGGGAAATAAAGGCCAGTCCAAAAGCGATACTATACTACTTCGAAAGAACGTTTGCACAGTATAATTTCTTAATATTTATAAAAATAATTATTCAAATTCGCGGTCCTTCCAACCTTTCTCCTCTCATATTTCACCCCAAAGCGCAGCTCAAAGTATAAAAATCTCGCTTCATCATCAGCACACATAGCATTTACAACATCATCTCTGGCAACTAATAAAACGCGTTCTCTCCTCGTGAAAGTTGCATATAAGAGAGTGAGAGTAGAAGCCGGCAAAAAAAAAAAAATCGCGTCGCAAGTTTAACCCTAAGCATCGAGGGGTTGTCTTCTCCCCTATACATATACAGTACCCATAGCTCGTCGAAGCCGCCCCGACATATGCCCGATGGCCATTGTATATTATTCAGTTCTCTCGCTATACTATACACTATACTCCCGACGTTATTACAAGACACAGTAGTATACGTACCCGAAGCTCCATGATTTTTAATGCGTCGAGATACTGCAGGGGCAGCAAGCGACGGCGTCTTCTTAATGGGATTAGCGCGCGTTATTAAGCTTGGGAGAATATTATATTATACGCGCACTGGATAGCCGTCGTTGCTGTTATTAGGGAATAAAAGATATGCGTGTATTGCGCATAATCGACGTAATTGGAGACGTAATTATAGCTGATTTTGGAGCGTTTTTATCGAGCTTTTCTCAAATTTATTTGATCAAAGCTTTTTGTTGTAAAATTCGAGTTTATACGGATTCTTCGATTTCACTACTATGCGTATACACAGTGCTTCACATCCAAAACTTAATATCTCCTTAAAAATCGATACCCCAGTGTATATAAAAGCAAAAGCGCGTCCATTATCATAATATAATACACGCAGTGTACACCATCGCGAGTATCCCGACTATCCGAATTTCATTGGTCGCCGACGAGACTCATAGGCGTGTCCGCGTGGTCCCCTTTGCCACCGGAGGGGTCCGCTATCCGCGAATCAGCTACGCGAGGGTCCGACCAGCCAAGCGAGAACTGATATTACGCTGACGATAGTTTTTCATACGAGTATATACACAGCTTGGAATGTTGCTGCTATATATATATACACGATCTCATCGAATTAGAATCAATCGAGGATTGAATATTCCGATATATGCCTTTGCGTTTGGATGAATCTTTTGTTGCCGAAGCTTGATTATTTTCTGCCGACACTGTGCACTGCACGTGAGATTTATCTTCTGTGATATTATATATACGTAGGGGGACGGTTTATTATAAGAGTCTTTTTGGTGGTGAGTGAATTTGTGATTAGTTACTGTGATCTCTCTTGTACCTCATTTTTATATGAATTTGTCATGTGTTTACTTCGGATCCATAAAAACCTATGCACATACGATTTTCTCAAAAGTCGCACCAATTACTATATCTAAGCTTCAAAAGCTTAGAAACCAACAAAACAAATCTACTATACCCTCCGAAAGAATTTCATTCATATACACATATACGCCTTCGGAATTTTCTCTCAAAACGAAAGAATAACAAACTCGTGCACCAGCTCGAAAAACAGCTACTTGGGGATCACTTACAGCCATAGTTCCCATTACTAATCATCCGAGAAAATCGCGCCACGGGTGGTACAACATAATACAGCCATGTATATACCCACGTTGCGTAAGATTTTCACCGGAGAAGCAAAAGTGCCTCGTGAATGAACTCTCTCGGTGGTGGTGCTTCGGAGAAAAAGCCGAGTTTTTTCATGAATGAACGTCGTCTAGCATATATACAATGAATGAACTGTTGGCTTGCTTTATGCTGTAGTGTATAGCTATACGAAATTGCAAAATGCCGTCTTCATTCTATTTGAAGGATTATACAGCGGTGATGTGAGTATATAAGAGGATATGCGCTTTTTCAGGCGAAGGAGATTACGCGATTGTGAGCTACACGCGTGTCTGAATTTTTTTTTTTTTAATCCATTTTATTTCGGTTTGTTCCTGGCTCAACTTTGGTGTTTTACACTGAAATTCTGTGTGGGAGGCTGAGATCGAATGAACCTGAAAACGACGGACCGAATGTCTATATAAGAAGCGGCTCGAAGTTTCCATCAAGTTTGATCTCAATCTCCCTTTCTCTCGGAATAAAGTTAAATATAAGTGAATAAAGTTAGCGGGGAAAAGTTTTTCATCGTTTCTAAAATGTATTCACCCGATGAATGTATAGCATTCGTCGCGAACAAGTTTTGCGAAGCCGCGTGGAATAAAATTGCGAGATTTTTCAATAATATAACTTTTATATATAACCTTCGTACATCGACAAATAGATGAGATTTTGGCTCATCGAGTTTCGCAGATCTTGTTATCAAGTGCTTGAAGAATAAAAAAAGTTCGTATGGCACTAGAATAATTAGCTCGAATTTCTATCATTGTGTCAGCGACAACGCCGGCTTACATATCCATTATTTTAATTGAGAAAATTGGTCACTCGCGTATTCGTTTCCAGTCGAACAAACTTTGATCTCCTGTAATCCATGTATTATCGGAAAACAAATAATTTATAGAACTATACGGGAATTCTATATAATGCTTCCACGCACTAGTAATACTCTCTATAATTAATATGGCTTTACAACTAATTCGCTCAAATGGGTAATTAATTCGATCGCTTGTAATAAATAACGCGATGAATATAATTAGGTAACACGTTTTGATGAAATTCTCGTTGACCTGCATTTTCACACAAAGTGTCTTTTGCAGAAAAGCTACAGCACGTGTTATGAAAATTGAACTCGTGATAAAAAAAAATTCATAAATATTCCACGAAAAATCGATACCAATTAGTCACAGACTTCCAATATACTCTGAAGAATTTTATTATAACGATTAGAGTTATACTGAAAAATATCGTTATACATCGCAACTGCAAAGAACGTCAGCAGAGTGCACACGTATCGTCGAAAAAAAAATCTCGATAACCATTGTAATCCTCATCATCGAACCCATCAGCAAACAAGCCATCCCCTATATATATCCCAACAATACCTTCCACCAGTCAAAACTCGATCATCAAGTCCGATCGTCTAATTGGAATCCAGGCATGCGATCATCGGAAAAATACACACACACACACACACACATACGCTATCCCTTTTCGTCTTTTGGAAACAAAAGGGGTGAGAGACTCGAGAGCAATAGGAGCAAAAAAAGCCGAAGACGTCGGAGAGAGAGAAAAAAACGAAGTGTCTGCCGAAAGTGGAGAAGCGCGATGCTCTCGAACAAAAAGAAAAGTTCTCGAATGGGATCTCGTGATCGAAGCTGACGAGGGCGCGGCACAATACTGCCCTTCAACTAACCTTTATGTATACCTATATGTACACACACACTTTTCAGCACTGATGGCTGACCTTATTTCTCGCGGCTTTTTTCGATGGATGTACCCGAAGAGTTTTATATATATATACACGTTCGTATGTGTACCGAGGTCATAACTCTTTTACCGGACGTGTGTATAGGGAAAGATATGCCGTATGCGTTTTCTTATCGTTATTGGATAGACAAACGTGTTTTATAGCGGTTCAATCGGTTTTCTTTTTTCAGCGATTGATTTTTTTTTACGCTTCTCTCGGCGTAAAAAGTTGGCTTTGCTATAGGTTTCTCAGAGATAATAATGTAAAATTTTCACTGCACATCTGCTGCGTTAGACAGTTAAATTAAAACTTTCTTCGATTCGCTTATATCAAGCGAAGATTTCTCAAGCAAAACTCGAAATAAATATTCTCAAAAAAATATAACGTAGCATAAGTAAAAAAAAAAAAAAAACGCCAATAACAATGATGAACTTGTCAAAAGCCCACAGCGCGTATTATGACGAGCGTCGATTAAAGCGCGCAGAGAAACGAAGTTAAATCGATTTTCCAGCCTCGCTTTTCAAACTCTTATATACGCATATACACTCACTCCTTTGAGCCCTTCAGAGAAAATCTTCCGCCACTACTACTGCTACTGCTATTATACCTATACACAGTAGCCGCGGCGGAAAAACGTTTAGGGAATTATCGCGGCTCATTTCACTCGGAAAAGTGAAGCACAAAAGGAGCATCCCATAGAGCATTGAGCGCGCCGTCAGCGGTCATCATCAGCGATAAAAGAACAAATTTTCCCTCCGCACGCGGGAGATCATGGGAATATGTATAATATACGCGGTAAATGCGATTTACGAGGCTCCTTTCAGTTTGACTAGTCGGTTGTGAGATATGCGCGCGCGCATGTGTATAGGCGAAATTTTTCCTGAAAAACCCTTTCTTTTTATCGAACGGCGGTTATAGTATAAACGTCGTGTCGACAAAGCTACGACGGATTAGAGGACACCGTCGTGTATGGAGAATCTGTAGAACGGGATCTTTTGGTTAAAGGATAAAATCCCTTGAAGTAAATTCATCTCGTGAACCCCATTGAGTATAGAAAACAAACGATCGATCGATAGCACATAAAGAGATGAAAAATCGATGAGCAAACAGATCGATATACATCTCTGAGACACACGCACGGCAAGTCGTATTCTTTATTGTACACAAAATCCGAAGGGTTTAACCGTATAGCTGCTATAGCTCGTACGGATACGTGACTCTTGGCTGATCGAGCTGCTTTCTTGTGGATACAAGGTCACGTTCGGAAGATGCAATAGATCTGTTGACACTGTCAGCAGGTTTTTAAGTGGATGTTATAGAAGGGAAAATTTGTCTCTAAGGTCTTGATTTTTTAAATTTATTTTTATAATAATTTTGAATGCGTCAGTACGAAATATATGCAGTTTTGTTAAGTCAGGTGCGCAATACGTGCGCGTATGTTTATCCGGCCGAAAGATCTGATGCAGCGTATGATGTGATTAATTGTATTTAATTTTTTTTTAAACATTTGTCTTTTCCTTTCAACCTAGCTTCAAACGCATCATTATCACCAAAATAAAAAGCTTAAAAAATACTCCACAACAAAACGCACAATCTCTCCTCCCCACAACACACAAACTTCAAAAAAAAAAAACAGGAAGAAAGAAAAGAAAACGCGGATCAATTTCCCAATATACAAGCATATACACCTATATATATATTATCGAGAAACTGTCGAAAGCGCATCTCTTAAAGCAGTAACCCGGCATTATCTCCTATCCCATATATAATACCTCGCGCGGCGCGTGGGCTATTTTTGTTTTGACACGCGCACAAGAGGCTCCATTATAAGCGATAGCCTACGGCTCGTTGGCCAGTCTCAATACTCATTTTTTCCCCTTGAACGAAGTTACTCGCTCGCGCCGCTACTGCCGTGAGAGAGAGAGAGAAAAATCCGTCGTGCGGCGCTAAGCGCATCTCTCTCTATATATCTCTCTATACTGTGTATAGAGTGAACAATGCGAAAATCCGATCGCTGGCCACTTCTACTCGTGGCCGCCGCAAGAAGCCAGATGATGATGATGATGATACCGGAAGTCCTCTGCGGAAGCCTTTGTTTTGTTTGTCTTGGTTTCGCTTTGCTTTCTTCCTTTTTTCTACTCTCGAAAAGATATTGTATTATGCCGTTTTGAATTTTTCGTATACGGATGATGTATGAGATGGATCGAGCGAGACTAATGGGATTTTTTGAGATCTTCGGACGGAAATTTAGCGTCTGAATTTTTCTTTTTTCATGCGTCTATATAGTGAAATTTTCAAATGCTATAATATAAAATATTCGAATAACGTTAACACACTCTTATACACATCCCTCTATACGATATAATTACCGCGTGACGAAGTCGAAAAAAAAAAAAGGCACCAGCGCGTTAGAATAAATTTGACATTCGATAGTAGAAAGCGAATAGCCAATAAGAAATAGCAAATAATGATGCGCCGGTGACTTGGCGTCTATTCCAACGACTATACACACACACACACTCCTTGCCAGCCCCTCTATATAACGCGTTTTACAAATTCATCATGGGAAATTCTACACCCGTTCATGCTCGCAAGAGCACAGGTCGATGAATCTCCATCTGTCCTTACGCTATTATTGTTATACTATACACATCATATATTGAGATAGACGTGTGTGTTATATGCACAGGACGTGATTATGGTTTTATTCGTTGCATAATTATTCAATCGGGTGAGATTTTGCGCGCAACGGATTATAATTGAATTTTTCAGGGCTGATGCGTCTGCACCGACGGAAGAGAGATTAAATGTTGTTGACGATGGCCGCGAAATGAATGAATATTTTTGAGAGATTTTAATCATCAATTTTTCAAGCTTCGCAAAATCACTACAATAATGTTGCTCGTTTACGCATTACATAGTAAAAAAAATCGACAGCGAATATATACATAAGCGTCTTTGTAACGAACTTACATATTGTTCTTCGTCGTAAGCAGTCTCTTAAAAACTCGACGTTACGTCCTACAAGCGCTTCCTTTTTAGCGCCACTTTAGGTGCATAGACTTGCATACGGGTCGCATCGCGTGCGAAACACCTTTTTAGCCGCGCTTAGCTATACATAAAAGCGGCTTCGTTCATTGTCGCCACCGCCGCCGTCGGGAAAAGAGTTCAGCGTCGTTTTTAAGAGGCTTTGAATTTCGTAACGTTTTTATGCGTTTTAAAATCGAATGGAAAAATGTTGGAATATAAAACGTTATAATCTCTTCGGCTTTTGTTTATCGCTATAGACTTAAATTTTTTAATAATTCTCCCCTTATGTTCTGAATTATTAAGTTAGCAACGACGTGCGATGCGTACGTGCCAGTACTTTCGATCAGCCGAGACTTTGAAGTCTTACCGCCAGGCGGCGACACCAGCTGGCTTCTCAAACTACGAACGCATATTAAAGACTTTCGAAAATTATACTCAGAAGCAGAATTACTAAAGCTTACGTGCGAAATGAAAGAATAATGATTTTGCCAGCACAGATAGAGAAAGCAAAGTTAAAATCATTATTATTTTCCCATACACCAACCATATTGCAATTTTAGCACACCGCCCGCATGGCAATCCTTCCGTTTAAATTCGACACAGTAGCAGTACAGTACACACAAAAAGAAGAAGCCGCCTCTCCTATATGTATCTCCAGCGCAACAATATAACAGCAGCTAATACCATATAGAGCCTGAGAAAAAGTCGACAAAGCGCACGTGACCAGTAACTAGCGGCTATTCAGTCCCGCCGCTCGCCCCCCCTCCCCCCCGTGACCCCCCCCCCCCCGCAGCCCCACTAGCTACTACACACACGTATACACGCAGTTCCCGCCTCCTTCAAACGTCCCGAGAAGAATTCGCGCCGCACGCGCTCTATTACTTACTTCTAATCAGGTCCTACAATGAAATCGCAACGTAACGTCGTTATAACATCCTGCAGCTATATAGCGAGCGCCTCCTTCCTTCCGCTCACGTGTCGTTCGCCTCTTCATTGTGTGGTTTTTACAGTAGCCGTATAGAGTAGTTGTGCGCGTGCTTAGCGTATATTCCTATTTATGTATAATACGTCACGATAAAACTCCTACTCGGCTTTTCCAGAATAGAATTGTATTATACGTGTTTTTTTTTTTTTTACGTCTTCGAGAGCTATATATATATAGCGTAGACTGTTCGAAAGGGAAGTTTCCACGAGTATAGTGCCCAAGTGTCGGATTTTTAAACGAGAGAATTTAAGAAATTTAGACGTGCTTTTTACGACACGGCTTTCTTTTTATATACACATTTTTCCAACGTAAAGAAAAAGGCAAGGCAATTTTGTATAATACAGCGAGGGCAGTTCAAAAAGGAGCTGAAAGTTTGAAAATACCACTTTCGCAGCAAAGGAACTAACTTTTCCGCGAACTAAGCTCCTTTTGATATACGTGTGCGGGGGTGTACATCAGAGCTCTTATATACGCGCTTCTTACTTAATGAGCCGTAAAAGCTGACAACACCGCCGAGCGCCTCCGTAAACTTTATAAGTATCCGCGCGAGTATTTAAACTTCGAGCTTGCACGTTTCATCTTTATCGAGTATATATAATACAATTGTTCTAAAAAAAAATACATAATAGGCGACGTTCAATT
Organism: Pteromalus puparum; assembly: GCA_012977825.3. Classification (NCBI taxonomy): domain Eukaryota; kingdom Metazoa; phylum Arthropoda; class Insecta; order Hymenoptera; family Pteromalidae; genus Pteromalus; species Pteromalus puparum. The sequence continues at coordinate 81,973,772 of CM053170.1, read as the reverse complement.
TACTCTCGAAATCCCCGAAATCCTGTCACAACCTCGAGTTATCCTCACACGCGCTCGATCTATCGAAGCACAAAAGGTATAGCTAAGTATCTACAGACGGCGTGTCGAATAGAGGAGTAAATTTACTCAAAAGCGTGCGGAACACTTTTATTCAGGCGAGAGAAGCACTTACGTACAGCCGTGGAAAGAAGAGACTCCGGGGCGGCATTTTAGAAAAGAAGTCAAGACGCGGTGTCGATCAGGGAAGAATGAGAAGGTTTACGTGTGTGGTACGGCTGTTGCGTCGAGGCCAGGTGTGTTGGAGTTGATGTCACCCTCCGTGGCTTTCTTTTCTCTCTCTCTACTCGAAGAATATGGTATTGAGGAGAAAGGAGGGAATGTCAGATTGGATTAGAATTTATTCTAGAGTATTGGCTGCGTTATCTTATTCCGCTGTTAGTTCAGTTGAATGAAAAATCGTTGTTGGATGATCTTGAAAATGTAATATATATTACAAGGTATAAGTATATTACGGATGGCTTGGAAAATTTAAATTATCCACCGATGATTGCAATAACTTGGGAATAACTGAACTATAATTTACGAACAATATAGCACGAGTGGCTCGAGAATCGCAGCAGGCCTATAACAAGCCTGTTTTGGCATATAGGTGTCAGACCGATATATATATATATATATATATATATATATATATCTGCAGTGTGTGAGCAGATAGTTGATGAGGGAACCGGGGAAGCCAAAGCCAATTCAAAAGTTTTATTTTCCCACATTTCAAAGAAAATGAACATTTTTTTTTAATTGCAGAGAAAGGAGTGCGCAATGTAAAAAAATTGAAAAAATAATAACGAACAAACCAACAGTTCTCGTATAATGCCTGTCTACTTCGACGTATACGCTCCAGTCTATAAAGCGTCGTAAACAGCCCTAAAGATCCAGCGCGTCGAGTGTCAGGGTGTCTCGCATCCCTCTTTGAAAAGAATAAAATATCGCTTTCGCCGCAATTTTACGGCAATTTTCCAATCGGCCAGATACCAAGCTAAAATCCACTCACCAGGTGTGCAGCGTTACGTGCATTATGCAATCGGTTGCTGTATCTCATTTTTCAGTGTATTATGTTTGCTTTTCTCTCTCTCTCTCTCTCGCTCGGTGTCTGCGTATTGTTGGCTTTTTCGCGGCTACTATACGACTTTCTCAATTTCACGCTAGTTCGTTGGATACTTTATGTCTCACGGATTTGTAAATGTACTTTTTGAAATCTCGAAAATTTATTGTGTAATAATCTCTCGGTTGATTCTCGTCTGCGGAGAAATTTTTGAAATGCTATTTTTATTTATTAAAACGATGATATTTTACCATCGAGCAAAAATAAAAACGAGACTTCAAAATTATACAGTTCATTTCAATCCCAGTGACTGTACAAACAGTAACGCGATCACCGCGCAAAAATCAACTTCATATTCAAAAACTTTCAAAACATATACACACGTGTGTATTATGTCCAAATGAAAGCAACGCATCCGAATAAACGAAACAATTATACACACTCACCCAAAACTTTCAACACGAGTGCACTATCCCAAGCGCGAAAAAAGCCAGGCTATATAGCATCAAAAACGATTTAAAGTTTCGTCGGAACGCCTGTCTCGGGACGTAGTTAGCCGCCAGTCAGTCAAATAGGGGATGACGCTAATCTCGTTATACATCCGCGAGGTACTTTGTGCCGTCGCTACCATTACACATTTTTTACTTGCGCGGGAAGCTAATGCAATATTGCCGTAGCAGCAGCAGCTCGAGTCGAGCGCAATACATAAATCGTAACCGGGTTATGCGCCGGGATTTTTTGCAAGAGGAAGAACACGTCAGCGTAATTTGGAACTTTATGAGAGAGGAAGAGGAAAAGTGTGTTACGGTATTATTGATTGCCGGTTACGGTTATTTTACAAACGCGAGCAAAGAGTTTATTATACAGTGTAAAATAATTTTGATTTCGCGATATGCTTCATCTTGAATGTTAAAAATTGCGATGGGCTTTATTATTTTTAGAAAAAATATAACATTTCTCATACGAAGTAGCTAGCGTATATAAATTTTAATCCCGCATTTTTTTTCCTAGAATTCAAGATTCGCACAGTATTATATGAAAATTTAATACTTTTTTTCTCTCTGCTTAATTTCGTGAAATTTATTCAAGACCGAATATAAACTGAAGCAAAAATATATCTCATGAATCGAATCGACCGCGTCACACACATATATACGCGACCTTCCCCGCAGCTTTCCACAAAACGACAATAAAACCAACGCACTATAATATACAGCAGCAGTAAATCGCCACCACCGATAGCTGCCCTTCACCACAGTAGCGAGTGAATCGATATTTCTGTAACCAGTAGTTATTAATTTTTTTTTTCCATTTTTTTTTTTTTGCTCCCTCCGCACTCGATCATCGCACTTCTACAATGAGCGATTTCGAATCAATTGTCGTCGCTCGCAGGCCATTGAGTCGAGAAAAAGTAAGTACGTATAATGGGGGCTAGTGCGAACGTATACATATATATGTATACGAGGTAGTGAATCTCCAGAGAAATGAGCGGGAAAAATAGAGAGAACGGCATCAAAAGACAAAGGGACGAAAGAGAGAGAGAGAGAGAGAGAAAGAGAGAAAGAGACAGTGTAGGATAGAAAGAGAGATGAATATGTGGATAAAACGAATGAGAGGATAAAAGGTGAAAAACGGGGGCATGAAAAACTCGCGTAAATCACGGATAATACCGTGAGTACCTAGAATCGGACTTTATGTATTTGCTTCTGGCTTTTGTTTCTTGAGACTTCATTATCGTGCCTTTGTTGCAATTATCAATTTTTGGCGAGAAATACAGGTTTCTTATCGGAAGTATTATTTTATGGAGATGCGTTATACTTAGGGATTGAGATTTATAATTTATTAAATGAGAAAATTTATACCAGTGTACGTGTACACGAAAATTTATAGCACAAGCAATGGAGCTCAATATTTGCACATATACATATAGCAAGCGTCATTAGCGTATCTCCATCTCGGCAAACGCCAAGTTTCTCGTTTAATCATCAAAGTAGCAACACTGACACCCGTAATCCAACCGACGACCAAACCTCTCTCTCTCCTATACCTACACGTATACATATATACCTACCCCCCAAATGGTTTTCCGATGCCGAACCGCGTGTCATTTATATAACACACATCCTCTCGAACAGCTCGTCCGTCGATAATTTATATACGAGAGCCAAGCAGCAGCAGCAGCAGCCATAACTAACACACCATGTCGAAACCTCGTAAATAGGCTCTCGAGGGCGCGAGCATATTATACTCGAGACTGTCGCGTCGTCATTGTACTCCGATGCCTCTGCAATATTGCCGAAGCTTTTACGGCGATTCGATCCGCGTTAGAAGACATAGGTGTCGCTTTTTTGCAAGAGAACGTGTAGTGTCAAAGCGAGATTGGATGACACGCCGAAAGATGCATCGTTTGATTTTCGCCCGGCGGAAATATGAAGAGTAACGGTGCTGTCTCTAGTGTGTCTGTGCAGTCTGTGTCTGCGCATCAGGGATATGACGGGAGAGACGAGTTTTTGAGAAGATGGATCTTCCCGGGATTTTGACAGTTCTGAGTAGGTGTGCGGTCGTTGTCGCTTATGTTTCGTGAGGTTATTATTCTTTTGTGAGATTTTTATTACTTTTGTTTGATACATTTTGGTGTTTGCGTAGGATTTTTATTTCAATACAGTCAATTTTCAAAACAAAAAAATTATTCTTTGATTATTTTACATTAACTGTTTTCTCAGCTACGGTCACTCTGTACGCCGCAAACCTTAAAAAAGGATAATATTCACAATTAGATTCAAGAAAGAATATTTTACTAAAATTCGACAGTTACCTCGGCCTCCTCATCTTCCTCGACACGCGATAAACTTAAATTTCCATGAAAAATGCCAAAACCGATCCAAAACAGACCATCGCAAATATGTAAAACATCTGCCAAGCGAAAGAATTACTATTAACTTTCCGTGATTTCTTGACAATAATCGGTCAGAATCTTGGACTTCGTTCTCAACTGCACGACTCGTGTATCCTCTGGAAAATCCGGGCAAATTTTTCTCCGTACGGAAATGCCTTTTCCGTTATGAAAGGAAATTCTATCCTGGGAAAATACAGGCTTAACGAGTTTCGATATCGGCTTTCCATTAGGGCTCAGATAATTTTGGATGACGGACTCGGCGTACTTTTTTGACGTAAAGCAGATCACCTGCTTTCCTCTTTTCAGCATCTCCAGGCAGAAGACTTCTCGTAGTAATTCTGGTTTATGTAGATGTCGTACGGAGAGTCGGCTATGTTCTTGAAGCTTTCGAACGAAAGCTCGTATTCGACCACTTTGATGTTGGTGATTTTCGAGTAGTATAATCCGCGGAATTTGATAGCTAACACACCATGTCGAAGCTTCGGCGATGCCAAAGACCACTTGAACAATTTCTATAAAAGCGGAATCCCTCTTGTAGGTATATCTTCAATGCGTGCAATAATCGAATGACGATCGATATTAGAACTGGGATTATGACCAAGAAGAATAGGACGTCATAAGGTATGTCCAACTTGTAGAATCTCACAATGAACGGCTCGTAATAGTTGTATCCCACGTCTATACTCGAGAATTGCAGATGCACGAACGACATCACGGTGGGGAACATGTTGACATAGCCGTCCCTGAGCTTCTCTAAAGTATGTTTTATCAAGACAGCATTTATTGTAGAGTTTAGCGAAGAAGTGTTGTAAGCCATCCGTAGGTTCATCGATTCCGATAGTAAGCTCGTGCACACGGACTCCTGGGGCTCGAGAAATCGCCTCTATAACGGAACTCGAAAATCGCTAATTTCTTGGCTTCTCTTTTTGCAGGGCTTTTTGGATACCTTGGAAGCAAAGGTACTACCTACTCGCCCGTGCAATTGGCACTTATGAACTGTATGAGTAATTGTACGTTAGTAGAAATAATTTTCTGTATAGAATTCATATGCGCATATCTAGTGCCGAATAGTTCGCTGATGATCATTTGTGTACATACATTCGGTAACGGCGGTTTTGAGTACATACGATGTTTTGCAGTACCCACAGAAGCTTCCAGAATAGGTTACAAATTTCGGATCAGTGCAAGGCTATGAATACAATATAAGTATTAATAGTTTTTAAATGATTATTAAATAACTTCTAAATCCTGTTGATGTGACCAACTAAAGCAAGTTTTTATCATCATAAAAATGTAAGCAATATTTCAATACAATCATATTGCTAAGCTGTACCTCATGGGCAAGAACGATTTTCGGTCAATGGCATGAACCTCGACTAACGAAACATGTAGCTTTATAAACCAGTTTACACGTGCTTGATATTATGCGAAGCGTCGGTCGCTCGCCCTCTAGCCCTGATATTTGTTCTGGTGGCTTAGGCGAAAACCGGACTTGAGCAAGTTTTAAATTTTGAATTTCTTTTCTTTTGAATAATTCTTGTTAAACTACATTTCTATGACTTTTAATGTTTACTTTCGTCTTATAATTAAGTTCTTATTATGGTGAAAAAGTATTCTAATAATAAATAACAAAAAAATATTTGTATGGGCTATAATATTACGTTAAAATTAGTGTCATTATTGCTAAATAATATTTTTAAACACATCACAGTATGAATTATTACTCAGTACTGGTCATGCTTTGGCAACAACTACACCCAGGGATAACAAACTTGCTGATGAGTCGGAGAATTTTGGGATTGAAGATGCGTACTGTTACTAACAGCATATACTATAAGACGAATGTATGAAAACCTTGCAGTCCAAGTCTGCCGCTCGTTGAGCTCACTGCAGGAGACGAAAATGTTATTTAAAAATATATTTTTATGGTTCTTCTAATCAAGTCTGGGCTGCTGTTGACTGCTGCATCTGCCCGTAAGAATTACTAAATATTTTTTGAATATGCTCTGATGTTTATTCGAACGTTATTTTAAACACTGAAAATTTGTTGCTTTCGCTACTTTCCAAAATATTACAGAGTTTAATATGTTAAAAAGAATTTTCGTAATATATAATTGTCGTATATATACCTACTATATAGTTCTTTACGCAATTTTGTGCGAACTAATCCGTGTAGTACGATAATCCATATGCGGCGTCAGTAATGGAGGTTGCAAATCCATCTATTTCGCAGTACCGACGAAGGAAGGCTCTGACGAACTACAAAAATTTTGTGCTTGCGGTTCAGATCAGAAACTTCAGGAAAATAATAAAAACTGCCAATTGCTGGAAAACTATAGGCGTCAAAAAATGAGTCCGATGAGGAATACGAGGATGAATTGTAAAATGATTATTTTCTATTTATAAATGTCTGTGATAGTATGTCATTATGCAGTTATGCACAATATTTTGTAATCACAAAAACACTATATTACATATAATAATAAATCTTTTTACAAAATCTCATTGGTTGCTGAATTTAACCTTTAAAAATATAAAAATACAGTAACGTATAAAAAATTAATATCAAAATACATCGATAAATCAATCAATGCATATTAATATTTTTGTATGTATGTTTGCAGTTAATATTTAACGTCTACGTTTATAAAATTTACATTCAAAATGCCATGAACTCAAATATTTAAAAACTTTTTTAATAACTTGTTGAATTATTAAATGCTAATCATATTGGGAACTTTCTTTGATGCTGACGATTTGAACTTTGTCGTTATCAGGAGTTTTGAATACAAAAATGCGTTATTTATGATTTTTGAATAGTTACCGATAGTAACCCAGCACGCCAGCATGCAAAAATTTCTATTGCTCACGAATTTTAAATATGACGATAATAGAAAAATGTTTGCCTTAGGACATCTAATAAAAAATGTTCAGAAAGTTATTTCGATACTACATTTAACCTTGGACACTCGACGATCTATATCGCCATTTCTTTGCAGGTCATTGACAGTATATTGCAGCGGTAGCAAACTATACCTAGGGGACAAGCACGCGATGTTCGATGACTTCGGTCAATGTCATGGACCTCGACTAACCAAACGAAACTTGTATCTTTAAAAACCAGTCCGTATAATACTATACGAAGCATCGGTCGAACCCCCCAAAGGCCTGAGTTTCTTTTTTGCAGCTAAGATGAAACCGGATTAAAGCAAGTTTCGCATTTTGTATTTCTTGCTATCTGAACGAACCTCGTTAAACTCGCTGTATTGGTGGTTAATGTAATACCTTATTATATAATAAATTATTTGTGCCCACTATAAAGCTGCGTAAACATCTATAGGGTACTTTAAATTTACAATAGTTTCTTAATTCTCAATAGAATTTTTCAATAAAAAATATTATTTAGATTTGTTTTTTTTTTTTAAATTCATATTCATTTAGTTGAGGATTAAAAGTGAAATTTGGAGCTTCTTCGCATTTGCGATGTACTATAATGATTTTAGTTATATGTTTGTAAATACAAGAAGGCCTGTTTGATAATATGGGTAAACCCCATGCACTTCGCGATGGGTCTGGGAATTCCGGAATCGAAGATGCGTACCGTTACAAACACGCCAGGATATATAAAGAGACTGTGTGAAAACCTTACAGTCCAAGTCCGACGTTCGTCGAGCTCACTGCAGTAGACGAAAATGTTATTTAAAAATATATTTTTGTTTCTTCTAATCAAATCTGGGCTACTGCTGACTGCTGCATCTGCCCGTTAGTATAATTAAATATCTCTGTTTATTCAAGCGTTATTTCAAACACTGAAAATTTGTTGCTTACGCTACTTTTTAAAATTTACAGAGACTATGTTGAAAACAATTTTTGCAATATTATATGCCTACTATATAGTTCCTTACATAATTTTGTGCAAATCCCCAATGTTGTATTTAAAATTGTATTCATTTAAAAAATTTTTTGGTAATATATTTTATACATTTTCTCTTTGAAATTTTCAGAGCATCAATCAAGTACCAACAGCAATGACCTGGTTCAATCAAGTACCAACAGCAGTGACTTGGTTCTTGTTCTTCTATCTCGTGCGCACTTTCTTCATTTGGTTAAAATTCCCACATCTAATCTGACATCGCCGTCAAGTGGCCGCATGAACAATATTATGCTAGAACGTGGCGTACATATAAACTCCATAGATTATCATCCACGTACTAAGACGTTTTACTTCACAACCCCACGCGTCGGTTACTGGTCGAAAAATGCCCAGCTCTACTCTATTCCATGGGATCCAGATTTTGTATGTACACCAGCTACTGCTGAGTTACAACCATTGAATTCTGAAAAAGAAAAACAGTCTGATGAAGATGATCCCGAAGAAGGCGATAACGAAAGCTTAAAAATGAAAGCTATAATGAACAAGGAGGAAAAACTAGTTCGTATTGCTACGTTGGAAAAACCGATATGCTTCATTGATAATAGTAGTAACGCTATAATTGCTAATAAAAAATTATCAGGTCTTACTAAACTTTTACACGAAAAAGAGAATTGGAATCCCAGGTAAAGACTGCTTTTCGAAACAATACTTCTGTTGCTCTTCCTGTTGTTATGATTCAAATTAATTCGTTTTATTATAGATCGATTGCGGTAGATTATATTGGCGACAAGATATACATCGTGGACACCGGCGATGCAGCAGTAAGTGTCTATGATCTGGATGGCCGAAACAAGGCCCTAGTTTACCAAAACGAGTCCACCATACCACTTGAAGTAGCCATCGATATCAACCAGGGTCTGATGTTTGTTTTGGCCTACAACACTAAACTCGGATCAACTCAAGTATACCGTGCCAATATGGATGGATCATCATCATTGATGATTGCCGAACATAAAGAGGAACTAGAAGACATAATTTTGCGTGATAAATTTGGATTCGCCGTGAATACAATAAAAAGGCGAGTTTATTTCGCAAATCGTGGCAAACAGATGTTCGAGAGCGTGGATTACGATGGAAATGGCAGGGTGAAGATCGGCGAAGCTAATCCACCGCTTGGAATAACTGCTTACAATGATACTATTTATTGGTCCAATGGCGGCACGTGTAAGTATGCCAAAATTAAAATTCAAAAGTTTTTTTGTCAATTATTTTATTTATCAAATTTAAATGTATTATAATCATTTGTAGCTCTGAGAGATTCCTTTTTGTGCGTTAGAAGTAAGTGTTCCATTATGGCTTGTCGAATTAACGACACTGATGGAGGCTGTATTAACAATAGCACTACAGTATTTGATGAAGGAAAACTTCTAGCACCATACGATATTAAGTCTATAACTACGCATCTTAAAAACAATTCAAATCCTTGTGGAATGGACAATGGCGGATGTGAACACCACTGCTTGCTTAAGCAATCTAGTGTCGACGGTGGCCTGGATCGGGGCTGTATCTGCAAAGAGGGATATCGTTTAACAGAAAACTTTAAAAACTGTACTAAAATTAAGGTAGGAAAAACATTTCAAACCTTTGAAATTTTTTATAGATGCAATGCAATGAATAATTTGTTTTTACATTCATATGTAGGTGACCGATGTCTACGATGACTTTTATCTGCAAAAGGCAATAAACTTGTCATCTCTGTCAAATCCGTCCAGCGAAAATATTTATCCTATATCAAGAAATCTGTTGTACCGATTGAAATACGAAAGACCGAATCGTGTTTTCGTTCAATCGCCTTTTCTCTACTTGGAAATAGATGAATATGGTAAAAGAGTTCGAGAAAAGCAATTTGAAGAACAAGACTCGATGACATCTGATGAGAATCAAGATTTCGCACTTGCGTTTTTCGGTCTGGGTCATACTATGCTTTATAGGTGTAGAGATGATGATCGAGATCTAGTATGGTCAAGACAATCATCATTAGCCCAAGTTGTGACTTACGATTGGATCACTAAAAATGTATACTACGTTAAGAAGCCCGACATTAGTGATGGACAGCCTGAGCTTATAGCATTCAGATTCGAACTACCTGGAAGAATGTGTGTAACGGACCAGAAAGAAATTTCGCACTATCTAAGTCAACACGTTGTGAGCATAGCTAAAATTCCTGAACTCGCATCGATGGAGGTACATCCATATAAAGGTTACATCTTTGCATCCCTCCGCAATGGATCTCTAATCAGGCTAAACACGGATGGTTCCAACAAAATAGAATTTCCTAATGTTAATAATTCCGTCATGTTGGCGACGGATTTGAGCGACGATAAAGTCTATTGGCTAGACTCTGACGGGTACGTAAATTACGCAAATCTGGATGGAAGTGATCCTAAGCAACTGTTCAAGAGTCCAGTAAACCAAACATTGACGATAAAAATTTTTGGTAACTGGGTCTACATCATGGAAAAAACAGGCGAAAACTACCTAGATGAAGATGAATTTAAGTTATGGCGCTTCAATAAATTAACAGGAGAAGTATCAGGAACCCTAGAAGATTTTGACGAACGAAATCATTTATACCGCGAAAGTCTAGGCTTCAAAGTGAGAGGAAAAGACGCTAAGTACGTCAACGCTGACGATAATCCATGCGCTATTAGTAATGGAGGTTGCGAATCCATCTGCTTCGCAGTACCGACGGAAAAAGGCTCTGGCGAATTACGAAAAGTTTGTGCTTGCGGTTCAGATCAGCAGCTACAGGAAGATAATAAAAACTGCCGATTGCTAGAAAATCAGGCGCCACAAAATGAGTCAGAGGAATATGATGATGAAATATAAAATTATTGTTTCATTAAACTATTTCTGAAATGTCTGTGATAGGCTGATTGTATACAGTATTTTATTGTTAAACAACCGTGTAAACGAATTATTATTGTTAAATTAATATTATGTGCGGTTTTTTGAATTTGTAACACTGCTGAAGATAATCCTCTCTTTAAAAAGTGATGTGATGTATTTAATTGATGTCCAGTCGCCTGGTACAAGAATTTAGGAACGCGAATTAGAAACGCGAATATTATTACATAACCTATAAATGCTTTGAACTGTGAGTGTTCAGCAGGCGGCAAAATTTAATAATATAATAACTCGCTTCGCTCGTGCGAAAAACCTCAAGCAAGGTAGAAAACCGTCTCACACAACAGTGTCATAATATACTATAATAAAATCCCTTTAATAGCACAAATATGTTATCACGAATTCAAGTATAAGAAAATGTATAGTTTTTAAACTGATACTTTCAATATAAAACTTGTAAAGTTTTTTTTCCTTTTATTATATAGAAAGACTTTTTTTGCTAAATAAAATTTTGGAACAAACTTATTTTCTACAGTCTATTGAAAAGTAAAAGCACACATTGAATTCCGTACAAATACGAGCATATTATTTTTTGACTCGAAGTTTTTTCCAGTTTCACAATTATAATGACGGATTCGGAAATTCCTAAGCCGTTATTAACGTTCCCTCTGATAAACAAATCGTCGTATATACTCTGTTGATTGATTTATAAAACTATGTAATATTCATTATCATATATTACCTAAATTTTAAAAAATTTACAAATAACAGTGATTTACTTTAGGCTCTTATGTATTTATCATAATTTTAAAAATATTAAACATTGATAAATCACAATTTACGTAGAAAAATATACATCGAACCTGTTTGATGAGTTTAAAGAAAAAGATGCTCGCGGTGGGCAGAGCACAACACGAATACTCAAGGAAATGTACCGTTAGCCGACCGCCAGAGTATATATAACGGGAGTAGACAAAAACATCGGCAGTCGAAGTTCGCAGATTCACCGGTTCACTCGCTTCTTCTCAACGATGTGTTTCTTCTACTTCTGCCACGAATAATTATATTCGTGTGTGTGTGTGTGTGATAATTTTAAGTGACGATAAAATACTATAGTTTCGCTTCAACGATGCAAGCCACGAAGATTTTGTTATTCGTAGCTGCTAACTGCCTTTTCATCAGCGCCGCAAAATCCATCGGTATGAATCGATACAAACATAGATATTCAGAAACGTATAATAATAACGAGTACACCAATCGTTTTCAAAATTAAATTTTGTAGAAAATGTCACGACAAACAAATACAGCAGCGACGTACGACTCTTCGCGCTTAGTCCAGTCCACGGTTTCCTCTACGTCACCGAATACTCGGTGGATCACCCGGTGAGCATCGTGACGTCACGTAAGACTCAGGTAGCTAATCTGGACTATCATGCGCCCTCGAAAACGCTGTTCTTCACGACCCCAAGATTTGGTTATTGGACACAAAATGCCAAGCTTTACTCGGTACCTTGGGATCCGGAGTTTATCTGCCAGAAGAAAACTGAAGAAACTAGACAGTCTAGGCGAAGAAAAGTTGTCTTTAAACCATTCAATTGTTCTGTTGACGACGAGGGTCATTTGACAGTGTACAAAGATGTAAGACAGGAAATCAAAGAGCTGCATGAGGAGAATTGGAATCCCAGGTAAGAAATGATCGATTAAAATATTTTATTTCAGTAACTGATGTCTGATTACGTTTATAATAATATTTTGCTTAGGTCACTGGCGGTCGATTACGTTGCAAATAAGCTGTACATCGTAGACACTTCCAAGCGAGCAGTTAACGTTTTCGATTTGGATGGTCAAAATAAGGCTACAATTTTCCACAATGAGTCTCTTATACCATTCGAAGTAGCGATCGATTCTCCTAGAGGTCTGATGTTCATTTTGGCTGCTAATACAGAGCTCGAAGCAATGCAGGTAAATTTACTATTCATTATTTTGGCGTAAAACGAATCATTACAACTATTTGTCATTCGGCAGATCTATCGCGCAAATATGGATGGGACATCACGGCAGCTCATTGTTAGTAACGTGGAATCCCTAGGTAATTTTACGGTACGAGAAAAATTCGGATTTGCCATCAGTTCTCTGAATAAGAGAATATTCTTTGCCAATTTTAATAATGCGATGGTCGAAAGCGTCGATTACGATGGAAATGGAAGAACAAAGGTTGCCGGAGCCAAGGCACCGCTAACCATAACTGTACACAACGAGACACTTTATTGGTCAGATGCCAAAACGAGTAAGTTGAAAAACAAACTATATATTCCTGAGTAAAAAAATATTACTATTTTCTCAAGATCGTATCGATTTCACATAGCTTCATCGGAACTGTTCATCTGTGCCGATGGAGAGTGCAACATCTGGACCTGTCAACTCAACGGCACAACTGGTACTTGCTTGAACGGCAGCATCAAATTGTTCGAAGAAGGGAAGGAGGTTCTGGCGTCGCATGGAATTAAATCCATAGACATACATCCGCAATCGATTCAAAATCCCTGCGCAGCCGACAATGGAGGCTGTCAACATCATTGTTTGATTAAACAGTCAGACGATGTCAGCCAATTGAGTCACGGCTGCGCTTGTAAAGAGGGATACTTTTTAACGGAAAACTTCAAGAATTGCATAAAATTGGAGGTACTATAATGGAGTTAAAAATATTGATGAAACAAATTCGATTCTCAGAAATAATTTTCTTACGTTGTTTCATTACAGGTACCTGAAGTATACGAAGAATTTTACATTCCAACATATCTGAACTTCTCATTACTGACAAATCCAGCGAACAACAGTATATTTCCTGTGTCGAAAAATCTGTTGTATCAATTAAAGTATGAAAATGCTTATCGCATTTTGTACCAGGCACCTTTTCGCTCTTTAGAAATAAGCCACGACGGAAATGCGATTTTCGCAGACCGTCAAAATCCAGAGGATACACTGACACCCAATTCTGATCTGTCATACATGTTTGGCTTTTTTGGTTTCGGTCACGTAAGATCATACGGCTGTAATATACGATACGAACACAATTTCCCTGCACTGAGATCTAATGAGAATGGATTCGCCAAAACATTGGCTTTTGACTGGGTCACCAAAAATTTGTATTATGTCAAGCTGGCAAAAAGCAGCTATGATCTGGCTACACTTACGGTGTTGAAATTAGACATGCCTGAAAGAGTATGCTTCAATAATTCTGAAGAATTTGAAAAATACGTCAGCACAGACGATGTATACCTGGCCGAAATTCCCGAACCAGTGCACATGGTGGTACATCCGTACCGAGGCTACATCTACGCATCTCTTAAAAATGGTTCAGTGATCAGATTGAATACAGACGGCTCGAACAAAATCACTCTTGAGAACATAAATGATACAGTTCTGTTGGCAACCGATCTCACAGATGACAAGCTCTTCTGGCTGGACTCGGACCAGTACGTCAACTTTGCGAATCTGGATGGAACCAGTCCCAAGAGATTATTCAAGAGTCCTGCAAACAAAACGGTAACCCTTCGAATTTTCGGTGATTGGATTTATATCAAAGACATGACTGACCTCTCTGACGAAGATGAAATAAAGATATGGCGGTTTGACAAACTCACTGGGCAAGAATCAGGAAGTCTCGATTTATCGAATGATTCACAACTGTACCACGAAAGTGTGGGCATCAAAGTCTCGGCAAAGGACGCGAGGAATGTAGACGTTGAATCTCACCCGTGTGTAAGCACTAATGAACGTTGTGAAACCTTCTGCTTTGCAATACCAAGCCAAGATACAGCCATGAGTCGGTTAAAAAGAGTCTGTGCATGTGGTACAGGTCAGAAGCTTCAGGAGAATGGTTTTAGCTGCCATAAAATGTAATGAGTATTTTGTTAGTTATAGAAATTGATATAAGTATTAAAAATCTATTACGATTTAGAGTTTTTTTTTTATAATGTCTGTGATAGAAACTGATATGTCGTAAAGCGTTGTATTAATAAGAAAATCAATAAAAATTCTTACAAAAATTTAATCTTGGTTATTGTTTGCCATTTTTTTCCTTCATTACGCCAAAGCTCCTTTTTATAACGGAATATTTTCTATTTTCATTATTATCATGCATAATAAGAATAATATTGCGTTCGCTGAATTATTGAAGAAAGCAAGCATAATAACGCAATAATTATGGGCAGTTAATATGTCGCGCGATCATTAATACATAATGCGATTCGTCGCAATTGCGGTTGGATCGATTTCTAAAGAAGAGTCTGGTGATTTCTTTATTTCTCTACACATGATTTGTATTTCTAAGATACGGATAATTTGATTTTTTATTTCCTAAAATGGGTATATCCGATCCAGAAAATCCTCTGGCAATTTTCTATACAGACTATTATAAATATAACAGAATACTCTTAGAAATATGTGGATTATGGCCGGAGCTTAGCAGACCAAGGAAAATTATCTCGGCTATTTTTTCAGCACTTCTAATGACATCTCTGATAATACCGATGGTAAGAATTATTCCCCTTGATGACATTTTAATTTTAATTGTTGCAAAATAATGCTCATTTGTTGTTCAACAACCATTTTTATAAAGGCTGCCGGTGCCGTATACTACTATCACCAGGGTAGGATAATGTATGTAATTGAAAATTTGTTTGGTCTCATATACCTAACTGTGGCTACGTCAAAATATTTCACGTACGCTGTATTTGAAAAAAGAGTAAGTTTTTTTTATACTAATGCTTGAAATCAGTACACTGTGCAACTGAGCTGTTTCAAGCGAGTGCTAAAAACACCTTATCTGCGTCTGAAATAGCTTTTTTGCCATGTTGCCTATGAAAAGGACTTTTTCATGCATGAAAATTAGATATCCGATATCAAATTTTTATTTTTATTAGTGAACCATACCTCAAAAATGGCCCTTCAGCTCATTTTCTACAGAAATTATGAAATTCGCAAAAAATTGTAAATAGTCTATTGTAATACTATGGGGAGGGGCTTTTTCATGCACGTGAATAAAGGCCCATTTCACGTCTGAGGATAAGAAAATAAAACAAATACTTTCTTTCATTTTTATGTAGATTCTAAAACTTTATCATCAGGTAGGCGAAGATTGGAGAACTATAACCGATGAAGAAGAAAAAAAGATTTTAGAGGAATATTCAGAATTTGCACGAATTTTATCTGTTATCTACGTGAGTAAATAGAACGCAAATTTTTGACAAGATATTTGAAGAAAAGTCGCATATAAAACTTCTATAAAAAAGAAGATTATTTTTGTTCTTATATACCTACTATTAAATTCTGTTTTTCATTGTCAGTATGAAAACCATCTAGATGATATATACGTTATACAGCGACAAGCATGTAAATTTTACACGCGACTTTTCTCCACGTGATTGTTGCACATAAAATTACAAGTCTTTGACTTTCAGTTTATCTACGCAGCAGTTGGCTCGTTTTACTTTAACATGTCTCCGTATTTGCCTCTTGGACTGGACCGCTATATGCCTTTGCCAAACAATCAGACCCGAGTTCGTATTCGAACTTACCACCCTTATTATTTCGGCTACATAGACGCAGAAAAATACTATTACGAAGTTTACTTTTTCCATGGCAACAGTGTAGTTTACGTCTCCACAATGGTCGGCCTTTCTGTCGATAGTATGACAGCATTTAACGTTCAACATATCTGTGCCTTGTTTCAAATCGTAGGGTACATTATTTTAGCATAAAAGCTAACTCTTATAAAGATAAAACATCCCTGGTAGTATCGATCACGATAAAGTCGCGAGAAACTTTTTTTCTAATTTAAAAATTTTAATAAAAGTACTAATTTTTTGAAATCCCGATAAAAGTTACATCATAAAATGGTCATTCTAACCCCACTTTTGTCTTCAATACACTTGCATTAATTGATTAATGCAATAATCAACATGAGATAATGATACCGCTTGGCTCTCTTTTGGTTCTTTATACATTTTGGCATTTGGTGCTTATACAGGTAGTAATTACGTTTACTGGTGCTTATTCACAATATTCATGCAAAGTTTAGCCTGGCATATCGCTTAACGAACGCAAGGTAATGGTTGATATACCGAGTGACAATTAGTGCATTCACTGCAGTGACCATAGCGCTGGATCTGCACGAGAGCAGCCCCGCAATAAATATTTATACCGCGGCAACTCTATAACAAGCCTTCAGGCGCAAGAGCGAACTATAGCCACGAACCAGCGGACGCGAGAGCGTCCTTGAGGGTTGGTGTCAACCTTGGCCACATAGAACAGGCCCCCAGTTGCGCGAGAGTCAACTCAGTCAACCGGTCGACTCGAGAATTCCTCCGTACGCTAGCACTGCTCTTGAGCGCGAGCGCAAACACCGCCGAAGACCGGACCGGTCATAGGATCTGAGAATCGAGTCTCGAGCGCGCTAGGTCAAGCTAGGTTCACCTACGTCAGATTAGATCGTGCCAGCGCGAGCGCGCGCAAGAGAGCTCCCTCGCCTATACACTAGCGCGCACAAGACGGACCTAGCTCCCGCTAAGGGGGCCCCAGTCCTCTTAAGAGACAAGAAAGACAATCATCAAAGACAGTCACCCCCTTAAGGGGGTGATTGTTTTCCTNAGTCAACCGGTCGACTCGAGAATTCCTCCGTACGCTAGCACTGCTCTTGAGCGCGAGCGCAAACACCGGCGAAGACCGGACCGGTCATAGGATCTGAGAATCGAGTCTCGAGCGCGCTAGGTCAAGCTAGGTCCGTCTTGTGCGCGCTAGTGTATAGGCGAGGGAGCTCTCTTGCGCGCGCTCGCGCTGGCACGATCTAATCTGACGTAGGTGAACCTAGCTTGACCTAGCGCGCTCGAGACTCGATTCTCAGATCCTATGACCGGTCCGGTCTTCGGCGGTGTTTGCGCTCGCGCTCAAGAGCAGTGCTAGCGTACGGAGGAATTCTCGAGTCGACCGGTTGACTGAGTTGACTCTCGCGCAACTGGGGGCCTGTTCTATGTGGCCAAGGTTGACACCAACCCTCAAGGACGCTCTCGCGTCCGCTGGTTCGTGGCTATATAGTTCGCTCTTGCGCCTGAAGGCTTGCTGATCCAGCGCTATGGCCTCTGTGAATGCATTAAATAAATTAACTTAGATACACTAACGTTTTATTTGCATCAGCTTTGTAGATACTTAATAATTTTTTACAGTCGCTTGCGGTTACGAGTCTAAACCCCGGCCCGACAACTTTCTGCTATGGTCTGGCAACATGTAAAATCATTCGTCAAATGTCTATGTTTTTCAAAGAGGGTAATCTTGTTCTTGTATAATGCATACTTTAAAAAAATAAAAACTATACTTCAAGGTTGTCAGAAATCTATCGAGTCGCTGGAGTACGCATTAGGACCTATCGGAAAATGTCTACCAGGGATTTACACATAATATCGTTTTATAATATTCAATGAGTGTAGTACATTCGTTTCAGGCATAGGCTGAGAAAGATTGGGAACAATCCAAATGATGATGGAAAGGCAGAGACATCGACAAGAATCGATGATGAAACAGTTATTCGGCAGATAAAACACGTGTGCAAGATGCACAAATCTTCAATCGAGTTAAATTTAGCCTTTCATATATATTAATTATACTATATATTGTATACTATATTAGAATTTCATTGCTCCTATATTTTATAATCAAATCGAGATATTCTTCGTATTTTTAGTAGTGTCTATTTACTTCAGAGCTCATTTGGTATGAATTGGCTTGTATTCCTTCTCGGAACCGTTATGGGCATTGCTTTGCTTATGTTTGACGTAAGTGTTACTAGCAATATGACATCAAACTTGCGATAAAATAATGAATTATGTTTTATCATTGTTCAGCTAATTTTCAGTATGAAAGACCCGCTTGAAAAGATGACCGGTCTTGTGCTTTTTATCGGAATACAAATTCTGCTATTCTACATAAACTGGATAGCTCAAAAGCTAACGGACAGTACCGAACAAATTTTCTTAGCAGCGTAACAATAAATCTTCTTATTCTATAATATATAATTAGTATTCTGACAATGTAACACAAAAATATTGATATGTTCTAAATGTAGTTGCGAAACCTGCTGGTATAATTTGTCTGTGAGGGGACAAAAGATAATTTATTTCATGTTGCAAAAAAATATCAAGCCTCTGACTTTGACCGCTGGTAGTATTGCAGAGTTAAATTTTCAGCAGTTTGCAGCTGTAAGTAAAGTTGCTCAAACCAACTTTCAAAATATAAGTCTCTATAATGATAAGTAAGATTACATCACATATGATAATTATAATTGTAATATGAACAGGTTTCCAAGACGTCGATGTCTTATGCAACAGTCATATTACAAATGCAGGGTGAATGATGAGTCATTAAATTTATCCAAGTCGTATCAAATTATTGTATCGTCGATAATAGTGTAGCCTAATGAACATGTTCCTATGCAAAGAAACTAAAAAACCGCTGCCAATTCATTGGCACGTAGCTTCCTCCAACGAAATTTATTTTTTATTGTTCCAATAAACAAAATATTGTTTTAAAATACAGTATGTGAATGCTATTTTAATTATTTCTAAGTTTAATTATTTTGCTGTATAGAAGCAATTTTCTTATAGATATATAAAAGATATATAATAATTAGAAAAATCCGATCGTGAAACGAAATAACGTGCGTAGCCTGGTAACAGTTAAGGTGCATCGCGAGCTCGCCAAACCTAGCGGATGACACCTAACGCCCACCTTATCAATTGTTCGAGCGCGGACAGCTCGTGCCTCAGTCTACGGGAGGTAGTCTACGGGAGGACTGCTCCAAGAGCAGTTCAACCACCAATTTCGGTAGGAGTTATTGTCGAGGCTCTAAATAGGCTAAGGCTATAAACACCTCTCTCTCTCTCTCTCTCCCTCTATCTCCCTCTCTCTCCCTCTCTCCCCCTCTCTCTCTCTCTCTCTCTCTCTCCCTCTCTCTCCCTCTCTCTCCCTCTCTCTCTCTCTCTCTCTCTCTCTCTCTCTCTCTCTCTCACGTGTAACAACAACCCTATAAAGTAATGTAAGAGGAAGCCAAATTTTTTAGAAAAATCGGTTTTTACATTGCAGCTCTTTACTTAAGAACCGCTCAACGAAATCGTTTGAAATTTCAAAAGCAGATATCTTCGTTTATTGTGAATCACCAAATAAAATTTTGAAGCATTTGACTACATTTTTTTAGAGATATAACTATAATGTGAAACATCTTAAAACGATATTTGATTATTAGTTGTCTTTAAAATAGCGCTGAATGCTAAAATTTTAGCGCTGATTGTATAAAATTCAAATCTGAACATGTATAAAGTATAACTCACGAATGCACCTAGCAAAATAAACAGAAAGAACACTTTATTTTGAAAATTATTTGCACTAGTCATTATCATACCTTATTTGCTGTGAGCTACGACACGGTATGGTAGATTTTGAAAAAATAATAACAGATGTGAGAAAATAAAAAAATATCCATGTTTCCCAGGATGTAAAGTACCCGGGTAAAATAAATCACCGGAAGTATTATTTAATAGATATAAAATAAGTATAAATCTGAAACTGTTAAACTTATACTAAAATCTCATCAGCAGTAATACTCTTCACTCGTACAAGGCACCAGAACGTTTTAGTGGTAAGTATCTTGTCACGAGTTGGAAAGAGGTAAGAACTTTAACATTTCAAAACGCACTTCGTTAACAGTATGGAATACAATTCTATGTATATCCATTGCTATAAATAATGCAAACTCATCCATTAGGCACAAATCCGTAGCAAAAATTTGTATAATACCACCAAGCAAAAACGCTGAAGACGCAGCGGAGCCGAGATAAACATCAGTATCGCACATCAATCTCAACAAATAGGTCAACCTCAAGAATACAAAGCCTTCGAAAAATATAAAACTTGCTCGCTCTGAACATAAAACGTGATAAATCTCGTCGTGCGAACAAAGCACGTAATTCTCGCACCCATTCATCTCCAAAATCGTCGTATACACGTATATAGGTAAGCGCGCATATGTTCCCGCGATGACGGTTGATAAATATTAATCGTATTTACATCTAATAAACGGGAGCCATTCGAGGCTGGTCACAAGTACACAACATCGTACACGCATACGTTGCAGGAAAAAAAAAGCGCAAAAATAGCGAAGAAGAGCGCGTAATGCCGTGAATTATAGCCGATGGGCACACGCATATACCTATACGCGCGAGATATTACTCGAGTTACAAATTCGAGCCCATAGATCGTGGGATTAGATCCGGCCGGTGTGCGGTGAAAGGAGCGACCGACTCTCGGACTTTGAACAAATATGGGGTAAGTTTACGCGCAAGCGAAAGGTAACATGTAATACACATGGTATATATAGGCGTGCTCACTTGTTGGGGATGGTGTATTATCGATTCCGTATCGTTTATCCGTTGTTCAATTTTATTTAAGATTAATATGCAATATCAAAATTTTAAAAATTACAGCTTTTTTTGTTCAGCGGAACAAAATTTTGTTTTCATAATATCAATGAAGATCGCATATCATACTGCTGATGCTTTCCCAAAATCTCACAAAACAGAGCCCAACACGACGGGTCGGATAATTCGCGAAAAGGGGGCTTTGTACGAAAACACAATGCATTACG
Organism: Pteromalus puparum; assembly: GCA_012977825.3. Taxonomy (NCBI): domain Eukaryota; kingdom Metazoa; phylum Arthropoda; class Insecta; order Hymenoptera; family Pteromalidae; genus Pteromalus; species Pteromalus puparum. The sequence goes on along the minus strand of CM053170.1, from coordinate 81,952,300 downwards.
CGAGGAGGAGATATGTATTATAGCGCAGGTCACGTGCAGCGCGTGTGTCCGACAATCGCAAAATGATCAACGACACACACAAGGCGCGAGAGTATTGTCTCTCCCAACCGTCCCGTCATTATTATCCAGCCATACGACGGAAATTATCCGTCGATCCGGATGGATGTCGGATTAGACGACGTAGTTGTGCTGCTCCTTTTTTTTTTCCCGAAAAAGAGCAAAAATCAGCATAAGCTGCTTACGTTAAAGGGACTCGCTTATTCGGCAGCTGCACCATATCGCTTCGAATTAATCCCGTAAATGCCGAAATTAGCGAAGGGCTGCGAGAAAATCGGTGAAATTTTGGGAGAAGGGCGAAATGCAGGGGATGGTGGTCATTCAACGGGAAATGGATGGTAAACCATACAATATTTTGAGAAATTTCGTAATACACTTTTTTTTTATCAAAAAGGGAAAAAAGCTTGGTCGGGTGGAGAAAAAAAAAATTAAGAATTAATCGCTTTTATACGACAGCATTATTAAATCATGGTACTGTTCAATGAAACTTTCTGAAAGTTCTTTTTTTATAAACGATAGTTTTGCGTAAAAGGCTGACGTTAGCATTTTTCTCATCGCTATAACTTTTAATTAGAGCTGCGTAAACGTGTAATGCTGAATAAATTATCGCATATACTATAATTCATATATCGTTCACGCATTTAATATCATGATTTGTGGACATTTCGAAAAGGATCTATTAAAGCTGAACAATGACAAGATTAAATGCACCGAATAAAAAGACAGCTCTACATAAAAATCTCAATTCACAACAACAACAAAAAATTAATAAAAACCAAGACGTATACTCACCTCATCGATAAATAATCAATGCATCTATACTCGTCCCTGACTGCACTATCCTCTTCCCATATACGTCCATTTCTTACTCCACATCACTGCACTGCACTTTACCGCACAAACCAAACAAGCCGGCTGTCATCAGTCGCAGAGTGAGTCACGCGTCGCGCCAAAGATGTGCTTACATCTCGACCTCCTTCTCCCATCGCTACTACAAAGATCAACGATCTCTAGCTGAAATTCGCTGAACCCGTATATCTCAACGATCGGAATATGAGTCAGTTCGTCACTGTTCAAGGTAAGAGTCGATTTTCGACAATTCTTCATTCGCGACTAACCTAACCTCTAATAACTCCTTGTTTACATTCTGAATCTTGCAGTTGGACAATGCGGGAATCAAATCGGCTCGGCATTCTGGCCGCTTGTGCTGCACGAATATGGTATACAGACAACCAGCGGTTCTGTGAATTTACTGAAGACGCACAAGAATTATGGGAGGAACAGCAAAGAACTCGCCGAGGCTTTTAACAGCTTCTTTCACGTGCCGGACCATCGGGGAAACTTTGCTTTTAAGCATGTCACTGATTTAGAGTTGGCTCGAGTTAAAGCTAGAGTTTGTATTTTTTGCTTCGTTATTTTTATTTCTATTCTCTTGGATAAATCTTTAAAAGATGTTTCTTTTGGCAGGCAGTATTGATCGATATGGAAGACAGTGTGGTTGGGAGATATCGACAAGGCCCTCTAAGAAATCTATTCGATCAAACTTGCACTGTAACAAATTATCCAGGATCTGGCAACAACTGGTTTCTGAATTTCTATTAATATTTTGATACACCACTAGTCAAGAGAACTAAAGACACATTTGTTTTTTAGGGCAGTTGGTTACTATACTCATGGTTTAGAGTACCATGACAAACTGGAAGAGACAATAAGGCGGACGGTTGAAAAATGTGATTGCCTACACGGCTTTTTAGTGATGCACTCATTGGGAGGAGGAACTGGATCTGGTTTAGGGACTGCCACCTTGAAATTGTTAGATGATTACTATCCCCAAGTTGACAGGTGCATACAAAATCATTCTTCTTACTGTTAAATAGTTTGCTCTCCATGCAATATCTTTATCATCAAATTTTACAGATTTGTCTCGTGTGTATATCCAGCAAGTACCCAGGATGTTGTCACAGCCCCATACAATGTATTATTGGCCACAAGAGAACTAATTGAACATGCTACCTGCGTTTTTCCAGCCGAAAATCGCGCACTTCAAGACATGTGCAATGTCTACATGAATAACAGGAGAGACAATGTTGATCAGGCCAAGTATAATGCTTCTTGTTTGCCATTTCAAGACATGAACAGCATCATAGTAAATATGCTTTTACATTTGACAAGGTAAATAAAAAATGATTTTATAAAACGTTTATGTAAGAATTAAAAATTAAAAACGCTGTTTCAGTGGTTCAAGATTCCCTGGATGTTTAAATGCAGACATGAACGAATTAGCAACAAATCTGGTTGCATATCCACAATTACATTATATTTTTAGTAGTGTCAGTCCAGTGGCACTTACTGCATCTCAAATTTCAACAACGAATGGCACAAAGTAAAAGCCTCATAATATTGCATTTCAATTTTAAAGTTTCGTTTAAAATTGAAATATATTGTCATTTCAGATATCAAGACGAATTATTTACAAGCGCGTGGTCCAGGAATAATCAGTTAATAAAGGTTGATCCATTGCAATCAGGATCACTTGTCATTGGTGCAGCGCACATATACCGCGGCGATTCATCGTTGACTGATATAAGAAGAAATATCGAAAGGTGAGTGTTTCATGCGTATCCGACTGCCTAGTTTATACAAAAAAAAAATGATTATCTTTTTCAGATTTCAAAACAAAGCCAAGTTTACAAGCTGGAGCAAAGAGGCAATGAAAATAGGTTTATGTTCAGTTCCACCTGCAGGGCATCCAGCTTCACTTTTATGCATGATGAATTCGACTTCAATGTCTTTACTCTTCAAAGATATTATTCAACAATTTGATAGGTTGTACAAAAAAAAGGTAATTTAAACGATAAAAAGTTGCATTTCAAACATCTTGCAAAATTTAATGTTTACATTATTTTGTGCACTTTTTAATTGCAGGCTCATATTCATCATTACTTGCAAGTCGACCAATTTGAGAAAGAAGACTTTATTGAAAGCAGAGAGAGAATAGTCAGTGTGTTTGAACGATATAACAAAATTGAAAAACAGAACCCTGTCAGTATTTCTAGGTTGCAGTTGAACTGATTTCTAAAAGCTTAAAAACTTGTTATTTGTAACTGTTATATTTTTTGGATCACATTTGAAACAAAGAAATTTTTTAAAGTACAAATAATCGTGAAAGTTAAACATGAAGTAATATCTTGTTATACATCTGTGTATAAACTAAGCAACTTTTAAATCACAGTGTGACATAAAAATACAATACTGACTATTTCTTAATTTTTGTTTTTAGTCATATATCCACAAAATAAGTTTAAAACTGTTGTACATATTTATATGCATATAGTTTTTTGGAATACAGTGTTGATCTTTCTTATGTATGTAATATTAAAACTAAGCATTGACAGCTGTTGCATAAGTGATTTATTTCTTGTTTTTTCTTTTGTTATCAATAGCTTTTGTTCATAAATTGCAAAACTACCTCACTAACAATAAGAAATAATAGTTCATGTACATAAATTCTATTAATAAAGAAAGAAATACGTCATTATCCATCGCATTTATTTAATAAATCGCGACAGCCGCAAGCTGTTGGTATATCAAGTGCTTCGGCATCTAATTCTTTAAGTCAAGTGTTCTTTAATATGACTGACTGAATTGTTACCGTCAAATTGCAAAGCATCTTTGGAAACGCCGAAATATTTCATTGCCTAAACAGAAGGAAGCAGACAGACAAGTGCACTTGATGTTTTTAACTAGCTGGTATCTGCGGTAGACCAAATTCATCCACCAATACCCCATCCTGAAATATATATTTCAATTTAGTGAAATTGTAAAAATACAAATTTTAAATGAATATACAGATGTATAAATAGAAGCACTCAAATTTTAGCACATACCTTATTTGTGACAGAAGCTGCACCAGGTTCCTTATCAGGCGCACTGGGTGCTTTAATAGCATCATCTAAGTAGGAGGTATCTGTGTCTAAAGCTAAATCATCACCAAGAGCATCAAGTTCTGCAGCCAACTCATCATCATCAATTTCTGGCATTCCATAACTTCTTCCCATTGCTTCCTGTACTTCATCCGCTTGTTCCATCATATCTGCCAAATCATCTTGAATATCCTAAAGAATATTTTTAGTTCAAGTAAATTTTATCTGTCAAAAGTTGGAAAAATATTTTCAGAAAATAGTAGATTTACCTCTATGTGATCAATATTGATGTTCTTAAATTCTTTCTCCATCTGCTTGACACCGACTTTCATGGCAAGAACTGTGGTTTGAGTATCTTTCAATGTCTGAGTGGCATAGTTAGCCTGCTCCATGTTGAAAGCCTGTTGGCGTAAATTGTCTACTTGATTTTCATACATTTTCCTTTGTTTTAAAACCCTTAGTGCTTTAGCCTTTACAGCATTCTTGGCTGGACCTTCACGCATTTTAGCCATCTGGTCTTTGAACTTTTTCAACTCAGCATCCAAGCGAGCAATTTTCTTCTCAGCCGTATCTGCTCTGCTGTCAACCTAAGATGTAAAAAAACTATTAATTTGCGATTTTCACAATGCAATAATAATAAGTACAAAGCAGACATAGCTGTGCAATATTTAAAAATCGTGCATCTTAAGATTGTCAAACAACAAATAAAAATGAAATCGCGCTAGTCAAGGTGATAACACCGAGACGATTGTCGAGAACGAGCATCAAAACAAGAACAATGCCCTCAAAAGCCATTGTAAATAATGTTCATACTTTCTTCCATTTAAATCCCATCCAACGGAAAATTCTCAGCATCGTTTACTCAAAAACACGAAGCTATAAATGGAAATAAACTGTAATTTTGCTTAATAGTACGTAATCAATCCCTGCAAGTCCTTGAGACTTGAAAGAAAAAAAAATAGGCGAGAATGATTCACCTGATTCCGCGAGCTAACCTAAAAAGCAAGACAATAAAATCGAAACTCACCCCCGCAATGCAGTCTTCGATACTTGGTGGACGTTCTTTGGGTTTGGCACGTCCGAACAATCGGTTCATCTTGACGATTTGTTGAAAGACTCACTGGGGTTTGATAAACCAGCACACGGGAATTTCGATGACAACGACGTAATTTTGCGTCTCGCCTTCTACTGACTGGAAAACGTCAAATTTCTTGAGAAAAACAGACTAAACAGAGGCTCGTCTGCTCATGCGCGGATAATGCGCGGAAGCCATGTTGCGCGGGCTTTACAAGTAGATTTGGAATTTTGATCCAGGGACACTTTTTAGTATTTTTAATGAAAATTACGTTTATGTGGATTTATATACCATACAGCAGTAAAAAAATTGATTAAAATATAATAAATACCTACCTTTCACATGGTGTCCCTTAAACTATGTGAAAAAATATTAATACAAATCGAAAAAATATAACACACATTTTGACGTTTTGTTGACACTGATTCTTCAAGTCACATATCTCAAAGACGAAAATATTATTCCAGAAGCCATGATATTTACGTGTTAACAGAGACCGAAATAGGAGTAAATGACGGATTATACACAGGAAAAATTGTCGGGCGCAGATAAGCCCACATAATAACCGTCTTCACAGTCGTTCGCGTCTTGTAATTCATTCAACTCGCTTTTAGCGCCTTATCTCTACTTCTTCTTCACATGTATTTATTTACTCAGATAAAGACATCACATAAGCAGACGAGTGTGACATTCGACCCGTCTCATCATCAAGACCCCCGCAGATTGACGCAAAATACGTATCAAAACATCAAGATTCCTCCCTGTTTTCAGATCGAAATGATTATTTTAGAAAAATACCTGAAAATAGGATTTTTCATACGAATTTCATTATAAAAATTCAATGTATAATTTTGTTAATACTGGTAATATAAAATATCTAAATATTGTATATAATTGTTACATCATTATATCTAATCAACAAAGTTATCATATCTGTATTTTGAGCCTAAAATATACTCTCTCGCGTTTTAAAGTTGTTATTTGGAAAAGCACTGGATTCGATAAAAAATAGCTTTTTACGTGCAAGGAAAATTTGGTGGCGATTACAAAAATAAATACTTTTTTTCGAGTCCCGATTATAGTTTTAGAATAGGCACACAGCCAATAACTCCAGAATATTTTCCATTATGCCATTTACTTTGAACCAATAAACTCAACAACAAACCTGATCTCATAAAATTCCAGCGCTAATTTTATCTTTTCCGTTACTATATTCATTACATAGTCAGCTAATAAAGAATCTTTAAAAAACCTCCGTAAGAAAAAAGAGTAGGGAGTCAGCTCTCGAATCTCTCTCAGCGTAATACGCACGATCTTTCGTAACGACTATGCTTCGCAGAAGAGATTAGAATCAGACCACACGAGCTCCTCCAGTCGCGCGCAAACACTTGTTGGATTCCGTGGAACACACATCTTCTCCGAAACGTTCGACAACGATAAACAGACACGATGTCCGGCGGAAAACTCGGTAAGTTTGAATTTTCTCCATTCTTATTATGTACTTGCTTTTGTATTTGTTTGCTCCAAGTTGCGGATGGCTGTGATTTTCCGCGGTTACGCGATCTATTTCTGTACTGTTAGCACGAGGTGGACCTCCCAGCACACGACAATTAGTCAGATTATCTTGTGATTTGAGTGAAGATCGACCGAAGATTGAATGATATTCGCCAGATTGAGTTCTCGGTGTTTTGATTAGGGATTTTTTATATACTGTCGAGGTGAAAAACTGCGGAATTTTCGGTTCGTAGTTGGGCTAACCTAAAAATTTCGGACGACACATATATTTGAAATTTAAATGTCTTGCAAGAAAATTTACTGCAAGTATTGCTTTAGAGATTCTTTTTGTCCTGGTTTTCTAATTATAAGTTTGAGTGGAATTTAATTAATATCTATGGGTTATGTAATTATCATTAGATGACTGTATAGATAAGAGCTGTGTATGCCTATATTATACTAATTAGCTCTGATTGTTATGAAACTTTGGATAGTGATTCATGACACAAATCGATTTTTTTAAATATTCCAATCGTGTGTGACATGGGTTTAGATTTTAAAATATTCATCTATTTTGATGATATTTTGGAGTTTTTAATTTTTTTAATTTTTGTTTGTAAAATTTTAGTATAACAAAAATAAAACATAATATGTCCAAATTACATTTTGAAATTGGAATTTTAGTTTTTGTCTGACACAGTTGAGAATGATGAAAAACACAAGGTATAGCTAGTTTGCTGCCTTATATCATAACAGAACCACATAGGAATTAAATTTGCATTCATTATGTAATTACTATAGAAACTGGTTTTTCAAGGTGCCTCATCCAGTATGTATCTAATATCATACTGTCAGTTTTTCTATGAATTATACTTCACATAAAGTAAATCTTCTTTTTAAGATAAAATAATATATTCATTTCCAACTTGCATTCTATAAGAAAATATAGTAATACAAAATTGGGAAAAAAAATAACACATTTTGTTTGTATTATATGTTTTAGCTCTCTTGAGTGTCTCTGACAAAACAAATCTCCTTCCTTTTGCCAAAAAACTCCATGAGTTGGGTCTGACTCTGGTGGCATCTGGAGGTACAGCTAAATCTTTGAGAGATGCTGGACTTCCAGTCAAAGATGTCTCAGACATCACTGGTGCACCTGAAATGCTTGGTGGACGTGTCAAGACATTGCACCCAGCAGTTCATGGTGGTAAGTTTAACAAAGTATTCTATGAATTTCTAATATGACATAAAATTAAATTTTATAACTGAATCCTGAAATTATATGACTTCTCTCATCAGATTAAATATTACATCAGAAATATGATTTCTTGTTTGCTTGAAAAAGTAAAAATAGAAATTAATCAGTTGTAAACAAGCCATTTAAATTCTATTTCAGGTATCCTGGCCAGATTAACTGAATCAGACAAGGCTGATCTTGCAAAGCAAAACTTTGAATACATTCGTATTGTGGTTTGCAATCTCTATCCCTTTGTCAACACCATTTCCAAGCCTGATGTGACTATCGCAGATGCCGTAGAGAATGTTGATATTGGTGGAGTGACATTGTTGAGGGCAGCAGCCAAGAATCATTCCAGAGTAACAGTTATCTGTGACCCCAATGATTACGAAAAGGTTATCTCAGAATTACAAAATTCTGCAGACAAGGATACTTCTTTGCAAACAAGGTAGATTGAGCATTTAATTTTCCATATCTGTAACTTTTACTGAATCATATGACTGTAATACATAATTGTGAAAATTAGTTTCATCTCGATTTTGTCTAACTCAGTATTATACGAATTTCAGGCAAACTCTGGCTGTCAAGGCCTTCACCCACACTGCCCAGTATGACGACGCAATCTCGGACTACTTCCGTCGTCAGTACAGCGCCAACGTATCCCAGCTGTCCCTTCGTTATGGTATGAACCCACACCAGAAGCCTGCCCAGATCTTTACGACTTTGGACAAGCTGCCCCTGACTGTTGTCAATGGATCACCTGGCTTCATTAACCTCTGCGATGCCCTTAACGGTTACCAGCTCGTTAAGGAGCTGAAGGCGGCTCTCGGCCTGCCCGCAGCTACCTCTTTCAAGCACGTCAGTCCTGCTGGTGCCGCTGTTGGTATTCCCCTCAATGAAGTTCACGCTAAGCTGTGCCAGGTGTGTTTACGCAGATTTTATACTTTTTTCAATTTTCCAGCTTCTTACAATTTTATTAAATTTATAATTTTCTGGTAGGTCGATGATATTGCGGATCAATTGACACCTTTGGCTACTGCTTACGCCAGAGCTCGTGGAGCTGACAGAATGTCCAGTTTCGGTGACTTTGTCGCTCTGTCTGACCCCTGCGACTTACCTACTGCCAAAATCATCTCCAGGTAAATTATTTAAAGAAACTCTACGTTTGGTTTCATCAGAATCAGTTATGTAATTTTAATGATAACGACAAAAATTTTTAGAGAGGTATCAGACGGTATCATTGCGCCAGGCTATAGCGAGGAAGCTCTGGCTGTCCTCCGCAAGAAGAAGAACGGCGGATACTGCGTACTACAGATCGACCCCTCGTACGAGCCTTCACCCATTGAACGCAAGGTTCTCTTCGGTCTGACCATGGAACAGCGTCGCAACGATGCCAAGATCAACAAATCGACCTTCTCCAACATCGTCACCAAGCACAAGAATCTTTCCGAGGCCGGTCTCCGTGACTTGATCGTCGCCACTATCGCCGTCAAGTACACCCAGAGTAACTCAGTCTGTTACGCCAGGGATGGACAGGTCATCGGTATTGGTGCCGGTCAGCAGTCCAGGATACACTGCACCAGGCTCGCCGGTGACAAGGCCGACAACTGGTGGCTGCGTCAACACCCCAAGGTTACCGGAATGAAATTCAAGAAAGGCGTCAAACGCGCCGAGATCTCGAACGCCATCGACAACTACGTTAATGGTACGATCGGTCGCGATATGGAAGAGAGCACATGGGCGGCTATGTACGAGGTTGTGCCTGAGAAGCTCACTCAAGCTGACAAAGACCAATGGGCGAAGCAGCTCGACGATGTGGCCATCAGCAGCGACGCCTTCTTCCCATTCCGTGACAACGTCGACAGGGCTAGATTGGTAAGCCTTTTTCTATTTTTGATTTCACTCAATTTCAGTATTCCTATTTGTTGTAAAATTGACATTAAAAAAATTTGTTTACAGAGTGGCGTTCGTTACATCGGTGCGCCAGCCGGCTCCACAAATGACGAGGCTGTGATTGAAGCTTGCAACGAGCACGGCATTGTCTTGGCTCACACTGGCATCCGACTTTTCCACCATTAAACCAAGCAAAAGTCATTTCTTTTATACACAAAATCTTTGTGTGTATAGAACACTCTGATAATCTCTATAGCTTTATGCAATTTCGTTATATATACTATTTTTGTACACTCATTTATAAAATGAATTTTCTATATACGCTATACGCAATGTTGCTGTTTTATATGTATGCTGAAAGCATATAAAACAAGATTTATACATTTTTACATTTACCAATAAAACTGCTAACCAGCCTGAAACTGGTGAAATTTTTCATAATACTTTGTGCTTTATGATGATTTTCAATTTTCTTGACAAAGAATTCTACAACCCGAAAAAATCAAATCTGCCGCGTCAAAAAGCTCAATCTCTGCAGAGACTCGCTTTGCCGATCTCGCGACTCGCGCGTGTCAACAAAATCTCGTCTCACCTCGAGACATATGCCTATACATGCCAGCAGCACCCTCGCATCCGCATAGGAGCTTTTGTTTGAATGAGAAGAAGGAAGGAGAGTCTTGTTGAGACTATACTTACTCGTCGGCAAAAATATATGACTGGTACAGCATTTTTTTCTCGCGTTCGACGCGCTCGCTACGCGCATTTTTTTCTCCTGTCCGACACGGATGTCAGTCGCACGATTTCGCCAGTGTCGTAACGGCCGAGTTTATTATTACCGATCGAAGCGCATTCGGGATTACTCGTGCGCGCTTTTCTCGCGATTCGCAAATTTCGCAAGCTTCTGACGACTCGTCCTGACACTTCTCTGCGTATGTAACTTTTTTTTCTTTATTTTTTTCATCAGGCAGTTTTGCAGTTGCTATACGCGCTGATGCGCATTGTTGTTTCTTCGCGGTGTAGATTTCTTCTTCTTCATTTTTCTTTACTTCTCTGCCAATGGTGACGAGCAGATACGTGTAAAGAGTAAAAGTGGGTGTTGCAAGGGGTTCGAGGTATTTGGTCGAGGTTTAATTTGCTTGATTTGTACAGCGCGTAAGGTGTCGCAGTATTTCTGCAATTGATATAATTATAGATAGACGATTGCGTATTCAGGCAAGTCGTTCCGAGCCATACGATAATCGTCTTCACTTTCGAGACGGAAAAATGTCTTGAAATGGATTTTGGATAAGAGACACGTTTTTTTACGAAATGGTGCGAGATATTTTTATGTAGTGAGTAAATTTTAAAACATTTTTGTGTAAACAGTGCTTTTTTATTTTTTTCTGTTGAACCAAATGGTTTTCCACATTTGCTTCATTAATCGATTCGATCTATTCGACAATTCCAATTGGCATTGATTTAATGAGATTCAAAGCAATTATTGTATAACTAAATTTTACAGTCACTGAAGACAAAGCAATAATCGTCGCTAAGCTGTATAAACGTATAGGTTTATTTAACACATCGGATAACTCATGGATGATTCAGTCATGAATGAAGCTACCATTACAAGTGAGTAAGATAAAAATTTACTCCTTATGTCGATATAATAAAAAAAAAAAAAAAAAAAAAATTATTCTTTCTCCGATCCGCAGTGAAACTCGACGCCATCGAGATATCCGAGCGGCGACCACAGCGTTCAAGTAGTGCGAACGCGATAAAATCTTTGGAACAAAAGCTCCGCAAGTTCTTCAACGAAGCCGACGGTCACGGCTCGCTGCACCGCAAACCACCGCCTAACATGATCACACCACAGTACTTCAAGGTCGTCAACACAATTTCCTGCTATCCGATCAGGCGTATGGATTGGATAGCTCTGGTCAACTCGGCTAATTTCAAAAAGAAATTTACGCTTGTCGATGACTCGACCAAGATACAAAGGCCCAAAACAATACTCTGCGGTAAAGACAACGACAAGCCACATCCAAGTAGTCCTAGCAAACCGAAATAAGTATACGGAGCGAAAGCTGTACAATTAATCGATTATATTTTTCCATGTGCCTTATTTACGAGCATAAGTCTTATAGGACGAATAATAAGTGGTTATTATTGTTTTGGCTGTAATTTCAAACAGACACACAGTTTTAATCTGCGATATTGCGATATGTTATTTGATTCTGTGGGTATAATTTATCGACTGTCCTACTATTTATAGTATACGAAAAACAAAATATGCAAAGCAGTAATGCGATTTCTTTATTCTAATTATCACAACACGTGCATAGTACATATACATATAGTTGGATCGCCTGGTCTTATTTTCAAAATTTATTTATATAAACTTTCATTATTATTTTTAAATAGACATATGATAAGATAGAAACTCGTATAGCTATTTTATACACACTGTAAAAACTTTTTACTTTTTTGTTAGATTTAAGTATAAATAAATATCGTAATAGTTAACACATGCCGACAAGACAGTTGTTCTCGATAATCACCCTTCTCAGCAAATTTTTCAGTACAAACAACTATTAATAATCGAAACTGCTGTGATTTTTTTTTTTCGAATCGTGGCGGAAATTTTTAGGTTGGCGGTGACGCGTCGGTAAGTAAATTTTCTACCACCATCGCGCACGTTTTCATATTCTGACGGATACCTAACCTAAAAATTGTGCATTTGTTTACTGCACACCGCACACGTGGTTGTAGCGTTCGGTTTGTTGCTTCGCAAATTGACAATAACCGCAATTGTAAATAATGGAGGCGACGAAAATAAAAATGGAAGTGGACGACGACACCAAGGAGAACTTGGATCTGTCGAACTTGAAGGAAACCAGTTACGAGGACAAATTGAAAATCTGTAACGCGATCGCGAGTCCTATGGCTCCAAAGAAGTTGACAAAAAAGATTTACAAACTCATTAAAAAAGGTAAGAAGCAGACTATTTCAAAATTATTCAATGATATGAATAAATTGTATATTTTTTAAAAGAATACTTTGTTAAAATGTATATTTGTGTTTTGTAAATAGCGTCAAAACAAAAGGGTTACCTTCGAAATGGATTAAAAGATGTCCAAAAACACATTCGCAAAGGAGAGACGGGGTAAGAATTTTCAATTTGTTCACGATCTTGTCTAAATTGCTAAGAATTCACGTATAAGTTCATTCATCATTGTAGTATACTTAATTTTGACAAAAAATATTTGTTTGCAGATTAGTTATTTTTGCTGGTGATGTTTACCCAATAGAAATAATGTGTCATTTACCAGTTGTTTGTGAAAACAAAAACATTCCCTACTGCTACACACCATCGAGGCAAGATATTGGTGCTGCCCTTGGAGTCAAACGAGGTAGTTTAATGGTTCTAATTAAAGAACACGCAGACTACAAAGATTTATACGATGAACTTAAAGGTGCTATAGAAACATTGTCGACTCCATTGTAATCTTACTATGTAAATATATTATTTTGTTTAAGTTTAAATCTCACAAATGTATTAACCCAGTTTACATATTTTTTATATAAATCAAAAAAGCTCGAGCTATCGATAGAAAATTCAATCTTTGTGAAGAGATTCATATATTATATTGAATGCAAAGATATAAATATTATGAGATAATTGACGAATTAATTTATCGTCAAATTATGCTTATGCACAAAAGATGTGATTAGCAATTCTGGTTTTTTTTTTTAATGAAAAATCACAAATATGTATATTAACTTCTATTTCAATATTATACTATTTTATGTAAAAAAAATTTACATGATTTTTTTATATGAGAAAATAAATACATACTTTAAATAATATTCTAAAGTTTATTTAAATTACTAAAGTAGAATGAACATATTAATTATGCATCATTATTGTATAATATATTCAGATAAATATAAAATAATGTTATAAACTAACCTTATTTGTTGACAAAATCCAGGAAAATTATTTTTCACATTTCTTCAAAATCAAAATGTCACTAATAAAAATTGAGCCCACAATTCATACAAATCTTGAGATGGATTCAATAGCTTCACTTCGACTTTGCTTTCACACAAACTTTCATACTATTTACTTTTAAAAATAATAAAAAATAATTAGTAAATAAATATACCCGACCGGTACAAGTTACAACAAGTCCTTTCTTCTTAATACAAGTCAACTGTCAAGACAACGTTTTTAGGTTTTTACTATACTTACGCATACCAAACAGTACCAAGCACAATGAAAGTTATAACTAAGTAAAAATCTCTAGATAATATTAGAACTGCACAAAGAACCAGTAAGCATAGGTATATATTATATTACACGAGCTGATGTATACTTAGTATTATAGGTATGCGTGAGAGCCGGTAAAGTGCGGTCCAGTCGCGTGTTGGTCGACGAATTTCTTTGTTTCAAATACTTACTCGCATGCGGCATGATCGATCTGACGAGATAAGGTAAAATTGTTTGTCTCACTCGCTTGAATAATAGTTTTATTGCAAATAATATCATTCTTTTGAAACGTTCACGTTTTAAATTGTATGTACATATATCCATTATCTATTATATTTAATTTTTCTCTTCTAAGTGAAGAAAAATGAAAAAATGGCTATGTTTGTGATTATTAAAAAATGTCAATTTTCTTAGAAATCATAAAATAAAACAATGGATGATGAGAGACAAGCTATTATCAAAGCTTTAGCAGAGCCTAAAGTAGACATTACTTTAAAAGCTTGGTTTAAACGACCAATGAAGTCAACTGATGCTTCTACTAAAGCAAGGGAAGATGGGAACGAGTTATTTCTTACAAAAGGCCATAATTCACAGACGCATGAGAATATTTGGAAATTTTATTCAGAAAGCATAGCCAATGCTCCCAATGCATCCGAAGAACTGGCTCTTGCATATACAAACAGATCAGCATTACTTTTGCATCTGAAAAAATTTCAAGAAAGTATCATGGATGTAGACAGGGCTCTAGCAATTACTAGCTCCAGCAATTTAAGACAGAAACTGCTTAAGCGTAAAGAAAAATGTGTGACTGCGCTTGCTGATGATATCGGTAACAAAACCAAAGTACTTTCACTAAATAACCAAGAACTTATCAAAAATGTTTCTAACATTATTCCTTATGATGGTTTCCATTTTAGGTAAGTTTTTTTTAGATAATACAAACATAACGCTTTTTAAATATTGATTAACCATTTTTTAATTTTGTAAATACACAGTGAAAATGTTGAAGAAGACAAAGTTAAAATTCAAGAAATTTTGTCGAAGAAGAAAGCAGCAGATCCCTATGATTCTGTTTCTATTCAACATAATGAAAAGTTTGGTAGACACTTGATAGCTAATCGCTACATCAAACCAGGAGAAATACTTATGGTCATAAATCCTTACATCAAGTGTCTAAATCTAAAAAATATGCATGCATTTTGTGGACATTGCTTAAAAACTTCATGGGCTTCCATTCCATGTGACTATTGTAACTGGTGTATGTTCTGTTCAGAAGAGTGTAAGCAAGAGGCTTGGCAAAAATATCATGATATTGAGTGCCCTGTTATTCCATACATAATGTTTGATCAGTTGGGAGATTACTGGAAGCAACTTGCTTTAAGATCAACTGTTATGGCGATTAGAGAAGCTGGAGGGATCCAAAAGCTCAAAGAAGAATTATATTTGGTAGACAATTGTAACAGTAAGTATCCCTAATTAGAAAGAAATTATTGTTATACAAATTACTTGATGATATGTCTAAATTTTTCCAGGTAAGTTACAGAAAGGTTTTCTGAATGGAAAATTTTATAATGATCGCTTTCAGAGCATTTATAGTTTATCCAACAATGTTTCACAAGAGGCTTTAGAGGTACACATTGATCATGCTGTATTGAGTTTGATAGTGTTAGCAAAATCCACTACATTATTTGGAAAAGATATGAAGTTTATGAAAAGCAAAGATCTTTTGTCCAATGAAGATGTAATATTTATTGGTTCACTACTGTTGAAATTCTTAAAAATAAGTGATATTAATGCACATTCAGTAAGAAGCTTTTTAATTTGAAAAAAAAATATTTAGCAAATTAAAGTATTTTTTATTTAAAGTCAAAAATCGTTTATTTTATAGGTAATGGAGGGAAGTTCTTTCTGTAGATTTTCTAAAAATATCATTAAGTGTCATGAAGATCGCTGTTGTGCAAGAGGTGCTTGCATTGCTCCCATACCTAGTATGTTAAATCACAGTTGTGATCCAAATATCAGAAAATGCTTTACAGAGGATATGCACCTGATTATATACGCCCTTCAACCAATCAAAAAGAATACTCAAGTAATATTATTTTAATTTGTTATTTTTGTATAATAAGTGTTCCAGTTATAATTCAATTTGTATATTTCTATTGCAGCTTTTTGATTCTTACTTAGGATGTTATTTTCAAACTCCCATGTCACAAAGACAATTGGCAATGAAAGAATTTAACTTTACTTGCGATTGCACCCCTTGCAAACAAAAGTGGCCAGCAATTTTAATAGAAAAAGTAAGAAATGTTTATCACAATTTCAATTAAAATTTATTATTATAGCTTTCTACTACAATTATATTTAACAATATACTTAATTTTAGATAAAAACTGGGCAGGTTTTTATCAAGAAGGAAAATGTAGATTTCGAACGAAAGTTATTTGATAAATTACGACCATTATTTCAATCAACTGAAAATGTACATGCACATTATTGTCTAAGTACTTTAAATTATTTGTCAGAAAATATTGAAAAAGCTACTTCTAGCTTGATCCCACCCTCATATGTCACAGCTCTACTGATATCTACTTTGTGGACAGTTTTTGATTATGTTTATGGCATGAAATTACAGGTGCCAGGTAAATGTAAAAAATTATAGAAACTCGTAAATTTTTTTCAAAAATATCAAAAATGAATTTAATTATTTTTTTAATGATAAGTTTGATTCTAACAAGTGTATAGAGAATTATCACGAAGTTATTTAAAATAGTTATTCTTACAGTTGTTGTATGACAGCAAAAATTCTTTATTTTGTAATTATAAGACATATTAATATTTTTATGTCAACTATTTTTTATTATTTTGTAAATGGTATATTTCTTTAAATTGTAATGTAAAAATTGACAATTAGCTAAAACAATAAATAGCATTTATTCTAAATCATTTTTAAGTTTTTTTTTTCTATCATAGTGACAATCAATAGCATGTCGATATTGGTATTATCAATACTCCACATGTATATGCGTGAAAATGATCGATTTTACATCAAGATTCCCAAGAAACAGGATTTGTGAAGCTACCGTGCACAGGGAATAAATCTCGGAATAAATAAAATTAAATATTTTGGCCGCGATGAGCAATTACTCCTTTCGCCCCGTTCACATACTTTATATTTCCGTCTCTGCGAAAAATTCGTCGCGTAAGTAAGGTACGCAAAGAATTTTCCGGGATTTTCTGCAAAGTGTAGTCGCGTGTGACTTGACGAATCGACATTTCCTTTGTTTGAAATACTCGCTTGATCTGACGAGATAAGGTAACGTTTTTCGTCTCACTCGCTTGGATAATAACAAAGATGAAAAAATTGCTATGTTTATGGTTATTAAAAAATGTCAATTTCTTTAGAAATCATAAAATAAAACTCAACAATGGATGATGAGAGACAAGCTATTATTAAAGCCTTAGCAGAGCCTAAAGTAGAAATTACTTTAGAAGCTTGGTTTAAACGACCAATGAAGTCAATTACTACTTCTATAGAATACAGGCAAAAAGGAAATGAGTTATTTAATAAAAAAGGCCACAATTCCCAGGTACATGAAAAAATATGGAAATTTTATTCACAAAGTATAGCAAATGCTCCGAGTACATCAGATTCTGAAGAACATGCTCTTGCATATGGAAACAGATCAGCATTACTTTTACATCTGGAAAAATTTCAAGAAAGCATTAAGGATATAGATAGGGCTCTGGCAATTACGGCCTCTAGTGATTTAAGACAAAAACTGCTTAATCGTAGAGCAAAATGTGTAACTGTATTAGCTGAAATTGACTGTTAATGTAAAGCAATCATCATTTAAAGGTCAAAAAGAAAATGAAGTTTTGAATGATATTAATATGAAAACCAAAGCTCTTTCACTAAATAAAAAAGAGCTTACAAGAAAAGGTTCTAATGTTATTCCTAATGATGGCTTCAATTTTGGGTAATTAATACTTACAAATATGATATTTTTTTTAACACTTTCAACATTTTTTAAATTCTTGAAAATACGCAGTGAAAATTGTAAAGAAGACACAGCTAAAATTCAAGAAATTTTGTCAAAGAAGAAAGCTTTAGATCCATATGATTCTGTTTCTATTCAACATAACAAAAAGTTTGGTAGACACAAGTAATGTCATTTTCCATTTAATTAATTCTATGTATCAGCAACTTTGAGTTATAATTTAATTTGCATTTCTATTGCAGCTTTTTTATTCTTACATTGGATTTTATTTTCAATTTCCTTTGTCACAAAGACAATTGAGCATGAAAAACTTTGACTTCACTTGCAATTGTCCCGCTTGCAAACAAAAGTGGCCAATGATTTCTTACAAACCAGAAAATGCACATATTGAACTACCATTATATGGTAAACTTCAATCATTATTTCTATCAGCTGAAAATGTAAATACACATTACTGTCTAAATACAGTAGATTATTTATCAGAAAATATTGAGAAAGCTACTTCAAGTTTGATCAAGCCTTCATATGTCACAGCTCTTTTAATGTCTACTCTGTGGAGAGTTTTTGATTATGTATACGGCATAAAATTACAGGTACCAGATAAATGTAAAAAAAATTAGATGAATATATATTTTTCTATGAATACTTTATTCCTATTATTTTATTTCTGTCAGTGTACCATTTGCAAGTTTGCTGTATAGATACTGTTTTTGTGGTTTTCTATTTGTCCAATAACACGTATCGCTCTGAGAAAGTACATGTTCTGTGCTTATTGCAACTTGTTTGCATTTAAGCATATGTGTTTCTTGATTACACAATTCACTAATGTATTTCCGTTTCACAGGCTTCTTCACTTTAATATTGTCTTTCCTCAGAATAGCTGTTGATGAATTAAAAAGTCTTATTCCTTTGGTATTTTTAGAACAGGCCTTATTTTCACTTGGTATTTCACTTTTTTTCAATATAATATCCCTGTAATTTTTTGAAATATTAGTATATTATCGAGTAACTTTTTTTAATTCTGCTGCACTTACTTTTCAAGTCTTTCATTTAATTTTTTTGCTATAAAACTTTTGCAAGATTCTGTCAATTCATTCTTTTGTGATTCATCCTCAGGATAACTTTTATAAATAAGATTGTTTATTTCTGTATCTTCATTCTTTTTTTCTAAAAAAAAATTCGAATATTATTAATACTATAAAAAATGCTGATGAGATGCATGCATAATAAGAATGGCACATTACTTGATTCTTTTTTGTCGCAAAAAAATGAAGTTTTGAAAAATTGATTATCAACTGCTTCTTCTAAATCTTCTACATTAAATTCTTCATCAGAGTCAGATTCTTCTTTTTTACCAGGTTCACTCATAATGCCACTTTTTTGTTTGAGTAAACTAGTGTTTTTGTATATTTATTTACTTTCTAATTTTATTGATATCTAAATTTTTTAACATAAGTAAGCAAATACTATAGGTATCGATAGTAAAAGTGAATACATTTAGAATGTTATCTTATGTTGATATTTACTACTTTCATACACTGCAGTGGAGTACTTATAGGTTATGGTACAAAGTAATGCTTCCCCCTATTTTCTGTCAACTATAGTATATATGTATACACATGATAATAAAACCCCAATTTAAATAGCTCTTTTCAAATCTCAAAATTTTTAAATTTCTTTTAGTTTTATTTCTTTCACGAATAAAAGTCGAAGTTCTGGTTATGCGCGCATCGATAATGACATTAATATTGAAAATAAGAAATTCCTGTCGGCGGTAGAAAATTGCTCCTACTGAACCTGAAATTCCTCTATCAATGCAAATTTCTTTCAACTTCTGTTTTTCAACAGTGATTCGTACCGTTTGTCCGTACCAGAAATTGATTTATATAAGAACAGCCAAATCCGATTTCTGAACACTGCTTGTGTGTATATTTATCTATAAAGAAGAAACATCCCATCAGATTCTCAAAAATGAATCAACGATAACCCCTTCGTCGAAATCGAATACCACATCTCAGCATTCCATGTCTATCCAAATTCAAAATATCAAAACCCCCTGAAGAATATTCAAAAGATGTCGCTGCACTCGAAAAACGGTTACGAGTTACAAGGAAATGGAATATTATATCTATACGCCGCCGACCCGCACACCGCACACCACGCGAAAATCGTGCATCCGCGCCAAAGAGCGTCGCGCCTACGACAACACAGCTCTCTCACACAATATATAAGTATACCTAAGCTTATACCTATATTATTATATATATCTGCCGGAGAGTAAGCGGCGCCGCCGTCGTGTTGGCGCTGCTGGAGTTGGTGTGTCGCCGCCATATTGGGGCACGCGCTACACACGCACACTGTGTGCCGCGCCAACAGTCGAAAATATAACGTCCCGGGCCGTGCGAGGAGGACGACGACGTCGGCGTCAGCATTAGTTAACCCGCGTCATAACCTCTCGGAAGAGGATAGTGAGCCTCCTGGTTTTCCGTCTGTTCTCCGGTATCCCCGGCGCTTTGTTATCAGCACAGAATCAGCGTCTCTGTACATTTATAATCTACAGCTACAATACCTACGCGGAAATCTCGCGCGGCGCCCCCTCCCATCATATATAATATCGTGTGTGCGTGTGAGGAAGCGTTATATACACGGTGCGAGAGTGTTCCAGTAGTGCAGCAGCAAAAAAAGAGTAGAGTGTATGCGCGCGCGCGCGTTCAGTAGCGGCGGACGGACAGACAGTTCGGCGGCGACGACGACGACAGGACAGGACAGTCGGAATACTTATTACAAGCTAGAGAATCATTATACAGGCGAGGATCATCAGTAGCGCGTCGACGCCATAGACGACGACAACATGGATCCGGCGAAGCTGAAGGTCGTCGAGCTTAGGGCAGAGCTGAGCAGTCGTGGTCTCGACACTAAGGGTAACAAGGCCGCTCTAGTCGAGCGGCTACGCCAGGCACTCGAGTCATCGCCCGATCAGCCGAAAGGAGCAGCGGCTTCAGCCCGTGAGTTATACATTCTATATGTCTCTATACCGAAGCCACGCCGCCGGCCTTTCCCTCGCTTTTCGTCTCGCACGCTTACCTAGTGTTTAGCTGCTGTTGCAGCGGCTTGTGCCTCGAAAAGAGACAGAGCGAGCACGAGGCCGCGGCTCGCGCCAAAGGAGAGAGAAAGAGAGATAGAGACGCACCGATCGCGCCTACCTATGCCCTACTTAACCTATGGAATCGGGGATTCGAGCTTTGGCCTGCGTTGGCTGGACGTTTGTTTCCTCGGGGGTGTGGGTGCGAGATCATAGGGTTTCCGAGTAGATAGGTTGGGCTGTTTTAGAAACTTGTATGGATGTGTTTACAAAACATCAATTTGTATTCGAGGATGTTTTGATGTTTTATAGTTTTTATGGAGCTTTCAGCTTCTGTTCCCTAAGGAGCTGTAAGGATGAGAAAGCCTTGCATACTATCTGTATTTTGATGTAATTTTGTTTGAAAGTTCCTTATAGTACGGGATGTTTAAAGCTTGCAGCAATTCAAAGTTGTTTACTTAAATCTTTTTAGTTACGTAATATTATTCTACATTATTACAATTTATAGTTAAAAACTTTCCAGAGACCCATACAGATATCGATGTTATCCTTATGTTTATGATATAGATCTTGGATTCTTTGCATTGTTGCATTGTTTTTGTATTAGAGTCTAAAAATGTTTATGCAATTTTTTGCAACACAAAATTTTCAGTCAATTTTCAACCTTACTTTGAAGAAGTGGATACTTGCAAAATTTAGAGGTTAAGCGTAATTACTTTGTTAAGATAAAACTGGAATAAGCAACTTTGAATAGATAAGATATTATGCGATAAGAAGTCAGTACGCTTTACAAATACTCATATCAAATTTTGTTTTACAGAATCTGATTCAAGTCAAAAGTCAGAAAGGGGGTCTGATAGTGAAGATGACGGAAGCAACTTGGAAAAGTCTCAGGAGCCAGCAAAATTGCCACCCAGGACTCCAAGCAGGTCTTCTAGGAGGAGAAGCCAGTCCAGAGAACCTGTGACTCCAGCCAAAACTCCTACCAGAAGAAGTAGTTCTAGATCTTCACTTAGTAGACAGTCTCCTGTAAAACAGACTCTTGCTGAAAGCATAAACGAAGCTGCTACCTTGGAACCCATAGTAGAAGAAGACAAAACATCTCCTAAGAAAGAAGCACCTGCTGCTTCTCCTAAGAAAGATGCTTCTCCAGTTACACCAAAAAAAGAAGCTGTGCCTGCACCCTCACCCAAGAAAGAAGAAGTTCCAGCACCTTCTCCCAAAAAAGAAGAGGCTCCAGCACCTTCACCTAAGAAAGAAACTGCTCCAGCTCCTTCTCCCAAAAAAGATGCCACACCAGTAACTCCAACAACACCCAAGAAAGACGCTGAGCCTGTTACACCTAAGAAAGATAGAGTAGTAGAGAATGAGGTAATTTATTTTTTATTTATAATTTTTTTTTTCTATAAAAGTCTTGATTCCAATGTTTACATTAACAGGATACGAGATTGGAAACCGTCAAAGAAGCAGAAAAGCACGTGGCTGATAAGCCACAAGAAATCACCAGAACATCTGCCGAAGACATTTGCAAAAAATCCAATGATCAGAGTCCAGCCAAAGCTGCTAGTCCGGCTAAATCGGTGATGCAAAGCCCAGTCAAGGCCCCTGCTCAAAGCCCAGTCAAGGCACCTGCTCAAAGTCCAGCCAAGCCTGCTACTCCACAAAAAGCTGCTGAGAGTCCTGCAAAGGCAGCTGCACAGAGCCCTGCCAAGACTGATTCTGAGAGTCCTGCAAAGGCAGCTGCACAGAGTCCAGCCAAGACTGATGCTGAGAGTTCTGCTAAGGTTGCTACACAAAGCCCAGTTAAGGCTGCTGCACAAAGCCCAGCTAAGACTGATGCTCAAAGTCCGACTAAAGTTGCTGCTCAGAGTCCAGCTAAGGCTGTTACTCAGAGTCCTATCAAACCTACTACTCCACAAAAAATGGAGCAGAGCCCTGCAAAGAAAGATTCCGCAGAGAGTCCAAACAAAAAGCTAAAAACTGACGAAAAGAATGACGCAGATTCTGAGGAAAATGTAACCAAACCCACTGAAGAGTCCATGGAAGTTGATCAGGAAAATGACGCCAAACAAATGGAAACAGACGAACAGGTACTGTCTTTTTTTTTATTTTAATTAATTAATTAAATCTACGAAGACTTGGATAATAATCAATTTTATTTTTCACAGGATAAAAAAGACGAGAGATCTGACGAGAAATCAGAGGAAAGGAAAAGGAAGAGATCGCCGAGTCCTCAAGAAGATGCTCCACGAGCTCCACCCATTGCAAGGCCTGAAAATGAACCAAACTATGACGACACAGCTGTTTTGCTATCGTGGTGTAAGTTTTCATTGTTTATCCTGGATAAAAAAAATTTTCTAGTCGCAAACAGTGAGCTCGCAATCTAAAAACCTTAATTCCAACAGACGACTCTGACTTGAACCTGGTAATCAACCCAACCAACTACTTCTCTGCCTCGCCTATGCAAGGTGACGGTTTCAACTTCATGTGGGCAGGTGCACGAGTCTCTCACGGTTTCGATAAAGGTCGCATCTATTACGAGGCGCGAATCGATTCTGAATTCAATAATATTGCTGCCGCAGCACAGACCGCTCACCGAGACAACAGTGGAGCTTTACCCGCTGATGAAGAAAAGATTCCAGCTTTACTGAGGCTTGGCTGGTCAACTATTCCTACTTCTCTTCAATTAGGTACGTTTGTACACTGAATCTGATTTAAATACAAAAGCAATTAAGAAACAAAATTACAATTCATTATTGTCTTCTAGGCGAAGAAAAGTTATCTTACGGTTTTGAAGGCACGGCCAAAAAGTCAACAAATAAGGAATTCACTGAATATGGCAAGACATTTGGCAAGTCTGACGTTGTCGGATGTTATGCCGACTTTGAGACTGACGGAAATGTAACTCTGTCATACACAGTAAACGGAGAGGATCAGGGACCCGCGTTTGTCTTAAAAAAAGAAGAACTCGAAGGCAAAGCGCTCTTTCCACATGTGCTGAGTAAGAACTGCACGTTCACAGTCAACCTTGGTCAAGAAGAACCATGGAGCAAAAATGTTCTGGAAGGGTAATTTTATTATATCTTTAGATATTATGACTAAAAATAAAATAGTTAAAACGTCATTAAATTATTTTATTTAAATGTTTAGGTATCAATCTGTTGGTAAAGTCGATCTCAACGATAGAGTAGTAGGTCCTCGCAGACCCGAAAAGAGGGGAGACTGTGAGGTTATTTTGCTATGTGGTTTGCCGTTTTCCGGAAAGACCTCATGGGCCTTAAAACACGTTGCTGAAAATCCAGATAAAATGTACAGTGTTCTAGGAACGCACAGTCTTATTGAAAGAATGAATGTAAATATCACATTTTTTGTATGCATTCCGTATTGATACAGCAGAGATATTAAAACTATTTATTTTTGTATACAGGTCGATGGAATGCCATTAAAAGATAGTTTCAAAGGGCGTTGGGAAAATGTTGTAGAAAAATGCTCACGAGCTCTTATTAAATTATTAGACTCCGCGCCATCGAGAAGAAGAAATTATATTTTGGATCAAGTGAGTTGAAACTGTTTAGCGTATGATAATTTTAAATAATCAATCAATATCTAATCACTTCTTTACATTTAGCAAGCAAATGTTTATGGATCCGCGCAAAAACGTAAAATGAGAAACTTCTACGGTTTCCATAGAAAAGCTGTAATCTTGGTACCTTCGGACGAAGAATTTAAATCGCGCATGGCCAAACGCAAAGAAGCCTCTGATGGTGAAGAAATCAGGGAATCTTCCATTTTAGAAGTTAAAGGTTAGTTAGATTCCATTATTTTAAGCTAATTTCTTCATGCTGTAATTATAGAAAATAATGAGAAATTAAATAATTTTAGCAAACATCAATGCGCCAACTGTTGGTGAATCGTTTGAAGAAGTGGTTTGGGCAGAACTTAATGAAGAAGAAGGCAAGAAGCTTATCGAGACTTACAATACAGAAGGTAAATCTGCTGGTTATGGACAAAGTCCACAACAACAGCAAAACAAACGATCTCGATTCGATAATGGACAAAAGGACCGCAACAACCGAGACAATCGTGATAACCGACGCCCTGGTTGTAAGTATTCAAAAATAAAATCTACTTGACTAGCACTAGAATTATACATTTAAAAGCATCTTTTATTATTTTATAGACAACGACAGACGAAACAGTGGTGCGTGGCGTGGTGGTGGTTCCGGAGGAGGTGGTGGCGGCTGGCGAGATGGTGGCCGCATGCGTGGAGGCCCAATGAGACATGGTGGTGGTTACGGGCCACCAGGTGCCTGGCGAGGACGAGGAGGCGGCGGTTCTCCTTTACCACCACCCAGGGGTAATCGGGGAGCCAACGACAGACGACAAGGCAACGACCGTAATAGGTCTGGAAACCGATCGGGTGGATGGAACGCCGTGGGGTAAGTTTATTGAAAAAAAAGCCACAAATATTTTGAATTTATTAAGGTAGTTTATATCGAAAAAAGTGAAAATTAATAACTTGATGAATTTAATCGTTGCAGATACCAAGGCGGCCAGAGCGGTGGTGGATGGGGTAACCAGGGTGGCAGCTGGCAAGGTGGTGGCGGTGGCCAGTCAGCTTGGGCCGGTCAGCAAAGTGGCGCTTGGGGTAGCGGTGGTCAGCAGCAAGCCTGGGGTGGCGCTGCCTCCAGTTGGAAGGGTTACGGTCAAGCACCTGCGGGTGGCTACGGCCAATCTGCCAGTGGCTACGGCAACGGCAACTGGAACAACTGGGGCTCGCAGTATTACAATCAGTATTGGGGTGGCAGTGGCAGTGGTGGTGGAGGCAGCACCGGCACCGCCAGTCAGCAACAGCCGTCATCCGGCACCCAGAGCACCGGTGGACAGACGCAGGCGGCGGCCGGCACCGGCGGCCAAGCCGTAAGCAAAAAATAATCCATCACACACGAGAAAAAGCGGGCGAGCGAGAGACACGCGAGAGACAGTTTGAACGTTGCGAGATCGGATGACAGAAAGTAAGGTATATAGAACAACACACACCTAAAAATGGTATATCAATTGCCGCGTATCTTGTAAACTGCCCTTTTTGTGATTTTTCTATCTATTATTTTACTTTCTTTATTTTATGATCCATCCTCTTTTTGATTTCAATTTTTCGAATAATACCTTTACGTACGTTTGTTTACAAGAGCCGCGGATCTTGTTGTCTATTAGGAACTTTTCTTATTTGTTTGTTGTGATTCCGTTGATGAAGGTTGCGTAATGCTCAATGTACGCGCATCTATGCGAAAATGATTAGATTTTTAAGTTTTGTGAGAGTAGTTGATGTACTAACAGTTAGTACTTTGTGAGTATATGTTGAAATTGTGAAGCAATTCAGCGTAACAGTTGTTAATAAAAGAATTAACGATAAATAGAGGGAGATTTCTATTTCAATTTGCACTTGAGCTTGATATTTTTTCATGTAATTAACTTACAATAACATTTTATTAAAAATATTTAATACACTCAAAAAATGATGTTTATATAACATAGTGAAATTTAGTGTTGGTAGAGATGCGCGTTAGCATGTACATGTAGAGTTGCAACTTTAATCTATACGTCGTATTACAAATTGAACCGTTAAAAGCTGGACAAAAGACAATTTTACACTCTTTCTCTAGTTATCAGATACTTAATTTGATCTATATATGATTAAGGACTTTTAAAATAAAAATAAATAAGACATTAATTGATTTTGTGCAAAGTATAGGCGAAATTTTAGTCAATGATTTTTCAATGGTTTTACATAACATCGGATTGTAAAATTTTATAAATTGATAATGCACTTGAACATATCTGTTTATTGAATATTCAATAAAATGTTGTAAATTTTTATGACCAAATAATGAATATACTTTATAAATAAATATAGTAATATTATTACAATATTACACAGTAAAAAACACTTCAGTCTATCATTTTTTGCCTTTAAAAAAGTAGAATGACGTGTGTCTATTAAATCAAAAGACGCGCGAGCCTCGTGTTCTCCCGCAAGAGTAAAACCAATCAATAAGAGTCTGTTTGGTCTCCGTTTCCCTTGTTACATTAATGGATATCAAAATCTTGAATAATTTTTTGAATTCTAGAAAAATTTTCTGCAATATTTTAAAATATGCCTAGCTAAAAAAATTAGGTGTCCTTATTGTCATTTTGTCAAGTTTTATTAATGGATCGATTTGTCTTTTTGCAAACGTACTTAAAAGTGTTGTCATTTATCGCAATTAAATTTTAATTAAATGAATCATTGAATTAAAACTGTCGTAAAAAATACTTTTAAGTGTTAAAAGTATTTAATACGATATACGTTTTACATAATATTACCTCACTTTCTGACATTTCATTTCTAGACACCAAATTGTGTTTTGTTAAATCAAAACGTATCAACAAAATTATTGCCGTATGCTAATACTGTTATTTAAAAAAATTACTTTTATTGTATTTCGTTAACAACGACACTTGACCCGTGTAAGTATTTGCAATAATGAGTTTGAACCATCAGGTATACGTTTTCATTATTTTTATGCATTTATTATAAAATAGGATACTCGATGTTTTATGATAACGAAATAAAAAATATAAGAAAAGCAACTTTATGACAATCGAGTAACCTACTTAAAAAGAATTTCATTTAAACTGTAACAATGTGTTTTTTTGTCGACTAATTCAGTATGAATTTCCTCCGGTAATTATTCTAGAATCATACTATTACATTATTTAATATCACATTATCTAATGAATCACGCCTCATGCTCAACTAAAACTTACTTTATTAGATTAACTATTGACGGTAAACTCTGTGAAAGTCATAACTTAATTTAACTAAAACTGCATATTAAAAACTTTGTTTCTCGATTTATACTACAAAACAAGTAATCATATCGGACTATTCATAAGAAGGTCATTATACTATCATATAATCGTATAATGTAAAAAAAAAAAATAGAAGATAAAAGCCTGAAGTGGTGGTGTAGTTTTTTTGACTAAAATATTTAATAAATAAATCAGTATTTTATCTTCGATCTCTAAAAAATAATGCTCACAATCGATCGTATAAAAGTATCAAAGAACTGAAAATAATCACTTGTTTCTCATTTCTAGGCAAGCACAACGCAAGCATACAACGACGGCTATGACTACTCCTCGGACTGGCAGGGCTACTCGCAGTCGTCGTACACTTATCCCGACCAAGCGACTTCGCAAACCACATCTCAAGAAGAGCAGCAACAGCAATGAATCGGCTAAAAAACCAGTACTACTATTCCAATTGTCGCGCCTTCGATGATACACACGTCGTTATACCAATATGGAGGAAACAAACGAAAAATGTTAAGATGCATGCGTAAAGACACACACATTTAAATATATACACGATTATTATACACTGTATTGTGAGTCTGTATAGCGGCTTGACGCTATGCGAGCATTTTTCGATGAGAATTCTTAGGTTTCGAGTAAGAGATGACAGAGCGCCTGAGAATAAGAATGATGTTTGTATGTGAGCGCACCTTTATAAAAGCGACAGCGGAACGGTGTTTTTCTCTTTCTTTTAGTTTCTTTCATTGTAGAAAGAAAAAGCTTATTTTTACTATAAGAGATAGCAGTTTGTTATAGGCTAGGATCTTTTTTTTATATAAAAAAAATATATAAGTGCATTGACGTAATACTGTATTTAAGGCAGGATAAAATGATGCTAAGTCGAGAATAATTTAATAGGGAATGAAAATATACGTGGAAGAAACTGTTGAAAGCACCAGGAAAAGCATTTTGATTTTGGGCCGATGCAAGATATCCGCTGGGGATAAGCAACAGAAAAAAGAGTAAATTAATCTGGGAAGAGATATTATTATTATTACTATACATAGGAAATGAGAAGGAAATTTTCTTGCGTAAGCGAGACGGCGACGGGCATACGATGAATTGGAGATCCTGACAGGCATCAACATTGCAGAGCTTTATGTAAATATGTAAAAATTTGTACTAACCTTTCGATTTCTTGGAGACAGGATGATAAAGCTGGCGCGGGCATAAACACTATGTGAGTTCATAGTAATGTTTTGAAAGACTATGTATATCCTTATGCTCTATTTTGTCAATTTTTGCAAATTACAAAGCTTAGTCTGTAATGGGACATATTTGCTGCTCATCAAGCATAAGCTCGATTTTCATCATGTGTGTACATGTGTACACTTAATGTTGATAACTGATAGCTCAAGTTTTTCTCTTACTACTCTGCATGATTACGGTGCGATAAGTCCATTAGTTTGAATTATTCGCTTTAAGGAGAAGGAATTATTCCTTTCTCAAGATAAATTTATTTAACATCTTTGACATCGTTTTTTTTTTAATTAAGATTGAATGTATCAGTTACCTTTTACATGTTCATGTTTTTAATTAAAATAATAAATTTTTCCTCCAAGCCAAAATGTTGCATGTATTTATTTTTCATTTATACTTTTTTTATATTTTTTCAGTTTGCAACTCAGGGCTTCTTGACTTCGTGAAATCGAAGGCAAAAGTGATATGTTGATACGTATATGCATAATATCTACGTCAAATGTCAGAATTGAAATATTGTTTATTAATAAAACAAATTGAAATTCATTGAGTAAAAATGATGAATGGCATCGTATGCAATCGTTTGAGGAATTTCCTTTTTAATATCTAAAAAATGCGTATGACACTTAAGTAAAAGTTATTAATTACGAAGTTCTAGATGTTAAGATCTGTAAGTGTACAGAATGTTGGAAAAAAATCATCCTTCTATAAAAGTATTGAAAAAAAAGAAAAAGAAATATGTGTACCTTTGAATAACGTCAAAGTCGCATACTCCCAAGAATACCGGTAAATGAAAACTTTTAAAGAACATGGGATTTAGGAGGATATAATATTAACAAAGGTTTTTAAAGAATGTAAAATATTTTTTAAGAAATAACCAGAAAATTTATTTAAATTAGGATTATATAGCACACATTACTACCACAACGTTACCACGTTTGGAAGTTATTTCAAACGACATATATTATAGAAATATGAATTTCCTTGTAAGAATAATCACATTCGCTGTGATTAATCAGGAGTTTTCTACGTGCGCCTTGGCATATAACAAAATCATTATAAAAAACAATAAATCTTTAGGATATATTTAGAAATTTCATTTTACTCTTTTGTTAATAAAAGTATAAAAAATTAATTATTCAAAAAAGTTATTTAACGCTTTGTTTCTCAAAATATCCCTTGCATGATTGAGTGTACATATTTTTTGATTTTGCCTAAATAAATAGCTTTATCTAAATGTCGCAAATAAAAAAGTAGATACACAATTATCTAGGCAAGAAATGGTTGACAAATTAATTAGCGAGCCATGACTTCATAGCAGTAAACACTGATAAATGCATACATTTAAAGTATGTCAGTGAAATAGTATTTAGAAGAATCCTATAAATCAGATTAAAATAATAATAATTATTATTTTTTGATGAAGGCAAAAACGGAAGAACGTGAGAGAGCGGATACTGTGTTTGTGTGTAACAAGCGGCATTATAAGGAAACGTACAAAAGCATTATCGCATCTACATATATAGTATATATATAAAGCTACACAAGCCCTGTCAGGTGTGAGAAGGCGTAAGACCATTTCGATGTTATGCGTTAAAAACAGACTATGAAGATTTTAAGGGATCGGGGTATATGAGAACTCTTATTCCACCGGAAATAAAACCCGCTCTGTACAAAGGTTTTGCTTGTAAATAGCATAAAAGCTTTTTGTTTTGGGATTATTCAATCGTTTTACATTTCTCGAGGATAGTCCAAGCGTGACATCGATAAGTGTCTTTTCTAAATTTTAGATCCTTTCGCAGCGATCTGAGTTGGACATCTAAGTACATTACGATATTTTCCTTTTATGTATTAATATTTTAAAAATGATTTTTTTAGTGTACATGCTTGCTGTTTTACTTTTTTTATATAAAAATAGTTACTTTATGTTGAAATACATTACAAAAATCGTAAACGCAAAAATAATGTAAAACGTCATTTTTGTTTATGAATGCTTTTACGATTTTTTTTATTGATTACAGGTGAATATTTTTGAAAGCAATTAACTAATTAATAATGCTATTATGTTTACTGTGTAGCAATCTAAAAATGCTAAAACTACAAAAATTAAATGAATATATCTCCAAGCAATTAAAATACTTAGTCACAAATACAAGATGCCTGACTCTGCAAAAGACATTTATCATTTTGTTAAGGGTCTATATAAAGGATGAATCTAATGTTTCGCTTTGACTTTATACTGAAATGTCCCTTCTTTTCTATGATTTTAACAAGTTCAGAAGGTGACATGTAAAAGTTTATCATACAACAGGGAAGTTACATCGATGCGATTTGATTACAAAAGTAATGCACGAATACCATAAAAAAATCAGCCGCCGGTTAATTCATTAATTTAAGTGTCTATGCCCTATTTTGTTAATTACACCAGGGTTATGAAAAATATAATACTAAATATTGCGCGACTTTAAGCGTGACTCCTTGCAGGCGCACTTTATAATTTGTACAATCGACTATTCTGGTCTTAACAATGATTATTAACTTGATAAAAATAAAAATAATTTACAATTAACTCTGTACAAATGTATTTTTTCGATATACATTAAATAACGTACGCTGTACGAAACAAAAAAAGTCTGTCAGCTTTCTAATGAGAATGTTCGAGATCTTTTTTTCTTTCGTACCCAAGGTTAATTTTTTTAATTAGCTTATAAATCTTTGCGATCCTCTCAATATTTATTCCATGCGCGGCGCAGAGATGTGTATAACTTTTTACAGGCATCAGATCATTTTTAATTATCTGATGAGGTAATATAATTACAAGTCGGCAGGTGTGCCAAATAATTAAATTTTTTCCATGCACAATGCGACTGATCGCTTTGTTACACGTACAGTTGCATCGCAGTTTCGCAATTCGCTTCGCCTTTTTTTGCACATCTGTTTCTTTAATTCGCTAACCTACTCGCAAAGTTTATTTCCTTGCATGAAATGTATTTTTCCTAGTGAGTCCGAATGAAAGACTTTAAATGCTATAAATCACGCGCTCGGCAGACTTTCTTGAGACACGGCTCTAAAAAAATAGATGATGTTGAATTCCATTTTTTTAGTCATCCGAGCCGTCATTTATGCATTTAAATAACCTGCAAAACAAAAACACAATATTAGAAAAAATTTTTTTTTAATGATAAAGTTTTTTATTTTTTCGGTTGTGTTAAGTAAATTTAATTCTTGTATAACGACAACGCATATTAGAATATTAAGATAAAATTTTATACACAAAATATACTAATATTGTGCTAATAGTAAAAAGATTTTTAACATATGGATGTATTTATACAATAACATTTGTAAATAAAATAATTTAACTAAAAATTTCAAAAGAACCAAGAATTGAACATATCCTATGCATTTGCTTATTTTTTTAAAGGCGAACTATACAAAAGAAAACTTATGTACTTGAAGCAATTAATATTTCATCATAAAATTAGAGTAAAACTTACCCAATATCACGGATTCAGTATACCCGGCCTTTTCCGGTTCCTTCTGTTGCGTTCCAAAAGATTTGACACATCCAAGGGTTCACTTTTATTTGGCATTCTGTCAAGTAAGTTTAGCAAAATGCTATTCAGTCTCTTTTTCCTATCTTCTCTCTAAAATTAAAAACATTGTGATTAGTATTGTCATTACATAACGCGAAATTTCTAAATATTCAAATAGTTCATGTCATTACCTGAACGAAGTTTATATGTGTAGTTATAGATGCATTCTCAACTAGTCGCCTTCGTCCTCGTGGTTTATGTGGTTGCTGCTCTTTGTTATTCACTTTACTGTTATCTCGAGATTCTGTTTTATTGCCATTGTGCTCAATTTCTGCACCATTTTTCTTTTTATCTTTTGTACCTTTTCCTCCAGATTGAATGCCATCGAGACTGTGAGGCTATAAAAATTCAAAGAATAAATTAGCTAGATGACAAAAATTGATTTTGTCAGTTGAAAACATTAATATTAAGTTATACTCACCAAATAAGTCCTGTAGTGCTTTATACGTTGCGGAAAACTCTCGAAAGCATACGGTTTGGTGCAGACTTGATGACGCGATCTGGCGACTTTCGTGAATAGTCTAGCTTGTCGATCTACGCGATACTCGCATACATATATGTGCTCTGGGCTCGAGTTAACCGGGCGACCTGAAATTATGATTATTATGATCAATACAACTATTCGAGTTTCAAATGTACTTGGAATAATCGCTTTGCATTTGGTTATTACCTTTACAGAATGTATGCGGATCAAGAACCCAACATCGGCCGGCCACTAATTCGCAGGGCACAGCCTCGTATAGTGGCGCGCAGACGACTTCGTTCTCATAAAACTTACGTGTTGGTTCGTGAAACGTTTCGTGCGGTCGTAGATAATGATGCCCGAATACGAATCTTTCTCCACTGTAACAATAAGTTTTATGAGTATTGGCTGAAGAAACTTTAAGCAAAAAAGCCAGATGATAAAATTTAATCTGACCTTTCGTTTTTCCACAATCTCTCGATTCTAAAGATGTCCATCTGCTCGTAATCGAACTTGTGCATGGTCTTATATGTGTGCTTCTCTGGCGTGTCTCTAAGTACGTACACCGTGTCCCCCGTCCTCAACTGCAGGTCTCCTCGCATTAGTGTGACATAGTACTTTTTGCCTTCTTCTTCCTCTTCACCTTCAAGAGGTATCTCGTAATCTACAACTCGAGGTTGGCAGCGTTCGCATAAATAAGATTCTGCGGTTGTGTCTGCCTTAACGCAGTCACAATGCTGCCAGACTAAGCAACGTTCGCACTGGATCATCAAACCCTCGTCCCTGTAATGCATGAAATCGATTATAATTTTTCGTCTCATTTTATTGTATATAAAATAAAAACGGTATATGCTCGACTTACCTGTGCAAACCGCAAATGCATCTAATAACATCCTCTTCGCCAGCGGTTGAACCTCTGGGAGGTAGGAAGGCCTGCGAGGGTGGTAATCCCGTGGCTTCCGTTATCGGAATAACGAAGTCAGCTTTACTTCCAAGATAGAGTTTCCTCAATCTTGCAGCAGATATACCAATGTCAGAGGTTCTGCCAAAGAATCTCACGTTGTTGTCAAACATTTTAATAACGTCTTGGTCAAACTGCTCAGCAGTCTTATACTGGCCATTGTCTATATTTTGGTCAATAGTTGTTAGGTCGATCGGTTCCTGGACCTTCTCGTAATACTCGGGTAATTTGCGCTTCGGCGGTAGCGTCATGAAGGGTGTGC
This sequence comes from Pteromalus puparum, assembly GCA_012977825.3. Lineage (NCBI taxonomy): Eukaryota > Metazoa > Arthropoda > Insecta > Hymenoptera > Pteromalidae > Pteromalus > Pteromalus puparum. The sequence goes on along the minus strand of CM053170.1, from coordinate 81,917,910 downwards.
AGAGAAGCGCATCATTTTCGTCTTTCGCGTTCGTTATTATAGAATATAGGTCTTTTAATACCTACGAAATAACAGTAATAGTTTTTAGATTTCGAAATGTGCTTGTAATAAAATAAAAAAATTAATTGTTCTTACCTTAGCTAGTTTAGCAGTCTTATTAACCTCAGGATCATCTTGCGCCTGCGCAAGCCTCCTGGTTCTCACGGTTCTTGAACCCGTGTTGGTTAATGCAGTCAGATGAGTGAAGAACGCCTCGGCGTTGGCTTTCACGTCACCCACACCCTTTTCTTTCGTTGTCTGCACTCCACTTCCTGGAGCTCCACCAACCTTCACTACACCTTTATTCTGTAAAAAGAATCCATACATAATATAGCAACAGTTTTCATCAAATTAAATGTCTATAAATCAGAGTATTAATCTCACCTGAGCATTAGGCTGAGCAACAGGCAGCTTGCCTCGGCGAAGTTTTTCGATGTTGCGTACAAGGAAGCAACGGTGTTCGAGTACGAAGCAGCGCTGCTGATGCGAGAGTGGCTTGATCTGGGGCATCGGTAAGGGATTTCCATCTGGTCCGATTCTGCGTTTGCAAAGACCGCCTTTGCGACTGGTAGAGGCTGGCAGACTCGATTGTCCAGACTGTTGGCCTGAGTATCCAGGCGCAGCGCTACCGATGTTGTTGGTCTTGCGCGCGTTTTTACGTGGCCTACCCACTGAACGCCTTTCGATGGTCGGGATGACACTTGTAGGAACGTTTCCGTTGTTGTTAATGATGTTGCCGCCAGACGACTGATTTGATGGTAGGGCAGGTCTAGCGACTCGCTGGCTTTTGCCACCTATAACTCCACGACAACCTTCACTACCGCACCTGCATTCTTGTCCCTCGGATGGATTGAACAGGGCGAAATTATAGTCGTAAGTCAGTTCTTCGCCAGCCGTGATGTCGCGCAAGGCGAATAAAGCCATACGTGGTAAACCATGGACACTCCACTTTTGCATCTCGCAGTTAGGTTCACACGAGTGATTGACGAAGCGACCGTCACCTCCCATACGGTGTCCGTCGATTACGAGGCCACCATCAAGATGTAGACAATAGTGGTGTGTGTCGTTGGCGTAGCGCGTGGCCATCCGCGTCTTGAATTCGCGCTCGGATACGACCTCACCAACGTATTCCAAGATGAATTCGCCGGCTATACAGAAAAAGATCATCATAATATAAACGCTGCAGTAATTTTTGAAGATATTATATAATAACTTGAAAATTGCTTACTCCTGATAGGTTGATGAGTACGAACGCCCCAGCCCTTAGACTCTGTCATGAATCGTTGAAGACCAGGTGCCCAATCGTGCTTCTGGATCTTCTGGTTTTTGCAACGTTCACCACATGGGCACAACTGAGGCGAACACTCACTGAATACCATGCGATTAATGCAATCGTCGCCACAGCCAGCTTCGGGCTTACATTCGCAAGCTTGTGCTTCGTAATGCATCGTTGGCTTAACATCGTAATACACGTTCGAGCGGATTTTTCTGCAATATTAAAATTTGTAAATAATTTTTTACTTTCAGCGAAAATAAAATTTTAAACGATTGCCAATAGAATGTAAAATATTACCTGTAATTCCAAGATGGAACCAGATCTCTGCCAGGCAGCCTCGAATGCGTGTGCAGCCACCAGAGATCGTAGGGTAGCTGGAATGGGATCTTGCGTTGTCTGAGGAACTTGCCGCAGTGATACGGTGGCGGCAGAAGACCGTGCGGATGTTCGTTGGGATCATAGACCATCTTGTTCTTACTAGCCCCGGAGTCGGAACTGGAGGCCTTGCGCGGTTCGTCCTCCTTGAAGTAATCAGAGAAAAGACCGGCTTGCAGATAACGCTTCTTCCAGCGAGGTTGCTTCCTGCGACAACGTGTCGAACCTCCAGCTTGTTTGTCGTGATCGTCACTGGCGATGTCGCTGCTGGGTAGCGCATCGCTCTCCGTGTCGTAGTCGTTTCGCAACCTCTTGAGATTCTTTACTGTAAGGGGGCACGGACTGGCCGAGCCACGTATCCTGTGTCGATGGTTATTGTTATTCAGGCAGGCGTGGGCCTCCAATTTAACGCTCACGTGCGAGTTAGCGCACTCGAGTTTGCGAACGTTTTCCTCGCTCAGGACAGCGACCTTTTGGCTCTGATTGTATCTGGACATTGAGAGAAAAAGAAATTGTGAGCGATAGATAATAATAGTACAGATAATTTCAGTATAATGTAGTGATTTTAGTAAATCGCTTTGTGTGAATGAAAAATCTTATCTCTGCGAACTTTACACATAACTTTACAATCTTTTATATTCAACGAGTTTTAATTTATAATTGACTATCCCACATTTGAAGACGATAAGAACATTCATAACGTAGAGCTTATATCAATCGATACATTAATTTTATAATAAACCAAATCACGTGCTCATTGATTATACAGTATTCGAGTCAGTATACGCACCTTTCCAGAGATTCTTCAAGAGTCGCATTTTCGTCGTACATCCTGGAGTCCTGAATTTTCTCGTATTTCACCGGGCATAATTTATCACACGGCTTAGTCCCGTCACACTCGATCACCAAGTCTTTCCTAACTCTGAGTTGCCCGGAACACGTCTGAGCATTGTCCTCCACACTGGCATTATCATTATCGCACAACATTTTTTCATCGCCCAACTTTTTGCTTTCGAGATTCTCGTCTTTGTTTGCCACTTCCTTTACCGGAGGAACTTCGGATTTAGTTACAGGAACTTCAGATTTCTTCTTTTCTTTAGTTTCTTTAGCTTCTACTTTCGGCTTCTTCACCTCGACAGTACTAGTCTTCACTAGAATGGGTTTCTTTTCGACCTTATTGACTGCTGTCTTCTGCAACTCCTCCTTCATCAATATGGCAGTCATGATTGACTTCTTCTTTTTCTTTTTAAGAGTAGGGAAGCCCGTCCGATTGATCGCCTTTCTGCGGCGGATTTTCTTCTTGATCATCATCACGGCTAATGAACTACTAGTGGAACTCGTGGCAGAAGAGGCAATGGCCTCATGCTTAATTGTTTTATGAAGTACTACCTCGCTATTTTTGATTATGCTTAACTTATTATCTAAATCTTTTTTACTGGTTTCGGGATCTTTCTTAGTTATTTTGTTGGTATCGACGTCCTTCTTAGATAATTTCGCATTGTCGGGACTGTCCTTTTTATGAGAAAGTTTGTTTGATTCACTTTCTTTCTTAGTTACTTTACTACCGGCGTCTGCATCTTTTTTCGCTGACTTACTTGCTTCAACGTCTTTCTTTACAGTTTTATTATTAGCTTCGGTGTCTTTCTTGATGGTTTTGTTCGTCTCGGTTTCCTTTTTGCCAACTTTAACGGCTTCCAAATCTTTCTTAGCAGGTTTGTTTGCACTGGTTTCTTTATCTTCTTTAGACTGCTTATTTTTAGCAGTCCGCTCTGGGCGCAAATTATGATCGGAAGAGCGTGTTTCTGGTTTGTCAATTTTCTCCGATACAACCTTCGCAACTTTGTCGATACTTTTTTCGGGTTTCAACATTTTTTCCGCACTGGATTTTGATGTTTTGTCGCCCGCACACATCTTTTCTAACTTTTCGATTTTATCGATAATGTGATTATTCTCAACGGGTAATTTTGTTACCGTCACGCGTAAATCTTTAACAATTTTCTTCTTACGTCTAGGCTGTGAATCGAGTTGACTCTGCGATTTATCGGTGATTGGGTCACTGGTTTCAGTTTCTAAAATTGAAATATTGAAACGTTTTAATAGATTTCTTTTCTCTTTAATTTTAAGTAAAACGTATATAGAACTAACTTACCAGTTTTATCAGCAACTGTACTTTCTAAGGCATCTTTGACCTTCTTCTTACTTTCACTAATTGGGGGTACGCTCTCTTTTTTCTCTGCTTCGTTCTTCGGTGGAATAGAAGCAGGAACAGCTGGCGTCTCGATAGGCGTCTCTGTAGTCTCCTCAACGTGACTCTCGTCGCGTTCCTCTTCTTCTTCATGCTCTTCCTCATTCTCGTCCTCCTCAACGTCATCGTCATCTTCCTCGTCAATGTCATCCTCGTCGCCTTCCTCGACTTCTCCATCTTCACCCTCAGCAGGCTGCTCTTGTGAGCTGCTGTTCACACCGAATACGTGGTAGTGACGTTTTTTCAACGGCAGTCGCTGTTCGTTCGGGTTACTTGATTCGGTTACGCTGGCGTTGCTGCTGTTGCTGCCACTGCTACAGCTCCCGCTACTGCTGTCTGTCTTCTCCTTTTTTACACGACGCTTCAAGACTTTGCCTAATATTTTATAAATCAGTACTTTAGAGCAAGGATTCGGATTTTTTAACGCAATATGTTTTGTTTGAACCGATTAGCAATGATTGCATGTATAAATACTATTGATTTCAAGTCTAAATATGTATGGTTTACGTTTTGAAAAGTTGTCAATATTTAATATGGAACTGTCGATACACGAGACATATGTCAATATATAACACGTTTTAATAGCTATTTGAAACAGCATGTTTAATATTTCCCTCAGATGCAAACCAAAAAATCTGCACCTGATGTGGCACAGATCGTATTGAAATTGCTGCTTAAATAAATAGCAACTGCGCGAAAAAAAATCAATAACTATCTCATATCTGATCTACTAAATGGTGCAAATTACACATTGTTAGAGAAAAACAATACAAACGTTTCCGAATTAAATTTTAAGAAATGAGAAAATAATAAGAAAACTCACCAGCATTCTGTTCCTCTGCGAGGCTGATTTCGGCACCCTTGCGTTTCTTGCCGGGTTTTTTAATCCTAAATATCTGATGAGGTAACAGGAGCTCACCCATCTGTGCACCAGCCCCGAGGGCAGCGACCGCTGCAGCTGTATTATTGGCCCCATTTGTGCCGCTACCTACAAGGGCACCGCCAGTAGTTCCTGGTTTTCCCAGCGTGCAGAGCTTGCTGAACTCGTCGATGAGACGCTCGAGTTCTTGGCCCACAGATGGGTCGACCCGAATAGGCGTTTTCGGCGGAGCAACACGTCGCCGATGCTTGTGATGACGGTGGTGGCGGAGATGGAGTGGCTGTTGCTTTGATTGAGACTCCGAGGTGGCACCGTTGCTGTCCGAACCGGCGCGCGAGGGCTGTGAAGCACGCTTTGATTGTCGGTAGCCACGTCCCATCGACGACTATGTTATGAAAAATATAAAACATGAGTTAATCAATAAAAATGTTTATAAAACAGTTTAGAATCGAGTTATACGCGTAATCTGATACTGGTATCACTGTCGGGTTAGGTCTGTAATTGTAGTCTGGCAATGGGCTTATCTACTTAAAGCTCACATTTAATCTTGAAACGGGATTTGTAATATTGCATACACCATTAAAGCTTCTGAAAGCACTACAATCAGATAACGTTGACATCCCCATCGCTCAGTTGAAAATGAAAATCCTTAATCCCCGTATTACAAGCGAGTTCATAAAAATTTCATCCTCGTGCTTTGAAGCTCCCGAAAACTCGCTGAAAAGCCCCCAAGACATTTCGCTCCAATTCTCTCTCACTCTCTCGCCGACTTCCAACACATAGACATACAGACCCGCGGCCAAAAGGTTCCCCTGTACACGGAACACGGCCGTGACATTAATTAGCAGCAAACAGTAGCGACAGCTGTGGAAATAGCGTAGGTGCGGGCGGACCTTTGCTCTCAACGAACGATTTCCCGGCTTCTCGTCGTCTCCTCGGCGCAACGCACGGTGTCATGCATCTTTCATGAGAGACAGCGGCCGGTAACACGCGCGCGCACATATACACACACAGAAATCTCCCCCTAATCGCCGCCGGTGCTGGAGCGGTCGACCCTCTCTCTAATGGAGAAAGCTAGTCGGGCGCGCTAATCAATTTCCGCGGGGGCTGATTTCACCACCACGATAGAGTGGAAGGAGGAGTTGCCCCAGCTCCACTAGAATTTGCGCGACACGACGCACGAACCGAGCGGAAAAAGCCGAGCTTGTAATTAAAATTTCGATCTGCCCATGTGTGCGCGTAAGAGGGCTCGAGAACTGTGGATGTGCTTAAGGGGAGCTTTTGTCAGAGCGATGACGAGCTATGTTCGGATTATGTCGTGTGGATTGTCATTGATCGCCTCGGTGTAAATAAACTTGAATCAACAAGTGAGGACGTCATTTAATGAATATTTGGTAATCTTGTTGTAGTACACACCTTCTTTTCGCCACCGCTGCTATCCGCAGTGGAATCGCTGCTCTTCATCGGATTGATTACAGGCAAGGAAATTATGGCCTGGACACCAACACCACTCGTCTCCAAAATGTCGCTGGTATCGTTGTTATTGTTATTGTTATTAGTTGTGGTGGCCTTCTTGTTAGCTTTGTTTTCCTTGAGCACTCGCCGGGACGTCGGCAGTGTTTGTTGTTGCTGCTGTTGGACTTGCTGTTGTTGAGTCTTTCGCGCCGGCAGTTGACGTTTACTCAGACTTGTCAGGTCCAGCCTGTTTTCTTTCGAGCTCTTCTTGCTGTCCAATTTGCCTGAAGCGAAAAACGAGATTGTACGATTAATGTTGTAATTAAGGAGATTGACTTGACATCGCGAATAATTTAGATCAGCGTCTTCTATTGAATAATCGATAAAGTATTACCAGTGTTTTCGTCGCTTCGCTCTGTACTCGTCGATTTAAGCGTACTAGATGAAGCATCCTTCCTCGTAGGCTTCTCCCGCCTCATTCTTTTGCCGGGCAGTTGCTCCTCACTGCTTTGAGCTTGTTCGGACTTTGTCTCCTTAGCGCGCTTTCCGGCGACGAAAGCTTGCGCTGGTTTGCTTAGGCACTTTTTACGAGTCAAACACACCTTTGCATCCTCTGGTTGGTGCACTTGTGTACTCTGCTTTGTTGCAGCTTTTAAATGAAAATGTAGGTAAATATCTTAAGCGAACACGTGATAAAATACAAAATAAAGTCAATGAATGACGAGTATTTTACTTACCACTTTCGATCGATTTTCTGAGACCAGATTTTCTGTTCTTTAACCTTTGGTCGAGCGTTTCATCGCTTTCAAGGTCGTCTTCATCTTCCTGGGGTTGTGGTGGCGGCCGCGGCGGCGGCTGCTGCTGTTTAACGGGCGGCCTACTACACTGTGACACAACGACCTTAGCTCTTTTTAAACACGGACTGTCTTTAGTAATCACTGTCGGCTTTTCTGGCGGCTGTGCTGCTTCTTTTTTAGATGCCGGCACAACAGCCTCTTGGGGTTTTGGTTTTGCCGGCCTACCAGGTCCACGTGGTTGTGTCGAGGAAGAAGTGACCTTTGCTGGTCTGCCGGGTTTGCGTTTAGGAGGATTCAGAACACGGTCCACATTTACGACCGGCTTCGATTTGGCCGCGAGCGCTGCAGCCGTCGCTGCCGACACTGATGTGGTCGTCGTGACAGTCGTCGAAACCGTGCTGGAGGAAGATGTTGTGCCACTAGCCTTCGCTGTTGATGTAGATGAAACTGCAAAGCAAATAATCACAATGACAACAATCGCACTTTGTTGTCGCGGACAGCATACTATTCAAAGACTAATATTCTTAGCTATTCTTGAAAATGCATTGCTCTACAGCGACTAGTTATTGCCTAATAAAGTTTTACGATTTGAACGTGAAACATATTTCCTGACTGGAATAATTAATATTTTTTTACCTTTGCTGTTACTACTGCTCGTCGACGCAGTAGCAGCACTCGTCCCAGCAGCACTAGCTTGTACAGGAGACTGGACAGCGTTAGCGTTCGCGGTTGCAGCCGCAGTTGCCGCCGGAGGCGGACTGACAGGGCTGACGAGATGCAACGGACTGTTGTCGACCGACTGGATGCCAGAATCCGGCGAGACGTTGGACGAGGTGCAAACGTACTCCGTGGGTTCGCGAGCCTTCCTTTCGACAGGCTGTTTGACGTTTCGTCGCTTGCACCGTGGCTCTGACAGCTGAGCCGTTTTCTCGACAAACTGCTGCAGCAACGAGGAACTATAGACCGGCACCGGGTTGCGTTCGTTCACATTCTCCGAAGAATCTGAATCCGCACCAAGGGACATACGCTCGATTGCTTTCGAGACGAGCCGACCACTCTCCGAGTCCTCGAATCCATCGAACGGCGTATCCTCGTGCTCCTGATCAGGCAGAATTGCTGCAAGGTCTTCCTGATTAATCTCCTGCAGGGGCTGCGACGCGGGAGCCGTAGCAATGACCGGTTGCTGTTGATGAGGCTGTTGCTGTCGTGGCGGTGGAGGCTGTTGCGGTCGTTGAGGAGGTTGTTGCTGCCGTAGTGGTTGCTGCTGTGGTTGTGAGGAATAATGCGAGGATTGGTGAGATTGCGTCAATGAGACTGGTTGAGGTGGCGTTGGCTTCAGTGTGGTCTGCAAGCAATTGGTATTTAAATAAATATTCATTAAACTAAGGTCATTCGTCTTTAAATTTAAATACAAGTTGAAGTCATCTGTATTTTCTTACCGAATTCAGTTGATTTTGTTGCTGCTGTTGTTTTAGCTGTTGTTGTTTTAGCTGCAGTTCCTTTTGCTGCTGCTGCTGTTGTAATTTTTGCTTTGCCTGTTGCAGTGCTTGTTGTTGTAGTAAAGTTTGTTGAATTGGAGAATAAGGTGCCACAGTTTGATTTAATGAATCATCAGAATCATCAGTACTGCAGTCTGATACCTTAACTAAAATATTTTTATTTCTCCTAGGCAATAAACGTCTTGCCTTGTCAAGTCTTAATTTTTCCAAATCTTCTTTCCTAGGTACTTTCATGCTTATTTTTAATTTTAAACCTCCCTGAAATATTTTTAAACGTTATTTAAGAACTAAAATACATAGCACAACCATTTTTAGACTTTTAATATGCTTTACCTGCTCAAAGTTTGTTTCTCGAATTGAAAACGTTTGCTCGCTGTGGTCTGACGTACAGTCAGAATTTGAATCACTATCACCATCACTGCTATCATTGTCTGTATCTGAATTTGAATCAGAATAAGAGCAGCTGCCATCACTACCGCCAGAACTTTCTTCTTCTGAATCGGAGTCATCTTCTGAATTTATTGTAGTCACACCTACAAAAAATAAAAATGAATATCTTATCTCAGAGAAACTTAATACTCTTGTTTGCAAGCATACCAGTGACTGGATTCCAATTTCCACCATCTTTGATGGCACCCATGTCAACTGTAGAGGGAAGTTCACGCTCTGGTTCGCCATCATTGCCATCCCAATCCCAGCTTGGTAATTCCAGTTCTGATGGGTGATGGATAACGGCATTCCAGCTGGAGTCACCAGACATGTTTCAGCTTATCTGACGTCAACTATGATCGTATATAATACCATCCCAATTTAAAGGCTTTCACAGTTTCAACAATTTTATCTCACTACTGAACATGTTTTCAGTACTTTTCAACACTAACTTTACAAGATAAAGTAACATTTGAGGAAATGTTTTCTCGTGTAGCACTGACGTCTCATTGCACTCTCACTGGCTACACTCTAACAAATCAGCAACAATTGCCTGGTCTTCCAAGTGAATATTGTATACCTGCAAAGAAAATACACTTGTGAGTACACCATATTAACATCAAATTTAAGAAGCAAGCAATAATTTATTTATGACAATTCTAACTTATGAATCTGTCAAGCCCTATTTAGAATTACTCTTATTATTATGTAGAATCTAAGATGATAGCCTAAATTCAACAAAAAATTCTTTTTATCAATCAAAAATTTGATTGAAACATACAGATTGGTGATAAGAAATGATATTATGTAATTATTGGCCAGAACAGCATTTTGCCCAAATGATTATCAAGATTTCAACAAATGTAAATAAAGTTGAAGCTTCATGATTGGAATGTTTTTATCAAGCATTCACAGAATATAAATTCACAACAAGCTGTATTGCACACATTGTTTGTGAATCGTATTGAACTCACATAAGCTAGCCATAGCAACCAGTAAAGAAAAGCTTTCTGGAGTAAATTACAAAGTTTAACCAAGTCATTTCAAAACCAGTGATAAACGAAAACTCTTCTTGAATGAAAGATAACCATCAATACCAGGGCTACATAAATATTTACATAACTGAAAGCTCGAGCACAATGGATGAGCATGAATGGTGGAGTCGCTCTATTACTGTTCTCCAACTCTTACAACCCAAAATAAACACCTACAACTGCACAACAATCAACCCTCCCAACAATATCCAAGGGAACAGGATAAATTTCAAAGTTTTTTAGCGCAGCACAAACAAACGCTGCTCACTTCTTTCAACCTAACCCCAAGTCACTCATCGGATCATCGCCTCCTCACACCATGTATAAAATCATCGAACAGACAAGCCAGAGGACACTTTTACTCTTACTTTCCAAACCTCCAACGACTTTTGTACAATAAACACTGCAGCAGCTTCAAATACTAATCAGGCAAAAAAAGGCACAGAAATTCTAGCTCCAAAACAGAGTTCACCTCTGAAAGATGTCGACTCCCGACGGTAAAAAAAGAACTGTAGGCGAGGAGGAGGCAGCAGCAGACGAAGAGGAGGAGAAGGAGGAAGAGGAGAGAGAGAGAGAGAGAGAGAGAGAGAGAGAGAGAGAGAGAGAGAGAGGGCACACATCAAACTCACACTCGTAGAGGACCGATTGGGATCTCGAGCCGACGGAGCAGCTGTAGTATTTAGTATCCAGGTGAGAGTTGCGCTCTCTCGTCGTATATGCCGTTTTTAAGGGGAGCCAAGAGAGAGAAATTGGCGCGAAACGAGAACGCGCGCGCCCTCCTGCATCTGGCCCCTTCTTTTTTACGTTACTGCTGCTGCTCTGACAACACTATGTACATGAAACTTATACACACTGGCCTGTCATGGAGGCACTTCCCTCTTTCTCTCTATATCTCTCGCTCTCTCGCTCACTCTAATTGGGATCGACGTTCTCTCTCTCGCTTACTCTCGGCGTAGTATATAGGTATGTGCGGTCGCGGCGTAGGAATGCGCGAGGGAGGCGGTGTTTCTCTCTTCTCTCACACCGAGAATCTTCCACTTATTCGCTCTCACCTCGTGCGCTTATAGCTGTGCAATAAATAGTACTAGTACACACGATCACTGTTCACTCGTACAGTACTTGTAATGTTTACTCTCGAAGGAGTTATACACCGTACAGCAGCTGTATATATATATATATATATATATCTCGTTGACTATTAGAATAGCGAGTCAAGTCCGCTGCTATAGTGGCGCGTGCGTGCGATCTGCTTGTGACTGGCAGTACTTACAGCGGCGGCAAACTCTCTCTCTCTCTCTCTCTCTGCACAGCCTACAAGTGTCACGATTGTGTGCGTGCGGGAGCTTACGTATGTGTTTTTTAAGGTAGTGTAGTGCGCGCGCGCATACACAAAATGGCCGACGCGCCCGCCGACGACTATATATACTTTGTCTTTGTATGCGTGTATGTCTGCGTTGTTGCGTCGAAGGACACTCACATATACACACCAGTGTATATCTGCTATAATGTGTATACTTCTTCCGCGAGTCCTCTCACTCGCTCTTGCGTGTCTTAAGCGCGTCGAGGAAGACTGTCCGCTCCTCTCCCTACCATTTCTCGCGGCGACTCGCTCTCTCTCTCTCTCTCTCTCTCTCTCTCTCTCTCTCTCTCTCTCTCTCTCTCTCTATCCTCGTCGACTCGGCAGAGATATAGAGGCGCAAAGTGGTCGGAGTGTCGTCCTCGTCTATTGTTCCCCTTCTCCCCCTGTTCCGCTGCCGTCGCTCGTTTTTTATTATAGAACTCTCTCTTTCTCTCTCTTGCTCTTGCTGTGACTCGCTGCGCCGGTGTAGCGCTATAGTATAGGTATACGTAACCGACTCTCGCGTGCGCGTGTTTTTTCACGAAAAAACATCGAATATTTTCCGGCGCTGCTACACCGGTGGCTGAACGCGAAGTAAAAAAAAAAGGAAGAAGGATAATCCCTAATGAGGTGGATACCGGGATATTATGGTATTAGGGTCTGACGGGCAAAAAAAGTCACACACACATACACGCGCAAACTCTGGAAGTCAATAGCCGCTCTTTGTTTACCATAATCCTGCGTCATGCAGAAATATCGAAGCATCGATCGAGGAGTAAAAACTCGCCGGAGGGTTACACGCGAATTTCTCTCTTTTTTTTTTCGCTACACATGCAGCGCCAATGAACGTCGGCTTCGGAGGAGGATAGGTATATACATAGACGCCGTAGAGTGTAGTAGGGGAGTATTACGTATACACATCTGCAATATAGTGACCAGCAGAGAGGAGTTATAGCATGCTAGTGTGCATTGCACGCGGTGGCGGCATTGGCGATTATACAGACGTGTGCGTGGCATTATGACCCCTTTTGCGCGGCCTGTATAGTGGAGGGGGGGGGGGGGGGATATACACGGAGAGAGAGGCAGCGGCGACTAGTCGGATTAACAGCGGGTATCGACGGTTAATAATTCATTCGACTATACCGTGTGTGTGTGTGTGGCGTGTTCACTCTGGTGAGCAAACTGGGAAAATCACGTTTGGTTTTGTGTGCGAAAGATGTTGTATTATATTCGCGGCGATGACTTTAATTGATTGGATTCGCGCTCGCGCGCGGCTATTGAAATTTTCGATAATTAACGAGCTAGGAGAGAGAGAGTTTAAACACAGCCTGTCTCGGAAATATCACAGCGTCGAGAGGGTCAAGCTTGTATATATATATATAGAAGAGATATTTCAACAATGGAACGTCTCTCGCGTGACTGGCATTACTCTGTGGCCGCAACGAGGCGTTTCGGCATTAGCCGCACGTCCTCTTATACAATGTTTATATACGTATCGTACGCTCAAAGTCATTCGCGATAACTATCTCTCTTTCTCTCTGTGATCTGTATGTGTGTACTCGAATTCGACCGATTTGCATGAGAATGCGCGCGTACTTTAAATTTGAGATTTTTTTCCAATTTTGCACGTCAATCCTATCCTGTATATCAATTTCCTCGAACAGCCTCGAGTGTCAACGTATATGCATACGTATAATACAAACACAAGGGGAAAGTCCCGAAATTCCAAAACTCATCGCGAGCCATCAGACGACTTTCATATTAAACGCTCTCTCCCCGCATCTTATATACGCCGAGTCACTTATAAAACGTTCGATACGACCCTCTGCCAACATCATCAAAATATCTCTCTCTATCTCTTTCACACACATGTGTAAGTATATACTTTTCGCGAAGGAATCTCGGCATTTTTTTTCCCCTGACGCGCATATCGCGTCGGGAGGGTCACATCCGCACACGGGGTTGGACAATTTGCCGCGCGCGCGCGCGAGGAAGGGAGAGCCAAGTCGTTTTCCAACTGAAAATGTAAAGTATCGGAAGGAGTCTACTCTCCACTCCCATATAGCCCTGTGGATAACGGAGGGAGGGCAGAGAGTCCTAGTAGGGGGAGAGACAAATTGGAATTGAAATCTATTGTGATCTGGAGTTGAGAGTCCGAGTGAGGGTGAGAGAGAGAGAGAGAGCCTAGTGGTAGGCGGTAGGGAGAACTGACTCGACAATGACAAGATCCTCTCCTCGACGACGCCATTGTGCCCTCATACTTCTAGAGGGGTTGTGGGTGGCAATATACAGTGGTGTGCGATATGACGATGCTGCAGTATAACGTATATATATATATGAAACACAGACAGATAGACAGATAGATAGATAGAGATACTCGGGAAATTTAATTATCGGAGAAGTGAGATGGCGGAGGATTGTTATTTAGATTGCGGTATACGGAGGAAAATTTTGGACAGCGTCGAGGAGGTGGAGGTATAGCTCATCCCTCTCTCTCTCTCTCGTAGTCTGCAGCACGGGCGACTGTCTCTCGTCGCTGTGGAAGGTCTTTATTTGAATGTCATTAATCTCGGCTGGGGTGAGAAAGAGGCGTGGTTCCAGAGAATCCGGGCGTTGCGCTCTGATGCTCTCTTTTTTTTTTTTAGCTTCTTTTTTTCCTCTCCGGTTTTTGCGAGAGAGAGAGCTGGCTTTGACTCGCGACTGTGTTTGCTAATCGTATTTTAAGCACTTATTGATCGATGAGCTTTTGGATTTGCTGGAGAGGAGAAAGATATATAGGTATTCGTATATACAGAGTAGGTGTGTTTTCTTATTCGGCGCAATCAACAAAAGTTTCCCCCGTCGACATACACAGAGTTATATAGTCGGCCGATCTGGAAAGACAAACCACTCGATGAGATTAATCAGACGATTAATCAAACCCAGAGGGCACTCCTTTCTCTCTCTCTTTCGCGCGCGCTTTTCATTCGGAAAGTGTGGTCGTCGCGACGCAAGGAATACTCTACTCTCTAGCAGTCCCTCGATTTTCCACCGGCTTTAGCAACGTAAAATCTCTCCAATTCCGTCGTAGTCTCCCACGTCGATCAACCGAGTTTGCAGAGCCGTACACCGCGTAATCCGGATAACGCGACGCGTCCCATTCTACCACGTATATGTATATATATCCGCGACTGCCTAATGCCGTAGACCCTGTTAGCCGAGAGGTATATACAACAAAACAGAACGCTGTGTATATATATACACGTGCGGGAGGGCAACGACTTGTCGGCTGAGAAATGGACCGTCAACCTTACAGAATTTCGAGCGAGGGAAATGGGATACGCTTGAGATACTACAAACACATCGTGTGGTATATACTCGATACTATATACAAGGGATCATCCGGATCGAGGTTTTCGGTATTGACCGGTAATAATTTTCGCGTGTCTACTTCGTCGTATATATGGCAAAAGTGAGGCAACAATCTCTTACGTATCAGAGTGAAAGATCTTATGAAATTTTCAAGCGAAACTGAATTAGAGAGCTGATTCCGTGGTGTGTCCCTCGCTTTATTCGGGATTCACTTTGATGGTCTAGGCCTTTTTGCAGTAGTGACCCTCTTAAAACTCAAGGGGAGAGTTTTCTTGATGAAACTTTTAACCTCTGTGTCCCTTGTACACGCGAGGAGATAGAAAACAATTTCCACGAATTAGCTTCACTCTCGTATACACTTTTAGCCCTTATACATCCCTGAGAATTATACATAATACGCGTACAAGCTTTGACCCCGGAATTTTGTCGAGGAAAAAAAAGGACGTTTAGGGTAATGCCGATGGTGGCTACCACTTTTTTTCCATGAGCTTTTAGCGCCGAAGGCAACTTCATTATTATATGTCCAAGAGATGGGGAAAGCAATTTTCTCGAGTTTTCCAACGTCGAAAAGGGCTGTCTACTCTATAGTGACTTCTTTTGATCAAAGCCGATCTATAATATATATATTCTACTGTTTTCAGCAGAGACACATATATAGTACAACCCGTAACCATGTCAACAACTACTTCTCGCCATATGTCCACCCCAACGTCGAACTGCACTTGGCTCTCTCTCTCTCCGCAAGACTTTGCAGCTTAATGTACACGTATACATATATAATATACAACGAAATATCAGTCTCGCAGAAAATCAAACGAACGTTATAAGCGAGAATCCATATTTCATCGAAGAAGACAATATATAACACAGCGAACAAAAGCCCTTTTCGCCGCTTGGAAAACAGATAAGAATCATCTCATGCATATGATTTCCGCATTGTCCATAACTCGCTATAATTTATATGTAAATTACAGCTGGTTAATTAGGGGAGAATAGGAGGCAAGACAGGCCCAAGGGACAAGCGACAACGGCGCCCTCTTAGCGCCGGGATCTCTCGCTCTCTGTGTGTATATATGTTGATTACAATCCCCCAGAAGCTTCTGCTCGCATGCGCAATTTGTGCGGGCGGCGTTAACGTCGTAAATTAAAAATTCACCGCGCGCCGCATCCTAATCAAGCGACTATATACTTGGCGATTGAAATGTCACTGCTTTATTTCCTGTCTGTAGCATATTGCCATGTACGATTACAATCAGTTCGACGATGAGTGCTTGATACCTTTTTACGCGCGGAAAATACAGAAGGGAGGAAAAAAAAAGAGGCGTATAATAATGGGAAGATTCTTCGGATCCTTTATTCTGGAACAATGGATACACTTAAAGTTAAGGGTGACCCAAGGGAGCTCTTTTTTTTTTTTTACCCCTCGCGTATACATTTACGTCAATTATGCTGGCTAAAACGGACGAACTTTGCCAATAATTCCTCCTCTTAGTCTCTGATTAATAGTTGTCGATTCCGAGGCTTGCCGGCGAACGAGTGCGCGGAATACGCAATTCTTTCTTCGTATACTATATGTATATATACCCTTATACACATAAGTATATACGCTTAGCGAGGAAACTTGCGAGATACGACCGAAAAGACGGTATAAAAAAGTCTCTCTCTCTCTCCTTTTACACACAAACGAGATTTGCCCGAAGGTGGAGGAAGCCGTCGCATATAATGTATACACACACTCGCTTCTACTGATGGTAGAGAGAGACAAGCCAGGGGTCGAGAAACAAATCGTATTTGCAGAGTAATGTATCAAGGGGCGAGAAGAGAGCGAAAAAGATGGACGAAAAAAAAAAAAAATGCTATACGTGCTCGCAAATGTGTGTGTGTGTGTATCTTACTCCTTGTTATGAATAAAACATATCGAGCTACTGCGTTACTTACATTAGCTTATTGATTTTTGAAATATTGAGGCTTCTGGCGCGCTATGCGATACATGAATTATTTCGCGAACGTTTTTTTTTCTCTCTCTCTCTCTTCCGATATTGCTCATAAAAAAATGACGAGTGTGAATGCAAGCGGCAGCCTAATTGTGGAAAAAATTACGAGTTGCGTCATGGGCACGATTCAATTATATACGTTATGTTGGCGTCGACGGATCGATTTTGGCGGGAATATTAAAAAAAAGAAGATGTATAACGTATTATCCGCAAAGACAAACCTTCGAGAACAATTAAAACTTTTTTGACGCTTATACAGAGGGATGTGAGTAAGGTGTGCGTCGGATGCCTCCACTGCACGAGAATCGGTTTATGACCTCCTCCTCCTCCTCCTTCTATCTCAGCTACACGTATATAGATATATGTGGGTTTGCTCTTTGTCCTTTGGGGTGAACGCGCACGTGTGTGTGTATGAGCGACCCTTTATGACGGGAGAGAGAGAGAGAGAGAATGACGCCCTGCAGCCGCACTTAGCGATATATGCGCTGGTATATTTCGCCCTCCGACTGTATATATATATATACACTTTTTTTTCGCGACGTGTGTGGTAGGGTGCAGATGTTGTGGCTTTGATGACGGGGATGAGGTTTTACTGGTGCGCGCGATCGAGCGAATGCGTTTCGTATTGTTTTGGGTGTATGTTTATGTGTCTGTGTGTGTATATGTACGGATAAAGTGCGTTTGAAGGATTTTTTGAAGAGATGTGTATACACTAAGGCGAGGAGACAGTGCTTTTGATGGATTGATATTTTTCGTCCGAAACCCGACATATTAATATGATGTCTTACAGTTTCTTGCGTTTTATTACACTTTTTTACGGTTTTATTTTCCCTAAGGCTCAAATATTCTATGTACACTGATTTCCTACAATAGTGAATATACAGTTTATGAAAATAATAATAAAGACTATAAAGTTGAATAATTTCACGATGAAAAAAGAATAGTCCTCCAACTATGTATACACATTTCTGCGTCCAACACACCTGAAAAAAAAAATCATAATAAAGCTCTGCAATCAAAGCTCTACCCGCGAAATTCCAACATTTCCAACACTCAAACAAAGCTTCAATCTAACAGAGCATTAACAGCACTGGTATATAATAGCAGTAAAAAAGGATAAATAAAAAAGGTGCGCTCGGAAGCTCATTAAATCCTCGGTAAAAAAAAGTGCGCGAGAAAAACAAAGCTGTTCCGTAACGGGCACTTGACTTCTTGTACGCGCAACGAATCTCTGGCAACAAAACGAAAAAAAGATGAAACACGCTTTCAATTCAATATAACGCACCAGCTTAAAGCTTAGTGCGTACGCAGCGAGCCGGCAAAACGTGCCCTTGACGACGACGCGAATTTATAAGCTAAGGAGAGAGAAAGAGAGAAAGAGTGCGTATACCTATATATAGGTGCACGAAGAGGGGGACTATTGCGCGTTATATGAGGCTCGTCGATCCTTTTGCCAAGCCCATTACGCGCATTTAACTAGCCACCCGCGAACTTGCCGATTTCGCTTAGTCGTTCACTTTCTCTCTCTCTCTCTCTCTCTTTTATGTTGAGGAGAGAGAGTTGCGCTTTTTCGAGGGTCGTTGTTTTGATTCGAAGCCTAGTGCAGACGTTTGTATGACGTTGTGCTTTTTTGAGTGTATAAGGAAGAAGTCGCTTGTGAAACGTTTACGTATAATAAGTTTAGATATTCGCTGAGTAATGCACGATAGAGGATTAATTAGACAAATTTTAAAGTTTTAGTGGTTTCTCCCTAAACTCTTCAGACTTCAGATCCGAAGGGCTTATATACTGGATGGAACTTCTGCGCAAGAAACCGCTAGACAAAGTTTCAGCCGGATCCCTTATTCGGATTCCTTTAATTGGCGCGCTTGGGAAAATGTGGTCGGCTATAAGCTTCTCTATATACATGGATGACAATTGAACGCGTGATATTATAACAAAAAGCTGCTGAATTAATAAACGACGTATACAAAATCTATTCTATATATTTCACGATTATCCGCGATATTAAAACCCGCAAAAAAAAAAGCAAGCATCTATATATAGCTCCGCCGAATAATCATCCGAAAGCTCGAGCCAATAACCTCGAACATTCATCGCGTCCCTATATACTAATCCCGGCAAAAATCCAGCCTCTCACATCGCCTACACATATCTTCTCTTCTCTCTTCGCAACTTTTCCTTCCTTACATACACTTTCTCAGTTTATCATTCCCAACGGAGTCTACACCTTTCACCCCTCGCCGAAATCGGATACTTATACATATATACACACATACACGTACCCCAACTTCTAGATGCACATTTTTCCTCAAGCTCGCGCAGATCGCGTCGCAATTTCGTTCGGGGAATGGCAAAAAAAGGAGGGAACACAATATATACAACACACAAGCTCTGCAGCGGTGAATTTCAAGTTTGAATTATCGACGTGTTCTCCATACTGCGGCTCGATTTGAATAAAGCCAAAGCTGTTGGCACTCGACTCTCGGGGTATTAGCGCGCGTGTAGTTCTCTCTCTCTCTCTCTTTCGCAAGTATAATAATATATGCACACCCCCGTAACACGTTCCCCCAGCTCTGTATAAGCTACTCGGTAATGGAATCGTTCGCAACGCTTATGTGTACAGCACGTATGAAACGCCATTCGAATTGAAAGCTGATTGGGCTGCGATTTGCATTTTACGATGTAACTCCCCTCTTCAGCCCTGTAGTGTCTCTGTATATATGCGATCGGGATCTGAATGTATGTACATACGGGTATATAGGAAAAAAGAGTTCGCTCGAGAGTAATCCGTTAATTATCGCTTGGGGAAGCGTCGTAATGTTGAATATGTGCCGGGGCGTGAGAGCGGAAGCTTTCGCGCGCTATTGTGCAGTTGCCGCCGCCACCGGAGAAATATGCGCTTCGATATATGTACATTGTACGAATGATTCGTCGATGGGGAGACAGAGAGGATGCGATGAAAGGACTCATTGGCTTTTAGAGATTTTTTTTTTCTTCTTCCTCGTTGCTCCTTGCTGCAGTCTGACTATTCAACGGTGCTACTACTTTAGATGCAGTTGAGCACGTACTTACCCTTTCTTTTTCAGGGATCATGAGAGGTAATACAATAAACGTGAGGCGCAGGTTACGATTGATATTAAGTATTTATTACATACAAGCATTGTTTTTTTACATTATGAAGTATTTTAGGCATGTCTGGTAATATTAAATGTCCTGATCGTCGTCGTATTTATCTCGTATTGAAAAAAAGCAACAACATTTGCTTCCTTAAACTCGCACAGCTGTACGTCTGATAGAAAACGCAAGCGCGTATTGATATTGCTCTCTATTATGTGAATTGCAGATCGCTAATGAAAATCGAACAAACGACCCTGCACGGGAAGGAGACTCTTTTATGTATATGTATACCTATTCATCGTAGTATCGTTTCTCCCTCCGCTATTTTCGCAGAGCGAAAAAACAAAACGCGTGTATACTCGTCGTTTGAAAGCAAAAAATACGCAAACAAAGACGGAAAATTAAATTTCACCTGACGAAGGCAATCAATTGTTTCACATATACGAGGGCAGTGGGAGTGCAATGATTACGTTTATACATATGTATTTGCTCTTTCTTTTACATATTCGTCGGGGGGACACCCTTTTTTTTCGCTCAAACGCCGACGTCCGGCTACTCTTTCTTTCTTTCTTTTTTTTTTTTTGTTCGCGTACAGCGTCGGTTCGTCGCCCCCATACACGCGGGGATGTTGGAAAAACAAACAGAGTACAGTGAGCGATCGCAAAAAATGTGTGTGTATGTCCGACGTTGTATAATTGTCGTCCACAGTTGACATCGAGACTGTGATTTTAGTCGAGCGGGCTGATACATAATGAACCTTCGCTCGCGTGTGTTTGAGCTTGTTTCCCCTATCCCTTCGAGACAGACATTTATTATTTATGAAAAAATGACTCAGCACCTAATACACCAATATTTATATCCCTAGGAGAGAATTATGTACGCTCGATTACATAAATTGTGTTTATACAGTCGAATTTGCTCGTAGTATAATGAGTATTATGTTCTCTGGGTGTAACGTATAATATCCACGTGTATTACGTTGCGAAATGATATATCAATGGCTGTTTAATGCTTACGATGTGAGTCATCGCGCGGTGTACTTGTTACTTTCGATTTATATTCATAATCTGTTGAGCAATAAATGTTTTTCAGTGATATTCGTAAAATACACGTTTGAAAAATCCAATAAATACACGAAACAGACGTCGAACGAACTCGTTATAAATTAAAAGATAATTTTTTTCCAAATTGCCATCACACACGCAAGAGCGGGATTCGCATTTCAATTCTTCAACACGTCCTTCGAATGACCGTATTCCCAACATATCTTATATCAGTACAATCACTTAATCTTAAAAACGAAACAACGTGTGAGGATATAATATATACTTTTTTTTCATCCTTGTAGAGCCGATAACACGCGAATCGCTTTTATAACACTAAAAACCGTGGCTCAAACGGACATGCACCAGTGCAACTATGTCGCATCGTATAGCTCGATGTTGCCGGTTAGAAAATTTTATCGAATCTCGATATCTCAAAAGCGATTTCCCATCGTAATTCGGATTCATTCAGGAAAACGAAAGGGCGAACGCGCGGACAACTTTTTCAATAAATTCGACTTTTTAATAAAATTTTCCAACCCATTTTTTTACGTAACACATTCATAATGCCATTAAACATAACAAGTATAATGTGGTAGTCGTGTAACGCAACTTCGAATTACAATCGCCCCCCATCTTTTAAAATGCCTTCTGTATTTACTTTAATCTTTATTTTATTATTATTATTTTTTTAATCTTTACACTGTCTAGGATAAAAACATATATATTTATACATGTATGCTTATATAGCCATAAATTTTTCACGAATACATCCTTTATTATAATCTGCATAATATCTTGAATGAAAAATTCCCAAATTGCGAGTCGATGAGTTCTTTTCACTTCGGCCAGATACACACGTGATGCGGGGTTCGGTGAAAGAGATGCAGTTTTTATTTTTCATTACAATAAATATTGAATTATCTCGCAGTATCGAACGATCGTCCGGAAAAAAGGTGTAGGTGTGTGCATATATGAGTGCATGATCTTTTTTAGTTCTGTTCAATCTGCACGTGTGTGTTTGTGTGAGTGTGAGTTTACCCCCCCTTTTGATGCAATGGCTGTGCGAAGGAGCGATCGCCAGTATCGCAGTGTTATCGTGTACTTTATTTATTACATTATCCTTTGAAAAACGTACGCTGTTAGCGATCGAGCCACATTCTACGAGGGAAATTCTTGTTTGCGGTCGTTTCATTGTAAAGAAAATTGCATTATCTGGCTCCATTTACAGTATCGCAGATCACGTAAACGTTTAAACCATTCGACTTAAGCGCGTCGAATCCGTTTTGAAATCTATCTAGGTAGCGGTAAACTCTGATTGCGCATAATAATACAATTTCAGTTACAATAAAAAGAAACGAGAGGAGGATAATTTGAGGACTTCTGCTCAGTCGGTAACAGTGGACTTTCACGTTGCCATAATTCAAGAAGATAGCGATTAACAATGAAGATCTAGCTTATTATTACCCGAAGTTATTTCATGCAATTTTCCGCTCGGTTATATAGCTTTTTCCTTGATTGCTCTTCTCATGCAGCTCTAATGTCTCCGCCATTGGGGTTTTTCTTTAATTTTTCGAATCATCCTTCTTTCACACTCATTCACTCAATCTCTCTCTCTCTTTAAAGTCTCTGAACAAAGTGTGATAAAAACAGTAAAATCGCTTGACTAGTGAGCGCACGCCCCGAAAAAAGAAGAGAAAAGAAATTACTTAATGGAAGAAGAAGCTTAATATGCTTTACATTGGTTTTGTTATACCCTTTGTGATATATATATTCAATTCGTGGGAGGCTAAACATTTAAAATGAAACAGCTTCAAATTTTTTTTTCTTTATCATCGTGATTATCGTAATTACAAAACAATGCGGTATAAAAAAAGACGATATATACGAAACGCAAACAAACAAATTTACAATTGGATGTAATTAAAAAATGAACAAACAAATTTAAAAAACGCAAAGTTATCTCGAGAAAATGCTTAGCCTTTGTAAAAGAGAATATGATTGGTTCGGTACGAAATTCCGATTGTTCGCGCGACACCGAGAATTACACTTGATAGCCATTGACCGATAAAGAAATAAAAAAAATGGGAGTAAGTCTTCATCATTGTTATTAGTTACAGATTTAAGTTTACAACTTACTCGATTGCACATTTTAAAAAATTCAAATAAATAACGCATACAACACATAATTTTTTGTCTCGGAAAAAGCATTACAGAAAACATAAAAAAATCTGGGTGTGGGTGTCGCCTTTTTTTCGTGTCTGTTTCAACGCGTGTGTGCAAAAAAAACGATATCCAACGAAACTCTGTACCATATTTGATAGGCGCGAAAAATTGATATATATTCATCTGTCGTATATATCCCTCCGAAATCAAGAAAAAAAGAAGATCCACTAAAAAGTTAGTCTCAATTATCATCAAGTTAGCATTTTTTTTTTGTATAACCTACGAGAGACGGTACGAATCTCTAAGTTCGCCGTTCGTATGTATCTTAACCATCGTTAATAATAATATTAATCATTATTATTTACCATTATTAATTATTAATTAACATTATATATTATTTTACACTTCCTGCGGGCTCCGCTGCAGAGACGTAACACGCGCGCGTGCACGCAGAGAGGCTACTGTTCTGCGCGTATCATCCAGCCGCTTGCGCGCAAGAAAAAAAAACATAAAACAAAAGAAGCGTGCCGCCTCTTGTATCCTCGCCACTCTCTTTTTACCATAATAGCTATGTTCATTAGCGGGTATCTCGTTACTTCTCTTCTCGCTTCTTCACCTCCTTATTTTATTTACACACTTCTTTGCAAGAAGAAAGAATAGATACGAGGGAAGGCGTGTCACTTCGCTTCGCCTCGTCTTGGGCAACGTCAGTTCGTTTCGCACTCCGATTCTCGTCTGCTTCCTGCGATCCATCTTCTTCTTTTTATCTCCGTTTTCTAGTAGACACCGCAACGTTCTAACGGCTAGCTTATGATAGGAGGTCTGCAAAGGAGAAGGAATCACGATTACAACTCATACTTATTTGTTGGAAAAGCAAAGTGAAAATGAAAAGATAGCTGACCTGGTACTTGGTTGTCCTGCTTGTTGTTGGTGAAGGCGTCCTGGAAGGGATTGGTGTTGGCCTGGTTGGACATACCGAAGCTCGGCGTGAACGGTATTGCAGTTGGATTCAGATTCGAGTTGAGGCTGTCCTCGACGACGCCGCTCGGCTGCATCAGCAGAATGGGACCGCTATTGCTATTGCTCAGAGTGTCAAACTCCGACAGATCCAACAGGTTGTTGGTCACGTTGTTTTGCTTGCTATAAGAACCAGCCAAACGAGACAAACAATAACAAACAAGCCAAACTAGATAGTCTTACCAAAATAATAAAGGGGTTTAAATTAAAGAATAAAAAGAAAACTATGCACTAATATTGTTGTCTTATCGCTCTGTCGTTTTTCTTAAGTCTGATATTTTAATAAGGCTCTACGTGGCGATTATAAGCGGTCACGACAATATCTGTCTATGTATGTCAATTAATAATGGGGGTCTTACGAATGATATGTATGAAGCTGTCTTTGAATTTTTGTCGAAAAAACTGATAAATGATCATCCAAACGAGTCAGTAAATACTTTATTGAAAAAATTAAGTTTGAAAAGAGGATTGAACTTAAAATACACAACCCAGTGACTTGATTAGATGCATACAGAGTTTTGGAATTGCAGTTGTGGATATTCAAAATCTTCGACAAAAATATAAAGCATTCGAAAGTATAGTGTTTTAGATGCAGTGTGAATATGGATGTGAGATATCGTGTGATTCTTCGACACAGTTACACACCTTTGTGCATATTGTGTAGAAAATCACGCATAGAAAAACTACAAAAGTTCATGAACTAACGTAGTTTCGCATTAAAATATTAGAAACAAAATAGAGATGCACTATTCTACGAAATAACACATGGTTCATTTTTCTATTAACGGAAAAACATTTTAAAGCTATTAATATTAACATAAAAATCCTTAAAATGTTTTAAGAACTCGTCTGATCTGCTAAAAATTACATCGATTCGATAGATTGGACTATCAGCCGGAAGCATTAAGCCGTAAGACCTTCAAATTAGGTATAGGTGACTATAATAAGTAGAATTGAGCATTTTCGACTATGTATGATAACAAACAGAAAAATGTTATAAAACTTAATAAACGCTCAAACCTCGTAATAAACTCAAAGGAATTTAAATCTACATGAAAAAGCATGTTCGCAAGCTCAAAAAGTCGTTTTCTGTTTTACAAAAATAGGCATTAACAAATTCCGAGACTAACCTACTGAGGAATTTGTCTCTCTGCGTATTCCTAATTATTTTACAAAAAAATTATCATAAGCAATTAATCTGTTCGTTAAAGTAACGCAAAACTGCTACGAGAATTACAAAACAAAGTTTCCGCAGCAACGCATATTTCTGACTATATGTATAATATATCGAAATGTATATATATATATATATTGTTAAAGAAAATCACAAGTAATTTACCAATCGCCGATGAGTTCAAAGTGTGGCAACGGCGAACCGTAGAATTTTCGGTACACAGCAAAAGTAGGCAGTAAGTTGACGTGTGTATATATATGAATAAATACATGTAACATAAAGTGGATTCTTCTGCACGTAAACGAAAACAAGCGATACAGGAGAGTTACACTGACACTCGAACAAGGTATGACAGATGCATTGCACAGTAGAATTTCGAATACAGAATAGTATACGTAAAAACACACTGTCCATCATTACACCTAATATACAACCTTTTTTATTACAATACACAATTTTTCATTCCTCTAGTTCAAGTTGTATTTGTTTGTGTCTTAAAACATCTTTAGAGTGTAAAAAAAGCATCTGTAATAGTCGTGTTAATTTATAAGACAGAATAAACAAAAGAATTAGAAGAGGAAATGAAATCATACTGTGCAACGTAATGAAAATAATGCATGCATGTATGGTCGATAAGAATGCTATCGATGGCAGGCAGGCAGAGTCAAGATACATGGGATCAAAGCGGTGCTTTCTCGAAAGTTTCGATTGAAGGTGTTTGGGTTGACGGCTGCTGGAAAATATCCATTTAACAAAATCGTGAGTGCGTTAGCTCGTGCTGTCGCGATCAAACAAGCGTTATGATTATCTTACTTGACAACTAACTATTGGAGAACAGCACCGGGTTATATGCTTTTAGTTTGAAAAGGCTTTATAAGGTGGAAAAGAAAGTAAGAGCTTAATAAAGATTTTATACGTATGTTATTCACAGTTCTTCGATTTTTATAATAAGTATATATCATGAAAAGAAAAATAATCAATGCTGTATATAGGTATTTCTCTAGTAAGCCCTTGCGTGTTTGCATGAAATCACGAACAATTATTTTGATGACTCATTGCATTTATGCTATTCTTCGATCACTTTACATTATGTACACTGTTTTTAATTCTTATCTATGGTATATAGTACGACATTGAATTTTTCTTAAAATCTTAAATTCGACAGTTCCTCGTCGAAAGACTATCGGATCAGCATTCTCACTTTTGCATGTTACTTTTTATGTGCAGTCGATCGCTTCAGAGACACTTGACAGGCCATTTTTCGTATACTCTTCTTTCTCTACTAGTCTAACACATAATTCGAGATTTTTTTTCGGTTAATCTTTAAATTGAATGATTGAATTATTATTAAGCATTTCAAAAGAAAAATGACCCATTGACTTATATAAAAGTGCTTTAATGATGCATTCACTGGCACAATTCTAACACAAATAGACCACAAGCGTAATAATTTCTGAATAGTTTCTTTAAAGTGTTATTCTTTTGATAATAGTTAACATCGTTCTCCAACTACTTTTCAAAGTAGCAGCACAACACTAGTGTTTTACCTTCGACTCGAGAGAAAAAGTAAAACGCATACTTTCTTTAGCAAATATAAATTATAAAATATACATGATTGTGATTAATGTACAATTGCAATATACAATCTTTCGTGACGAAATCCGTGTATTATACGTTCGATATTATACCATTGATTTAGCGGCAGTTTGATCACACGAAGTCATATAATCATGTAGTTGTTGTTATTGTTGTAGTTGATAAGTGATTATAATCAAATGGTCAACTGTTCTGACTACTTTTGCAATGTACAGTACTTGAAATGCAATTAAATTCGCATATCTTATGTGACTCTCTGCTTTCTCGAAATTCACCACACTCCGCTACAAAGCTAAACTTTATAAGAATACAGGCAGTATATGTATATTTAATTGATTTTTCAAGTTCTTGCGAATGCTATCACGTTTCTGTTTTTCTTTTTTTTTTTTCGTTAATCCGCAGTTTTCCTGCAATAATCATTCCTTTAAAAGCAACGCTGCCTTTACAACTTTCGTGCTTCTGACTGACCTTAATAAGAGCGTTATTAATTTATATATATAATAAGTTTGCGACATATCGAATCACTTGCTTTGATCAGCATAGGAATACATATGTGAGCGAGCTATCATTATTGAACAAAGTTTGCAAGAATTTCATTTGATTCTTCCTGTAATCATTAGTAATGAAGTATGCTTTTACCAGCATATAACGCGTAAAGTGTAACACACGCACACAAATATTTTAATATTATATATCCCACACAACGGACATCATGGCATCGTAATTAATTGAATTTAATGTTTAAAATAATTAAACGACCATCGTAGTTACATTACTTCGATTCAAGTATTCTGCGTATAACGAATGATCCAAAGAGTTTATTGCATTAAGTGTTAAAAACTAATTTCGAAGCATGATACGCAACTGTATTATTGTTTGATTAATTAGTTTACAATAGTGACTCCCTTTTCCATCATCAGTATTGTGAGTTTAAAGCACAGATCTCATGAACAGTTATTCCAATACAAACTTTACGACAATAAACAAAGAACATATTACTCGACCTACATAAATCTTAAAAACGAAAACTGGCTTCAACTCGTTTGCTATAGGGTTTTCATTTATATAAAAATTCTCTAACAATAACATCGTTTAAAAACTCACTCAAGTGACTACTCGCAATAACCGCGATGAAGTAGTTTAGTGAAAGTAATCTCGCAGGCACGGTGCATTCAGTCCCCGATAAATATTTAAAGGCCATGACGACCCTTGCAATCGTACATCTTTAATTCTCACAGAGACGTCGTCGATCTGAGGAAGGACTACGTCGCGAATGGTTACACCTTCTGTCGGCGTATACGTCTCTCTCAGATCGCAGTCTCGCTATCTCTCGCAATTCCATCGTTGGAGGGGCCAGGCTTTCCGAAGCCAGTGACTATAAGTGTTGTTGGGGGGTGGAGGGCTGATACTTACACAGTGGCATTGTCGAGTGCGATCGTTTGTCCGTCGATGCCGTTCCCGTGATTCGTGTTGTTGTGGTGGCCGTTGAGCTCCTCGGCTTCGTTGTCGAGAAGCTGCTGCTGTGGCTTGGCCGAGGAATTGGCGATGCCGTTGGCATGTCCGCCGTTGCGCAGCAAGCCATTGTTGCTCGGTGGCTCTTCCATCAGCAGATTGTTCGACTCGGTATGATGAGCGCGTTGCTCGTTGCTTATTAGCTGCTGAGTCGCCTCCGATATCAGACTGGCCGTCATGAGGTCCTGGGCAGCCTTGTCGCCAGGTCCGGGCTTGTTCTCCTCGCTGGGGCTGTCCTCCTTCGACTTTTCACCGTCGTTGCCCTCGCCCTGCATAATTTATCTCGGTTAACCACCTCGTTAACAGAGCACAAAGCTCGTTTACTCTACCTTCTGAGCGTTGCTGGCTTGATTCTTTGCTCGAGTCCTGGACATGATAGCCTCGACGCGCTTGCGTCTGGCGTTCCTCTCCTCTTCCTCCTTCTTGAGACGCTCGACCATTTCGAGTCTTTGTCTGAAAAGACACGATGAAAAAGATTACTAACGAAGCTCTTGCAGAGATAGGGTAGCTAGCAACTGTACTCACTTCTCCGCCTCTTCCCTGGCCTTTCGCTCGGCCTCCTCCTTTTCGAGCTTCTGTCTGGCCTCCTCCTCGCGGCGCTTCCTGTCCTCCTCCTCGCGTTTTTTGGCCTCCTCGATGGCCGCCTGCAGTCGTTGTTCCTCGGCCTCGCGGGCTTCCCGAGCCAGGCGCAACGTTTCCTCTTCGAGGCGGCGCTGCTCCTCCTCCTCGGCGCGTAACCTCTCGGCCTCCAAACGAGCTTCCTCTTCCTGCAATAGAAAGAAATCATCAGCGCTAATCGTCCTTACGCGGACTAGAAGTACTTTTGCATCGCACGACGAAACCTACCAATCTTTGTCTTTCGAGTTCAGCTTCTCGTTCGGCTTGTTCTCTCGCGAGTCTTCTGCGCTCAGCCAGAGCAGCCTTGGCCTCCTCCTCGGTCGTGATGCGGATCTTCTGGATCATGGAGGCGGTCATGTCGCAGACCTCCTCGAGGTCGCCGGAAGCGGGAGCCTCGGGCTCGGGAGACTTTTTCTCGGCCTTTGGCTCCTCTTTCTTCTCGACGACTGGAGCAGGAGTTTGTTGCTGTTGCTGCTGCTGCTGTTGCACCGCAGGAGCTACGGATTGTTGGGTAACCTCGACCTCCTCCTCCTTGACAGGAGCGACTGTCTCCTCTAGCTTTTCCTCTTTCTTGGCCTCGACTTCCACCGGCTCGGTAACTCTGCTCTCTTGACTGATCTGCTGTGAAGTGGTTCGTGAATAAGCAAGTCGGCAAAGCTTACAAATTATCACGCGGATAATATAAAAAATCTACAAGTCAATCAACGAACCTGGGGCTTCTCATCAAGCACCTCCTTTTCCTCACTCTTTTGCTTGGGTTCAAGCTGCAAGACAGGCGGTTGCTCGACACCCGGACTCTGCAGAGGCGTAGCTCTGGGAGTAACTCGAGGCGAGGCTCGGGCGCTTCTCGTCGTGCCTGGAGCTGAGGACTTGCGCTCAGCTGTGGAGGCAGTGACCGACTTGGCCGAGCTTGGTGTTGAGGTCGCGCTCGGCTTCTTCGGCGTGCTGCTGCTGTGAACCTTCGGTAGAGGAGGCTTCGAGTCCTTCTGCGTCTTCGTGTCGTTCGTCGTGTCTGTGGAGACGATGGGTGAGTTAGTTGGCTGATATAAGGTTGGAGAGGAGATGGAGGTAGGGTTGATTAGAGGGCTTGAAAGTACTGTTCTTAATTTATATCATACAAACTTCCAAAATGGTGGTATACTTAGATTCAATGTCTGACCTAATCGGTATGATACTACTTATTCAATAAATATGAAAAACAGTACTTTCACACATCGCAAATATAATATGGGTTGCCATCGAAAACAGTTTTTATTTCATTGATGAGCGTCCGATAAAAACTGCTTTCGACCTATGAATTATGAAAAATTATTCTATAAAAAATAAATCATCATTTTCTTACGATACTCTTCGATCATGTGAATCTCTGCATTATGCGTTCTTCAAAAGCAGTACTTAAACTACGCATGGCTTAACATTATGAAAGCAAATTATTCCCATTTTTTTTGGTATTTATTTGTGCAATTTTTTCAGGCAGAGGATTGTCAATCAAGAAAAAAGCGAATGAAAAAAAAAAAAATTATAAAAACAAATTGCGATGGTCAGCGATCCTACAGCGAATATATGAAAATAAGTGAAATTTTCTTTAACAACTTTCTGGATATACAGTTACAGTTACCAAGATATCATAAAACATGTAAGTAGAAAGAGAAAATAGATTCAAAATTATTTATATAATTTTTCATATACCTTTGATAGTTGAACCTTCGAGAGAAAAAGACATCGACACACAAACTTACAGCATGCCATTGTTATGATCTATTTTCATATATGTATTACTTATGTACAAATCAACGATTTCATTGAAGATATAAACAGTGCGCTGAGAAGATGACAAAGTGCTTATCTCGTCTTTTCACCGAAGGTTCCACTACTGTGAGCGATGATAACGTCGTACAGCGTACGAGAGCATCTCTCAATCAATGAGAAAAATGAGGTGCATCGATGGAAGAAGGAATAGCAGAGGTGGTGGGACAAATAAGCCATGCTCACTGTTGCGTTCGACGGAGGAAGAGACGCTGACTCCGGTGCCGGCGATGGAGGCGGGCCTTGGACGCCTCGGAGTGCCGGTTCGAGGGCGTAGGTTCACATTGCTGCTGGCCACGCTGCTTGTCCCGCTTTGCTGGCTCATCGAACTGTGAGGCCGCGACGGACTGTTTGGCGTCGCCTCGCCGCTCCGGATACCTACATAGCCGGCATTCGTACATCTGACTCGATTGTCCTCTTTTTTTTTTTTGGTTTCTTATTTTTTTATTTTATGATCGCCAGAGAATCTTTTGAAGAGCTTGCAGCTTTTAGTGCGTTTTTTTATTTATAAGGATTTTTGACTGATATTTTTATCGACTTATTTCACTGCAAGCTCCTCGGTGTTGATATTGACAGTGGGATTATTAATTAGCGATGGCTGAATTGTAAACAATTCATTTTTCATGAAATGTTTTAAAGATTCGTTGAAAGGATGAGAAAAATCTGTTTTATGGAAGATAATTAATAATCCCCCTGGGATATTGTATTTACATTGAAAAAAATCCACGCCAAACAATGTCGTTTGTTATCATCGTTAGCATGAATTTACACTTAATTATAAATATGTTACACATATACATATATTATAAAATTTAATTCCTTACTGCCTACGTTTTGAGTAGTTTCAAAATCTAAGTCGACATACAAATCGTGAAGAAAGATGCTGCTAGTTCTAAATATATAAGTCAACAAAATTTCTAAATCCTTGAGTAATCTTCGGTCTTTCGTGACAAAAAAATCAAAGAGTGTCTAGTAGCGTATGTAAACATAATGTAAGCAGTGAGAAATCAAATTTGCAATGATCTCATGTAAATTCGTCATGTGAAATGACAAACAAACATATTAAGCAGATTATTATTTATAACTTGATTATTTGCATAAAACAAACGTAATATGCTAGTAAGGCCCACCACCAATAGCCGAAGCTTTGCCTGCACGCTGCCAATGTTAGAAAAAACAAAATTAGAACAAAACAAAAAATCAAAATGCAAAAAAATTGTCAGCATCGATATTGCATATAAAGTTACTCACTTGTGAAAAAAATCATAATAATCAAAGTTGAAAGAAAAATAATGAAATCAGCACACTCAAGAAAAACTGTGAGAGATTGTGAGATATATATAGAAATGGTGTTATTGCACAATAAATACACTCGTTTTTTGTATTGTCTTTTGTTTGGTGTTAGTTGAATTGTAAAAATATGCGGCTTACCGAGAGCGAAGAAATAGCGTTTTACCATCACCCTTGTCTTCCAAAAAGCTGCTTTGTAGTGGCGGTTTTTTTTTTATATAGATATATACAACACGGGAGCTCTCTGCTCATCGGATTTAACGTGGTCATTTTTATTCAAGAAAAAGCAAGTTACAACAATCAGCTCGAGGCCGAGTAAACTCAATTGATTCGCAGAGAGGCTCCCGTTTCCAAGAAAACATGCAAAGTACGTATGTGCTCTCCCAACTCGCAGTGCACGCGCCCGCATTTCTCGTTGCGCGTTCGTTTAAGAGAGGGAGAGAAAAAATCTCCCCTCTGTTTGCTCGTTTTTTGTCCCGGGAACCCAGTTTCTTCAACGAGCTCTTTACGCGCCGCTTATATGCAGCGTAAAGGGATCCCTCTCAATTGTACACGCGCTTTAATTAATAACACCATTGTAAAAAGGCCGTATAACGCGGTTGGACAAAAAAAAAAAATTTCTGTACACTTTTTTGGCGTATAAGTATTTTCTATTTTTGGATTCTAAGAGGTTGTGACAAGTTACGCTACCATAGGTATACACAAGTGCTGGTTGTCTCTATAGAACCTAAGACCAACAGTTTTCCGTTCACTCTTCAACGCATTCGTAGCTCTGGAACGTATACGTATGTATGTACAAAGTTAGTACACAAATAGCGATTCCTACCTCGCAGCGGCTTTACGATGAGCGAAAAGCGAGAAAGGTAGGAAAGGCGATGCGAGACTGGACAAAAGCTCAAAAACAAGAGATCCCTGCGTTGGTGAGTGCGCGTTGCGAATCGAGTTGAGGGTGAGGCACAGTGACGTCCTGTCTTACCTGTCTGCTGGGAGCCGTTAGCCTGGAGGTGTTGGCTGGCGGCATTGGTTGCCTGATTGTAAGTCTGATGCTCCCGTGCCTTGCGCCTGAGCCGCTCGGCCCTAGTGGGCCGAGGCAGCATCAGGTGGTGGGCCTGGATACCACCGCCGCCGCCGCCAATAGCCGAGCTTCCCGGCAGGTTGCCCATACTGCGCGAATTGTCGCCGCGCTTCAGTTGGCCAGCCTGCTGGGAAGTCCCCTTGGCGGCGGAGGCAGCGTGAGCTAGGTGCGACATGCTGCGGCTCATGCTCGAAGCTGCGAGGCTCTCGGCTGCAGGGGGCGCTGCGGCTGCGGATGGCGTGCGCCTGCGGGGCTGGGCCAGCTGGTCCAGCCTCGACATCGAGTATGTCCTACCTGGGCTGCGCGTGAACGACTTGGCGCTGGATGAACGACCCGAGGCGATAGGTCCGTTGCTGCTCTCTCTCGGTGAGGGGATCGTCGGCATCAGGTCGGTCCGACGCCGGTTTGCGTAACGCGTCACGCAGCCGGCGGCTACCGAGCCCGGGGTGCCTAGCGTCGTACCGTCGTTTTCGTCACCTGCGAACGCAACAACCGCACATCGTTTTGGTCACTCAGGCTTGCTTGAATCGCACAACTTGGTTTTTTCTACGATTCCCTGATGACTCTTATACCAGACTCTTTGTTTTTTCTTTCATATACTGAGTGGTCCTACCAACGCATTTCGTGTGTCACAGTAACGACTTCTCCTCGGAATCATGCATACGACTCTTTGCGCTTGAACGCGATTATTATTTTGACTCGAGAACGCGTTGAATTTGAAAAAAGTTTTTTTTTTTATAGTTTCATCGATAAAAATCATAAGTTACGCTCGAGAAATTCTAGAAGAGCTACTGTAATTTATCATTCCCGTTCTTGACACAACAACACTGGGGGGTCTCATGCATGCTCTGAAAACAGTGCGGGATATACACTCAAGCTTTTTCAAGCCATTTATCAAACTTTTTTCTCAAAGAAAAGGTAATAAAAATACACACACAGGCATTACGTATAATTACGAAACAAAATATAACGATGTTTCGATACCATTTACATGTAATTTCCATCGTGAATATTTGCAGAAATGAAGCGAATGAGTTTTCAGCCGATGAAACGCAAATATAAACGGAGAATATACCCAATGTAATCAAGACTTTTAATTTAAAGTTTGTTTCGAACATAACATCGTGTTTTGCATTATTTACAGGATTTCCCGCCTGTCGGTAGTTTTCGTATATAGGTATGCATTCGCGTACATAGCTTTGTTCAAATTTACATGTACATGATATTCACATCAGAAACAAGCAGCGGAGAGAAGCTCTTTATTTATAACTATACGTAAAATAATATAACTAGATTTCAAGAAGCTATTGCGCTTTACTTTTGTTGCGATTCTAAAAAGCTGTTCTCTCCAACAATAAAATAAAATAAGCGTGAGTTGAAGTATGTTGATGCAAAATAAAAATCGTACAACGAATAATTTACTGCGAAACTGGCGTACGCAGCATGTCGAGAAATAACGCCGATCAAAGAAAAATCGCTCTGAATATCTAACGAACACAAAAGAAGCGAAACAAAAAAGAAACCAGCGATGCACAAAGAGATAAAATAAAAGTGCTAAACAAAAGCCACCGACGTATTCAGCGACCAACACTGACGAAGAACAATTCCTACATTTCATGAATTGACGAATCTGCCTTGTACTGGTAAATGAAAATATATGACAGAAGCACATGCTGATCAACCTAAGTGATCCTTGACAGAATTTTTTCTTATTCACAATATTGAATTTCGCAGATACCCACAAAAATGTTTATTTCTTCCGTCAAGAATCACGCGAATGAAAATAGAGCACACATGAAGTAGAAGAATGAAGTGAAAGGTGCTAGTGTGGAAAATATGTGAAGAAAGAAAGAGAGATTCGTATTGACAGGTCATTCCGATAAAATAAGACAGATAAGTACAGAATGGAGGAATCATAAAATACCAACGCACCATCTCTTTACCTATGTATGTACATCAATTTATCTGCGTAAACTCTCGCAGGATCTACACATTTCACATCAGTTGGAAATAATATCAGAGATGGTGCATCGGTATATTGACTAACCATACGTAGAAGGTAGACAAAGATCCAGACAGACAGAAAGAGAAAGAGACAAACGTTAAAAGATATGTATCCCCGATGGCAGGCGTTTATCGATTCGTGTCGTAACGTAAGGTAAGAGAAAGAGAGATACAGAGAAAAAACAGAGCTGTATGTATACGGTATACAATGTTTTTGTCGACTTCTGATACGTGTGTTTGTGTGTATGTGTGCGTGTGTGAGAAGGAGAGAGACTCACCGCTAGCCCCCCGTTGTATCATCGGACGATCGATCATTGACATATCGTCAATGGAGAAGATGTCGGTCGTGGGGGGCAGTGAGAGGCTGGCTCTCTTGTTTTTCGCAGGAGTTAAGGGGGGATCAGGAGTGCAATTCCAATTGAACACCTCGTACATTGACGAGGACATTCTCATATCTGTAAAAACAAATCGGCCGACACGCCTCGATGTCAGAATTCTTCCCTCGTTTTATCTTTCTTTGTTTTTTTTTTTGTGTTTTTTTTCTTTTATGCTGGTATAGCGGAATGCTGTGAGTTATCACAAGTTTGTATATCTTTGGTGTCTCGTCCTTTGAAAGGGGTTTATGCAAACTATTTAAGTCTTGATGGATCAAGTGTCAAGCGAGAGATTAGATGGAAGTAATTTAGAATATCGTGATCGGTGCAAATTAAAAAACCGAAACTAAAACCCCCGTCAAAAGACTTATACCATGGTGAAATATTTGAACAAAAGTACCACAACGTAATAAATCTACAAGTTTCACCCTGGTACTGTGCTTGAATCAAAAAATTTCTTTTCATATTCAATTATTCAAAAATTTTAATCTTTACATGTATCATGGGTTAGTCAAAAGAAATATTTTTGATTCAGTGAAAAGTTATTCTGTGAAAAGAAAAAAATGAATTATATACATAGATTAGTAAAATGTATCTTTTATATGCCAATCACCATAAGAGCAGTGAAAGAAGTTAAACGACAGTGGATGTACCTCTTCCAAACCTACCTACATCATCACACATCACCGAATTCGTTAGTGGTCACGAGTTTATCCAGAAACACATCTGCAAAGTGCAGTCGGTCCTCCCTTCGAAAACCTCATACTCGAAGCAAAATCTCATCAGTCCTCGGGAGAAAAAAACTGACTCACCCCTTGCAAATGTATTTCCCAAAAGAGTGTACACGACAAAAAGGATAAGATAAAGAGAGAAATAAAGATCTTAGCGCGCAGCCTGAAGAACGAAGCGCCGACGAGTCTATAAACGTAAATAAAGGGGGAGGTAGAAAACCCATCGACCATTGCTATAGAGATTGCGAAGAGAGAAAGTAGAGAGAAAGAGAAGAGGTGAATGGTGGGTGATGTAGCTGGTGGTGGTGGTGAAAAGTAACGTGCAGCAGAGAGAGAGAGAGAGAGAGAAAGAAAACAAAATTGCGATCGAGTGCTCCGAGTATACACGTGGAGCGAAAAAAGAATAAAAGACGCTGTGTGCCAAGCGAAGTAATCGCTCTTTTCGCTGCTGCTGCTGCTGCACACGCGTGTTGCTTGCCGCTGTCTTAGTCCTAAATCTCTCGAGGTGAATTTACGGTAAGGAACTCTAATTTCATCGAGTTAGTTCTTCCACTCTTTTTTAATTTGACCCTATTTTTGCTTCACCTCGACAGATTAGGCGTATTCTTTCTAATACACAGCCAAAAGAAATAATTGGCACAGCAGAGCTGCTATAAAGGAAATTGCAGATGTAGCAGCGCAATGAAGTTTGTTTTCGGTGACTGTCACACAAAATAAAAGAGATCATTTCTTGCTGTTCGTATACAAGTTATATGTACTCGAAGACATTCCTTTTATGGATGTGAGAGAAGTAGAGCTGGCATATATGCGTTAATGTAACCATGCCTATAGAACTGTAATATATACATTGAAAATAAAAAAAAACTGTTGAATGTCGCCTATGCTTCTTAAAAATACAAAATATGTAACCGAATTCAAAACCGTGTCTATAGTATCATATATAAAGTATACATTCGACATTCAAAAAAACTGTACTTGGCTCGGGTCTAACGTACAAAATTCAATGTAACAGCAACAACAAAAAAAAAAGGTACGTATATAAAAATTATAAGGTCAATCACACACATGTACATGTATGCATGACAAAAAGTTTGGCAACTGCGCCGCTTTGCTTTTGATCGAATAAACTGCGGCAATGCGTACTATGTTATATACCATTGTTACTCACATTTGTCATAGAGAATCGACAGCACCACCAGTCAGTCGCATAACAACGCTGATCTCTCGTTAATAACACAAACTTCCTTTCGTCGCGTCGAGGGAACGATTCAGCAGCTCGAGATATACATATACACACCACCAAATCGTTCCTTCGACGAGTGTAATAACATAATAATATATCTACAAGTATAAATCCTACGACGAGTTACCCGCGACTCTGCCGTCAAGAAAACGATACTCACTCCATTGTCCCGCTGGAGAACGTCCTTCGTCAACACATATACACCGCGAGTATAGGAACACTTACGATATAGTGAAACAGAGTATAGAGAACACATATGTATGTAGGTTTTAGGAGCTAGAGTATAAAGAAGAGAAAAAAAAAAAATTGAAATGACTTACCTTCTCCGGGTTTCCTGTCGAGGCCACCAGCGGACGTGGCGCGTTTCTTGCTGCCGTCGAGTTCGCGTTCGGAGGAGCGCCTAGTCAGAGGCTGAGCAGCGGAGAACATCATGACATTGGTCGTAGAGGTGGCTCGTCGAGTGCCCCAGAAAGTCGCGCCGCCAGTGTCCGCGGGCTCGAGCATACGGGGCGTCGAGCTGCCAAACGCGAAGACGATGTGCGAACGCTCGTTCTTTCGTTTCGCCTCGATGCGAGCTTCGCGTTCTTGATTCTTGCGGAGGATAGCCTCGCGCCTCTCTCGTTCCGCCTCCCATATCAACCGCTTGCGCTCCTCTACCTGGCTTCGTCTGAAAATTTTTGGAATTGTTGATGTTTTTATTTTTATTTTATTTTCATAATTTACGATCAATTCAATTCACCTGGCTTTGTATGTATTTTACACGGTTTACTTATTTAAATTAATGAAAAGTTTGTACAAATTGAACCAATATTTGTATCGAGAAAATACACGCGCTATAATATAACGAAGAGAGTTTTAGACATGATACGTGAAACCTTTCAGGCGCAAGCGTTATTACTCTGTGTAAGGCTTCTCATATTTCTGCCTATAACTCTATGAGTCGATAAATCGCGCATGAGAATCAGTCTAAGGCTTTAGCATACACGTTATGGCACAAAAACTCGTCCGCAGCAGAGCAAAGAAAAGAACAAGAAAGTCCAACGAATCGTGCAAACTTTTTTAATCTCCTCTCTCTCTCTCTCTTTCTCTCTCACTCCCGAAGCCATTAATTCGCGGCGGCGACTGACTAAAAAGCTCGAAATAAACAAAAGTTACGGCGGCTTTTTCGCCGCGTGAGCAAATTCGATCCTGGACCAAGAGGTGTGGAAATAAAAAGTTTCACGCGCGCGGAGAATCAATAGATGGAAACTTTGCGATACCAATGCGGCCTGACCCGAGAAGATAATTCAGCGACTCGTGTGTGTGTGTATGTGTGTGTACGGGCTCAACCTACATTTTCCTACGCTACGTATACGGCGAACTTAATTCGCTCATATAATATCTCCGCGAGTTTAATTGTTCGGCTGCTCTTATTACTTTATACTTCGACCGACCGGAATTATCTCGCCTTCTAGTCCATGCAGCCGATCGTCGACTGTGAATTAATTAACTTTTCATTCGATTGACTTGAATTTCGCATTATTCGACGAATGAAAGCGTGTACACACAGCGTTTCACGCGAATAGCAAACTCGCAAACCGAAACTTTTCCCAAGCACAATGGAAGCATCGCAACCGTTGTTGTACACACGTGTCAGCATATTATTCTCGTTTCTGTTATTCCTCCGCGTTTCAAACTCCGAACTGCGTCGCAACTCTTGGGTATTATAAAGTCAGAAACTTGAATTCTTTTTTTTTTTTTTTAAAAAACAACTTACCTGTCGTAGTCCTTGGTCCTGAGCTCTTCGATGCGCTTGCGCCTCTCCTCCTCGCGTTGCTCTCGGAATTTCTGGGCCGCGAGGGCCTGTTGGCGTAACTCCTCGAGCTTGCGCTGACGCTCCTCGTTCTGCCTGTCGCGTACCAGCTTTGCCCTGTCCAGGTCCTTTGCACTCGGGCCGCTGCCCGTCGAGTCTCGACCTGTAACACGAGTCACGAGAGTCTTCAGTTAGGTGTACCTTTCTCTAGCTCTCTCTCTCTCTTTTTTTTCGTTGGTACTCGTCGTTTCGCGATTTTAAGGCTGCTCTAGTGGAAAGGGTTATTCTTTTTTTTTTACGAGAGGACACACTTTGCCCGCTCTTTGTTTTTATGGAGATGGGATGCCTCGTTTCGCGCGAGAAGGCAGGATGTTTGAATACGTGTTTGCGTTATATATATACTCACTGTGAGTGAGCTACTTTTGAATTATTTTGAAATGTTGCTATTGGATTTTTTAGTTATAATATAAACATGAATATTGGTAAATTTTTATGTGAAAGTTTCTTACTAATACATTTAAAAATCAGGCTAACAATGTTTCAAGTGAAATAAGAGTATAGCAAATGTGTGAAATTGAACTTTACGCCCGGAAAACGTGAGCAAAACGTCAAACTTAACTCCTACAGTACAATTGTGTACCTAAAATGTTATATCAATGGCTTATGCAGAAAAAAATCGTATATAGAATAAAATAAATAAAAAAAAAATGGTAAATGAATGTATTGTGTTCACCTTGGTGTTCGTATGGATGATCGCCATCGAGGGAGTCTTCGTCGAACTGACTACTGCGACGCCTCAAATCTGCCGAATAACAAATCATATTTTGCAGAAATTCCGATCGTTTTCATCTCAACATTATCAATCCAACCTCATCGGCTGCAGATTTCAAATAATACGTATACATCTCTCGCTATCTCTATATATGTCGAGTGATTTGTAGCTCGTGCACCGAAGCAATTCGAACATTCTCGTATGTTATACAGGGAGATATAGGAGGAAAACATGCGCGAAAATTATACGCGGGGGGGATCGATAATTCGAGCCACACACGAGCATTCAAATGTTAGAATACATCTTCGCTCGGGTATTCAGGAGTATTGGAATACACAAGTTTCATTATTTTGGCGTAGTATACGTTTTTACGAGCAATGAGTGTGCAGATTTGAGTTAATTTTTGGGATTGTTACCAAGGACAGAATTTTTTTATCCGATCATTCAATTATTAATGAGACATGCGGCATGCGTTTTTTAAAATAGTTGTAAATTTGAAAACTTGTTCTACAAATTGAACATGTTTGAAGGTACAATAATGATGAATTGTACATTCATGCATTGGCGACAACGCTAAATTAAGTGGTACAAGTCCGCGTGTAATCAGACACTGGCTCGTGCTATAGCTTTTCTGTATGTTTCAATCAACACCAGCTTCTATCGACGCTTTTTCATTAACTTTTTCAAAAGCTCAATAAAATATAGGTATAGCTAAAGTATTGAAATATAAAAAAATCTAATTACAAAAATAAAACGA
Organism: Pteromalus puparum; assembly: GCA_012977825.3. Lineage (NCBI taxonomy): Eukaryota > Metazoa > Arthropoda > Insecta > Hymenoptera > Pteromalidae > Pteromalus > Pteromalus puparum. Next base: position 81,877,107 of record CM053170.1, on the reverse strand, counting down.
TTGCAGTTAAAAGTGTAAATGTTTTTATTAAAACGATTGAACAAACAGCACAGCAAACTTCATCCTGTCAAAAAAATTTGATGTTAATCAAATCGTCTGCCAAAAGCTGATAACAGTATAGAAAGGGTTTAGTATTTCAAACTCAAACGTTATATCATATCAAATGAAAAAAGAGCAAAACCACAAAAATCTCAGAATTATTCATATGATCGTTCTTTACCTGCCGCATCTTCATCAGAACCAATTTGGGCAAACCAATGCATCGTTTGTTCTAAAGGAATAAAAGTATCGTGAAAATAAATCTTTGATCAATCAAAAGCAGCAAGATATCGAAACACACAAAAAAGCTGTTAATATAATTCAAAAAATTCAAAGAAAATCATGTAAAATATCTCACGGACCAAAAATTCTGAATCATATTACACTGCATTGAAAGGGAGTCTTTGACTCCATTCAACACATCTCTCGAAGCTTATCCAGAAGCTTTCGATGTCTATTAAATCGCACCGGCGCTAGCTCGGTATATCTCGAATGCCGTATCCTGCAGTTGATGACTCGACGCAGCTCGTTAGTATTGACGATTCAAGGAGAATAGCTGAACATATCCGGGACAGAGGGAATGCGTGAAAGGGAGGCGACTGATTAGCTCGCGACGCTTGCTTTGATCTCTCTTCTCTTTCACGTGAATTTTTTTTTTCGACGGAGAATTCGAGTATTACATTTTTTATTCACACGGATTGAATATAATTATTATTACTACAAGTTATCAACGAACGAAAATGAGTTTTGACGATTCATGCACTGATTCGTTTACGTAACGCGTTCGGGCACAGAATTGATACATCGATCGGAAGTGCAAAACGGATATGAAACGTCCACCGGCATCAGCTGGAAGTTGACAACGGATAGTCTATTATATAGACACGTCGTCGTCGTTCGCGAGGTCGATGACACAACCTCATTTACACGATGCATCGAATCGAGTTTGGGATTGAAATTCTACGTTTTGAAGTGAAAAAGTGGGAAACTCGTCAATTTTCAGCTTGATTTTCTCTATAGTTTCGGAATCATAATAGTATGTTGTAGTCTCGAACGGAAAGTTGTCGGAACAGTATGTAGTCGAACTCTGCGAATGACAAGAGGATAAACGCAGTCTAAAATGAACCGGCGTCGGTCTGGAAATGCGATTTTCGAAATATCGTCAGCTTGCGTTATAAACTTTTCCATGAATAGTTATACGCTGCGGTTTCAAGAATCGATCGGTAGCTATCGTACTCGTTGGTCCGAAGTTCGAACAATTTGTTTGAAGTAGACTCACAAAAAAAAAAAAACATCCGCAATTAGCCCGATAATCAACGGGAAAACAAACACAGCGCTTTTCGCGCGAATGAATAAAAAAAGCGCTGGTGTCTAGACGCCTGGCGATTAGTTCCGACGACAGGAAAAAAAAACACGATCCTCGCGAAAAAAACACTTAATCTCATGCGTGTGTGATGCGTTATTACAGCTAATGAAATAAAACAATCATCAATTGAGCATAATATCATCAAGCTGATTAATTACTTTCTTATCGCGAGACGCGACGACGAGCACAAAAGCGTCTCTCCATTTTCAGCTCGCGCTTTTTTTCTCTCTTCAACTTTTTTAGCCTACTTTTCCTTCCATTTCAATCCCGGCGCGTATCACCGCTGTGTGGGACACGTCACGCTAATTTTCGACGACTTAACGGGAATTACGCTTTTTGCGAATTCTTTTTCTTTACTTCTCGTCCCTTTCATTTCCTCAAGCTTTGTGAATTTTCCACGTTCACCGAACAATTACCGGTCGCTTCGTGCTTTTTTCCTCCCTTGCTTTTTTTGATGCTATTCGAGAGATCGCCTTTTCGGTAAATTGGAAATTAGCGTTAACCAGCTTTTGTTCTGGGAAATTCATCGAATTTCAATCTGCTTGTAATTACTGAATATTTCAACGATTGTATAATATTGTAAATATTTTAACGATGAAATTTGCACTCGTTAATTTATGTATCCATATATTGTAAATATTTTAACGATGAAATTTCAACTCGTTAATTTATGTATCCAGTAAATTCTATTCTAAAAAAAACACGAGTGAATCTTTACAACGTGGCTAGAAAAAATACAACTACCTAAATAAGGATCAGCGGAATAAAATAAACTGTACCGCAATCGTAGACACTCGTCGGCAGGTAAATTCGCGATAATCCTTTAAAAAAGCTCTCGGCCGGTATAATTCCCCGCAGCGCCCTTTAATCAAAGCGACGTTTAGTCCTAATGACGATGTTATCTCCCTCGGCTGGTGAGCTTCGCCGAGCATTTCTTCCGCGTTACAATTTGCGCCCGGACGAGTCTGAAGGTAAGCTGCGTAATTTATAGGCGTTGTCGTCGCGTAAACTCTCGTGGCAGCACGGGGAATGCGGTGAAAAGTACAGGAAGAGGGTGGAAACTATGGCAACGTATTTTCTTAATCAAGACCCGTTAGCCTCGCGAATTTACGCCGTTTTATCCGTAAAACCGCGTTAATATGCAGTTTTTTTTACAAGTTTTTCTTTTTTTAATTAAGGGATGCTACTGCGGAAGTTTGGAGATAAAAAATAATGGGGAGTTGTGTATTTTGTTTTTGAATGGACGTTCGTTAAGAGTGCAACTTTTTTTACCAATTAAATTGTACAGCGTTGAAAATGCTGGAATTTGATTATAATCTTGTTTTTGAAAAATTCACGTGTACACGCGGTTGAAATATTTCATAGGCATTGGATGATCGACTGCAGTGAAAGCCCGTCGAACATTTTTGGTATACGATGAATCTCTGATAGAGAGATTAATCCGGGAGATTAAAGCACGTTACAAAGGTTTCCGTCAAATTTCGACGTTCGGATCAAGGGATATTGCAGCAAATTGACGTCAAAGCTACTGACTAGATTACATCGCACAATGTATTCTGTTTTGGATTTTCGAGAGCTCGCGTTGGAATAATCGTTTGGTACGTTCTACTTTAATAATAGAATTGTTAAAATTTATTGCTTAAAACAACTATCGAAGAAGTCACTGCAAATTGTTAAAAGTTCGGAATTTGAGCGTAGTGTGCTGTTTTGCGAAGTTTTGAATTTCTAAAACTTTCTATGCGCTGTAGCTTTGCATTTGCGAAACTTTATATTGGAAAGGATAAGAAAAGTGAAAACAACTATATAAGGATAATAAAAAATTTAGTAAACACGTGTAAACTTTTGAAATGTGCGATTGCATTTTATAAAGATTGAGTGTATACGTATCAAGTCGGAATTTCGATTAATTTAAAACGAGAAAATACTTTTAATGATGTTTCCAGCGCGACTGTCAACATTTCAAACGCATTTTGCTGGAAACGCAATTTGATACTCGAGAAAGTTGAAACGAAATCCTCACCGGTTTACTTCCAAGTGTGAAAATCAAAACTAATAAACCTCTCGTCACTCGGATATGCTCTCGGTAGACGTTGCTCTTTTAAAGTATAATTAGAATGATTCTTCAAGTGTACTCTTCAAGGAAGCTTTAAAAGCTTATTTTTAGCTTAACTTTCAGAAATTCATTTAAATTTCGAATAAGTAGCTTTTAAAAAAGCTCTCAGCCGCACATTTAACTAGTTAAAGAAATCAAACAGCACAACAACGGGTTCTCACCCCAACAATTATCCTCAGTTGCTTGAACTCATCCAAAGAAACTCCACTTCTCATCAGCCTTACACAAAAGCAACGACAAAAAGGAAGAAGAAGAAGAAGAAGCAGCAGCAAAAGAATAATAAGAACCGTCCGATATCAAACGCCGACATCCGTCGTTATCGTCCTCGGAATCGGCTTCTTTCTCCCATACACATCCGGAGGACTACTGTACGGGAGAACGAAAACGAAACCTATTGCAAGCTCTTTCTCTGTCCGCAAAGGGAGCGAGCCGTGTATAGAAGCTCGAAACGAGTTGGAGATAAGGAAAATGGAGGGGCCCGATTTATCGATCGCGATTATTTAGTTGGGCGAAAGAGCTTCTCCAATTGCTCGAGCTTGCGGAGGCGTGAATTCGTGCCGTGAAAATAGTTTTCGCGAGGTATCGCTGTACAGGAAGGTTGTTTTATTATAGTTTCGAAATAGTTTTGCCAAGAGGATCGTGAGCAAAGCTTTTCTATTCTTTACTTCGAAATTAAAGAAAGCTGCGATGCTTCGCAAGCGACTGGAAAATCAGATCTGCTTTTGTGGATTTGTATTCCGGAAAGCGGCTAAGCAAAAAAAAAACGCGATAAAGAACTACGTGAACCGAATAGCACGACACGTTCCATCTTAACCTTTGTGTTGCCGCAAAGCTTTTACGACGCGTCGCCCAAGAAGGAAGTAGGTGGGACGATTATTGTTTCTTGACGTATGAGGGATGGACGCTTCAGGGGGTCTTACGGTTTTATGTCGGAGCCGACGTGGAGATGCTTTTTTTTCCTCGGTTTTCTGATTGGCGATAAGCGCTAAGGGTGGAAGTGTTGCTAAGAGTTTTTTTCATATTTTTTAATAAATTTGTTTTTTTTTCAAACTTCAACACTATGGGGTACAATTTCAACTGTTTTTCTAAGGGTAGATACTTTATATACTTTTAACGACTTGCAATTACTATAGAAATAGGTAGGCATACTATTTCGTAATATTCTAAATATCCTTCATGTTCAAGCAAACTTCGTTAGAATCATCATGCGCAGTCCTTTTTTGCATAACAAATCATGCATCTTAATAACTAGGCAAAATGGTAGAAGAGTTTTTCACACGGGATTCTAATTAAATCCAAAATTCATACATTTTTTCTAAATAAATTACCAACGGTGCTGATTAAATATAATCAACTTTTTTCGTCTTTTAAAATCTGTTCAACGCTTCCACCAGTGACAAGTACGAGCTAATTAACTTCTTTCTACCATTTTCCAACACACCGGTCAGCTCTATTGATCTTGCCAACTTACCCTTCGTAAGAGAGTGACGATTGTGTGCAGAGCTGGACCTTTGGCCATTTTCGTCGTTAGCGGCTCCAGCTGTAACAGAGAAAGAGAAAAAACCTTAGTTAAGTCAAAAGCTTTTGGTGTGTAAGTGAGAAACCTTAGTACACATTCCATCTCAAAGTGCAAAGCAAATAACGTTTTCGCAAAACTCCTTTCAAAGTGTGTCTGAATTCACATCAAACGCTTCGGAAATTCTATGTGTTGAACATGTATCATTTCAAGAGCTCTTGACCTTCTTTGATATAACCCAACCTCATATAAACGTGTCTGTTTTTCCCCAATTTTCGAACGAGCTCATTCTCTCTCGTTTAAAAACACAAACTCTCAGCCAACTTCAGACGAAAGAACAAGAATCCAATTACGACACACATCTCTGCATCGAGCTCTACCAGCTTTAATTCCAGTATGATGTCGCAGCTGGTGCTCGCGATGAATAGACGTCTCATCCATATCTATACACCGATGACGGGCTTATCCATTGCAGCACGACTATCGTCCTCGACTCAGGCCGGGGAATCCCAGAATTATGCTCGCGAATCGACACGTGAATCGATGGAGGTCTGACGTGGAATATATACGTTTGATGAAATTTCAGAGTAGGTCTTCTTTGTGAGAGGCTGGGATGGGAATTTCAGGAAGCGCATGAAAGAAGCTCTCTTTTCTCACAAAGAGCCGCTATGGAAACGTATATGAATTAATGTGGCGATAATAATAATGGAACTATTCAGAGTAGGTAGAGGTGGAGATATCGGCAGGAATACCAACGTTAAGAAGAGAAAGTAGTAAAAGGCACAGAGTATCGCCGGAAATTTGGCATCAAACGAAGAAGGCCATAACAGTCGAATCTCAGGAGCAAGGAAATTCCAGGACTCTCCGGAAATTCCCGAAGCTATTTACAACAGAGTTACATAACTGCAGTACAGCCAACGGCAGCAAGGATACACTGGAATACCGCTCAATTTTTCGCCTCGACGTAACTCTCTCGCTAGCTCGCATTGAATAAAGGACTCGAGAGAGAGAGAGAGAATGGGAGAGCGTTGTTATTGTACAGCAGCCGCTTATACGTTGGCTGCTCTTATTGAGCGCACCCGGAGATGCCTCTCTCTAGACGTGTATGCGTGTGTGTGTGTATAGGTTAGTTTCCATTCGTTTGCGAACCAGCTATATAGCTGTGCGCGCTTCTATGGAGGATATGACGTGCTAAGTTTGTTAAAGCGATATATATATACTCTCACTGTCTCTGTGTTCGTGTTGGTTTTTGCGCTGCAACAGGTATATACGTCATGTGTATGCGAGTGTATACTCGAGGAAGAGAGAGAGAGAACGCAATTTCGCCCTTATTGAATTCAAATGCGCGACCTCCTTTCTTTTTCGTTTGATCTTGTGGATGGCGCTTATATATCGACTTTTTTCATTTATTCGTTGAAAGGGATTTTTCAAACCTTTTTTTTTTTTTTGATCGGCTTATGCAAGCGACGCATTCAATTTCTGTTTATTTCAAAACCAGTTATTTTCTGCACGTTCATAATAATTGAATTCTCGGTGAAAAAAAAATGTCATCCTCGAAACCTTCTCTCTATAATAGCCGAGAAACTTAAAAAGAAAAAGGATCGACGACGACACACTTTCATAATTTCCCGTTCAATTTTCCCCAACTTATCGAAGAGAATCCCGTGAAATTGCAGCGCCTGAACAATCAATTTCACCGGGACGCAAGGCCGAATAATTGAAAGACGTTCCTTCGCTGCTGCAGCTTCTTCCTCATTCTCTTCCAAGACGAAAAAGAAAAACATAAGGGGCGAGAAAAAAAATCTCGAGCGCTCCTGTAGAATTGGAGGATAACGACGCGCGACGCTGCTGACAAAAAGAGGGCTAATTATGAGCAGCGACGCTTTGCAAGATAGTCTTTCTTCCGTTTTATACACGATTCAGTGAATTCTTCGGAGTATTTATTGCGTTAGGGGGAGAATCTTCAAGCTTGTCGTTAGAAAGGATAAGATCTTCATGATGAGGTGCTTCCTTTCTCCAATGCTTATACACGACGTTTGTTCTGGATTAGACCGATTAATCTGTCTGGATTTGTGTTGGTGAGTTCATTTTTGTAAATATGATGAAGTGAATCGTTATCGTGGACTACAAGGTTGAATTAAAAAGTCAAGTGTCGGAGCTTGCAAGAGCTTACGTTATCTCGAAGTTGTAAAGCTAAAACTTGAGTAAAACCGATGAGTCATCTCGAGTTTCATTGAAGCATCTCGTGTATTAATCACATAAAACTAAAGTGCTGACTTGATAGCTTCCAATATGGATCCCTAACACCGGAATAACCAGCAAAATTAGCTGATCCACGACCAACAGCATCAAAAGAGCCTTCGCAATAAAAGGACCTTACGAGGATTTAAAAAACTTACGCCGTCAACGAGTTTCCTGGAATATGGCAATTCGTTTTATATAGCTGATCTAATTAACCACAAGTATAAACTATCCTTCAACATACGTAATAACTGGATTAACTTTAAAGCCCTTCAATTACACTAATTTTAGACTGATAACGCAGTTGGCGCATTAATTATTGTCCAGAATCGTTCGAGCCTTGATTCCGCGACGACGTCCATCTCTCTCTCCAGCGCAGTGACACGGGAGTCAAATTGAATTCAGGTACACGCGAGTGGATTACATCTCGTAGTTCGGTACAACTTTGATGTTTAGGTCGTTCCTTAATTCATTTATCTCGCTGTCGCGCGGCTTTGATCTAAATTGCCGACTGGCATATTTCGCTTAATTATTCCTGCACATACGTGAAATCATCCTAATGCGTTTTGTTGTGTGTGCATAAGTGAAGCTTGCATTAATTAAGTTTTTCTGAGATAATCGATCTTACAATTTTTGAGGATAACCTTATATTTGTTATAGGAAAAATCTTACGAATAAATTAAATATCGCAAATAACTCAGTTATAATATGAGCAGTTATAATATGAGCCGCACAAGCAGCGGCAATTTTGGCATGGGTGGCACACCGCTATAAGTACACTCGACGTACAGGTAGTTGATAAGAGAAAAGGGAAAGCTCTCATGCGCCACCTATCGTCGCTACCCAGACACGAGAGAGCCGAAAAGTTCAACCGATGGGAGAAAGGCCAGTCCAAATGATTTTTATTAAAGTTTCATAAGAAATTATGTATTGTGGAGAACAAATTTGCGTTTTTCGATAGAAAGTAGCGGTTTTTTCAACCCATACTTTAACATAAGCTTCTAGCGTATTAGCGAACATTTGGTGTCGTTATAATTGGTCAAAACTGGTCTATTTTAAAAGTGTTATATATTCCGATGAAAATTCGCTAAACTTCCCCTTAATACTCTTCCATTTCTCAAACATTCAAACGTAAAACTCGCGATATAAGACCCCAACCTTGGCTTTTTGTTCCATCGCAGGAGCGAGAGTGAAAAGTTGGGCAAAAAAATAAAGGCGGGTCAGCGCGAGAGTAGAGAGAGAGAGAGAGAGAGAGAGAGAGAGAGAGAGAGAGAGACGTCAGAGCCAGTAGCAGTAAAGGGGCCGCGCGGGGAAAACACTTCATCTGCATAACGAGCGGCAAACGAGCCCTGGTCGCCATGCGAACCGATGTAGAATGACGCTAGCAGACGATTTACGTCGGTCACGTGATCTGTGCGCGCGCGCATTTGCGGTCGCTCTTTTCCAACTCATGAATGTCGCGTTTTTGAACTTTTCCAAGCGGATTTACGAGCTGAGAAGAGCAGGTTCAGTTTAGGCTGATGCTGTGAGCACGACGGTTTCATTGTTGACGAGGGATTTTAGCGAGATGATTGCGGTGACAAGCTGACCCACAAATGAAATTCTTTGCTGTTTTTTTTTTTTATATTCTCCATAAATTTCGAAACAACAGATTCTCTTGTACGCAGTATTATACGCCGTATACGCGAGTTGTAATATATATAAAAATTCTGATTTATATTCAGGTTATAAACCTCAGTACGGACAATAACACGAGCAAAAAGCTTTACGACTGGTAGAGGCAAATGCGAAAAAAAAAAAAATAATTGACAGCAGTTTTACGGACGATACGCTTCGAGCATCGCATAACCCGCGCCATAAAATCGGCCGTTACAAGCGTCGATCGTATGAATCAAAGTAACGAAATCAGTGTCATTTGCAATCGGGTCGAAGATCTCTTGCAACTTTAAAATCCCGGCGCTTCTCTTCCCACTGACGTCAGCAGCTCCTGACGTAACCGACACAACAACCGCATATACCGTTGTCTTTTTTTTTCGAAAAAATATTTCCGCAATTATGACTTATAGCCACATCGACTTTTCGATACAACGTATCTATATATGCGCACGACGTATAGATAAATCCACATCGTCTCGGGAGAAGAGAAGCAGAATAAGACTCGAGACCCAGTTTTATCTCATATTGTTTTTCGGCGAAAGTGTGCGCACGTGGCTTTCTCGCGAGTCGATACGAGGATATATAGGAAAAAGCTACGTATGCGAGAAGGCGGATATACCTTTGAAAATTTACGAGACAGCTTTTAGGTGAGATATACTCTTTCCTCCGAGATATTCGAATGTCGCTTTTGCGAGGCTTTTTTTTTTAATTTTAATGATTCCCGCGCTTTCTTTGGAAAATCTTGAGACGACGCTGTGGCAGTCTTAACGAAGCTCACAACAATTTCTTATAACGAAGGCTTTTTCTGTTCGGATAGCGGAAAATTTCTCTGGAAAATGAAGCTAAATATATTATTCCTGTAAAAATATTTTCGCATAACCGAAATCAATGCACACATCACACGCGTCAAAGGCCAATATCCGGACGCGCACGATTGCATGCATAGCAAACGTCCCACTTGACCGGCTAATCAAACTGATGCGATTAGCAGCAACTCTCGTGACGGATACGCTTCGAGCGTGTGGCGAACGACGCGGAGCGGCATAAGAACAAGCAGCGATGATCGTCCAATGTTTGAACATACGAAATTCGAAATTCGATATTCGATTCGATTTCAAAGCCTCGTGTTTGCTTTTGATTTTCTGGAGCGACACACACGACCTCCGAAACTAAAATTTCAACAGAGAAATGTAATTCAAAATCTGCATTATGAAATTCCTCGAGAAAAAGAAAATTTCGCGGCTACACTCGAATTGGCCATTTATTACCAGCGCTATAGCGAAGAAGAAACTCACTGCGGCTGCTCTATTGAAGAAAAAATCCAACTACTCGCGGGGAGAGTTTTTACCCGAGACGTCGCACGGGCCGAAGATTGAAGAGCTTTTTCCTCGCGGAGTTTATCACGGCCGTCTCTGCGCGTACAAGGAATTTGCAGTCATCTTTTCCTTTTTTGTTTCTCGAGTGGAGCGCCGAGGAATGGAAAAAGTTGGGCTAACTCGGGGGAGCTTTGACACGAGCGGATGGAAAAGTGAGAGCTTTCTTTTCTCGATAGAGAGCTGTGGTTTTGTATATGAAACAGTTTTAGAGCTTTTCGAGCTTGAAGAAATATGAATTCGAAGAATTTTCATCGACGCCGAGACAAGAGCACGATGCCGCGTTCGCTTGAATGGAAAAATTGGCGATCCGCCACTTAGCCGCTCGGGAAACTCCGAGAGCCGATTTCCGGTATTAGGACATGGACAGATCGATCAAAACGATGATCACGCGTTTTTGGCATATTTCGCTTCGGACACGCGTGTTTACGAGGGCATCTCATGCGCCAATTTCTGCTTATTTCGTTCCGGCTTTATGCGAAATCAGGTGTATATATAAGTAGCAGTCGTTTATTATCGAGGAAGTTTACGATTTTCTTCCTTCGAAACTCGATTGAATTTTCCGACTATTATCAACCTCCGAAGAGATTTATTCCGAATCGAACGAAAAGAGCTCGATCATAAACCCACCTACCGTAAAAAAAACAATCGCTTCGAAAAAATAAAAAAAAAAAATGAAAGCTATCCACCGCTCTCCAGCAGCAAATCCGATAAATCAATAAACCATAAAATCAAACATCGGGGAGCGCGAGCGTCAGCCGGTCTCTCGCGTTTTTTATAACTCAATATAGAAGAAATCTCGCTCTTGCACTCGTATATATGTGCGACGCGTCAAATCAAGAGCACCGCTTTCTTTTTGACGGGGCGATTGTAGCGTGATTGCGCCTAATTGCGTCGGGAGAGCTACTCCTCCTCGGACCTGCAGCCACGGAAATTGCACAGCCTGATTCGATTGTCTCGGCGCCGGAATTTCACCCTCGACGCGCCTGCGGGACACGACGGCCACTGAAAGCTCTGATGTGCGTCCGCGTAGATTGAAAGAAAGCAAGGCTCGATAGACCGGACATTCCGGAGGAGAGGAGGTGAGGCCAATTTGCGTGAGTTTCGATGGGTTTTTAATGATTTCGAAGTAATAGCTCGATTACGTGTTGTAAGGGAAAAAAGCGAGAGCTGCGTCACATCGAGTATTGATTTCAACTTCTCAATCCGTCTCGGCAAGTTTCTGACGTGATCCTGACCTAGTTGCCGGGAGAGTTTTTTTACTTTTTGAAAAAACGATTCTAATGCAATTTTTCGGTAGTTGAACAAGCGATAAACCCTCGCTCGGATTGAATTTTCCGATATTATGCGCAGATGACTTCTTTTTTCTTCGAATGATATATGAATCTTTCGACTCGACGCCTCCAATCTCAAATACATTATTCAATCGAGGAGAAATGACTGTCGAGCATGGAGATCCATTCGATAAAAAGCAGACGTTCCCGCGAAAAACAAACAAGGTAGGGAAGAAGAAAAACAAGGAAAATCAGTGAAAAACTCGATCGACGAGCTTTTCGTTTTTCTTTCAGCCAGTAGCACACAGGCAGGGGTTCATTTATTTTCCCAGCCAACTCCCCGTTGCTGCTCGAAAGCTCCGGTTTATGTAAATCCAGGAACGTTTTTGTAAGGTCTCCCTGCACGAGTATGTACTAGATTAAATTCTTCGCAATTTTTCGGTTGTTTGTACAACCCGCGAGATTCAGCCCTGAAATAAGAAACACGAATAACATCGCTATACGGAGAAGTACTTATTTATATAGCCACGATCATTTACGCATATCAAATTTTTCGATATACGTCTACAACTAATGGAGAATCAATATCGGCTTCGAAACAAAATTATTCTGCTCTACGACGGAGTATTAGATTCCGCGTATACATACACCGCTGCTGCGATCAATACTTGTAATACTGTATACAGCAACACGTGAAGAGCTTATTACACGAAAAATCAGAGAATTTGTTTTTGGACTAAACGAGCCGTGCCGTACGTGTTAGGTTAGGGCCTCGAAAAAAGTCTGTCAAGTGTTATTAAGGAAGAAAAAAATTTTCTCAGCGCGTCATTAAAGTTTTCAACTGGAACATCGGGTTTGTAGGTTCTGCAATATAAATGTTTACTGCCCGGGGAAAACCCAGGTAGCGTCGTACCCCTAAATGAGGGTCGTTTTCCTGCGCTGACCTAACTACCGTTTTACATACATACAGCTTTAAAATTGAACTTCAGGTCAGCCGATCGAGCTTTCTTGTAAACCGGAGTGCGGGAACTCCGGCAGTCTCAGCATCGTCTCAACACAGAGAACATCAAGCGATTGCAATAATGTAACTTCTTTTGCTTGTACTTTTAATACAATTTTTTCCATATTAGAACTACTCTCTAGTGTTCACTTATTATCATCACTTATCATCTCTCGTCGTAGATGCGTGTCTGCAGAGACACACTATAGATGCTATGCTCATGAAACTTGATATTCTCCCATATAGGCATCTGATCTATTCTATTATTTTCGGTAGATTACAGGTACTATAGACTGATCGTTGCAGTTACAGCATGAGCAGCTGCCCAACAAGGCAATTTTGACATTAGCTTGTACACTCTCCTATATCTACAATCAGCTCGCAGACAGTTGACGAGGGAAATAGGAAAGTGCCCAGACGCCACCTATCGTCGCTAGCTGTAGACTATAAGCGAGCCGAAAAGTATCCAAGCAGTAGAAGAAAGGCCAGTCCAAAACTGTTGCTATACTAACACAAGAAGAGTTACACACAAAATTCCAAATCCGATCGATCCCCAACTTTAACAATGCATCATCACTCATTCTGCCCACCGGAATTCCAGCCAAACAACCACGATAAACGTATTTATCTCCCGATAAAACAAGCGAGGCTGTATCGTAGAGCCGCACATAATTTTTCCGTCGTCGTCGTTGTGTACCCTCTGCCATAAAACTCGACGCACAATCACTTCCCATTAATCCCGGAAAATCACACAACAGCATCCCCTATACGTAGGACGAAAAAAATCCGCAAAACTAGTTCGCCGAACTCTCTCGCGTGAGATATATGCATACGAGGAAGCAGTATCGTTGCTAGTCTCTGGAGCACGACCAAACTCGTAGGATGATGCATGCATATGGGCTGCAGAGGTTATTTCCCGATTATGGCGCGACTGGAGGGCTTGATTGCGGGTCTTGTCGGGAGAGATGGCCGAGGGATGAGAGAGTTTATACGAGGCTGAATTTGATTCATTAGTTTTCGGTATAGGGCTAATATATCTAGAGTTTACGAGATCAATTTTGATTTTTTTTTTTCATTTTTATTTCAGATGAAAGTATAACGTGCACTTAAAACACGATTATACCAGAGTTTACGCAATTCAGAGTCTCGTCTGAGAAAGAGACACAGCGAGTTCGTCCTCTAAATTTTAAGCAGCCCAGTATTATACATCCAGTTAGTGCACATTTGCATTTCTCGAAGAATAACAACTCGCGTACCGGAGTTTTAAACTTTCTTCTATTCGCTATGTGTACAACGATGTATACTGAGCATGTAAACAGCGCCACCTTGCGGTAGAGGAGCGAGAGCTTGCTTAAGTCAATACTCAAAGAAAAGAATACGTTTTTATAGTGGCTGATGAATTATTGTAAATCGAAGAAAAATACTGTTTATAAAATATTTTTACCACACAGGCGAATAGCGAATAATTTACTTTCGCCTATACCTCCTATACGACAACGTTTGAAACGTCGATCACCGTTCAATCCCAAACCACAAATGTTAATTGATTTTGGCCTCGAGTGATAGTTCCTAAAATATCTAGTATCTCTGATTCGCGAGAGCATGATCCCCTGACTGTTTCGACTGCTTCATTACGTTTCAAGTATATACCCACAAATCGCTAAGCGCACGCACACAGCCTCTGGCACATATAATGGCTCATTTCAATCCTGGTTTCACAAGTACAATTCGTTTACTCACTCGTCGAAGCTTCAGCCAACAGATACTCACCTGGAACAAGAAAAAAGAGGAAAAAAAAAATTAGCAAACATTGATGCACAAAAGCATTTGCCTAAAAGCTAGATAAGAGCCTATCCCCTTTACGCTCGATAATCGCGAGTGTTCCGCGGTTGAACTCTTCATATAATGCGCGTTCGTGCGCATCGCTCGAGTGCTGCACAAACGCGCGGCGAAAAGGGATGATTGATGTCGCACGTTGCCGTCTCGAGGACTATACGCTGCTGTGTGACCCGAATGAAATTTCGATGCACTAATGAGATGCCGTCGGATTAAACGGTGCGTGAGGAGATCAGGCTTAATTATGGCGTTTAAAAACAAAATTTTTGAAAAAGCTACAATTAGGTCGTTGGCAGTCCAGATAACGCAGTCGTGAAAATTAGAAAAGGAGCTTTTCTTTATCTCGTATTCGTCAAGTCGGAGAGCGGGATAATGCATGGAGGGTAATATTCGCGAGCGCGGCAAGAGGTGACGGCCCGTAAAAATGCGCCGGTGCAGGCTCATCTCATCTCTCGAACAAAAGGAAAATGTGTCGGCCTTAGCTGAAAAATACATCTTCTCGAAATAAGCCTGATCATATATGTCGACGCGCAGCCTTGTGACCTAAAAGAGGACGGAATAAAAGCTTTTTTTTTTTTTTTAATATACGTTCCGTTCCAAGTTAATTTGTATTATTATTAGTGGGATAAACATTGAACACAATTGAAAATTTGAACGACGCTACGCAGCAATTACTCAATTTTGAAGCAATTTTAATGAAGCGAAGCTATTCTACGAGACGCCTTTAGTGCATGCATTCCTGCGCTAACGATATTCCTCATTAACGCTAATGATATTGGCTCGGAGAGGTGGGCTACAATTAGCCTTATCGAATTTCTGTAACACCGGAGAGAGAGAGAGCGCGCGAAGGCCGGCAGAGAAAAAAGCTCGAAACAACAATAACACTCTTCTCTCTCGATGCTTGCGAAAAGCGAACACATCTCTCCTTCTGGGTCAGAGAGTCAGCGGCAACTATCCTCGAAGAATTTATCATATCCGAGCAGTTGACGTGGAATGACCCTAGAGGTGTATATATATATCTCTGCAGCGAATGTTTGACTTCTTTGAGGGCATCTTCGAGACCTGCAGCGGAATTTTTTCGAGAGAGATAGAATAGAGAGGGTACTTCAGACCGAGAAAACGTCTTCGACTTTGCTCGGGTTCACTTTATGTATATAACTGTGTGAGATCGCACCTTTTGCCAGCGGCGAATTGTATAATGGAGAATTTATGACTCACGAACTGCACTGTGGTATATAAGGCGAGAATTTGTACTCTCGAGAGCTCGTAAAGCGGTGCATCTGTTTTTTATATGTATTGCTGGGCGAGAATGAGAAATGTAATTTTGGAAATTCTCGAATTTTTTTTTTTTTTTGGGAACAGATGTTCTAGTTGAATTTCGAGGGTTGATTCTCGAGACACACAGGGTTTAATGAGAAAATTGCAGACTAGCTACTTGCGTAATCAGTCCTTTCGAGTAGGGCATCATCTTGTCTGTCTGTTTGAAGAGACGCGAAACGTGCGGATAAGTAAGCGCGACTACTCGTTATTGCGTTACGCCTTTACCATGAGAGATGCGCTATAAGAGTAGAGTTAATTCCAAGCAAAATTCAACTAATTGTCACAACCGTATATTCTAGAGCAGTATATCGATTATAAGTAAAACTGAATTAATTATTAAAATACGGTGTATTCTGGAAATTGTGCGATGAAAAAATTCTACAGTAATGAGATGAAAGATTGCTTCACAGCATTTATCTCGCACATTTCGAAATGGCAAGTTGTGATAATGACGCATGTATATACGGATTAAAGTATAATTCTTGCTTGATCAGTCTTTATTCCAATCGACGTTGGACGGACTAAATTTGTATTGACAATGTACTCGAAATTATTTTGCATAGTCCTACTATGCATGTCGTCTAGTTTGGCGTCTGAACCAAAGTTGGTGAAATAAATTTTCAAAACGCACTCGACGTGCACTAATATCAATATCGTCTAATACTAGAATTTTTGATATGTCAACATTATTGTATGTTTCAGAATCTATCAAAAACAGATTTTAGTACAAAATGACAAGTAAGTTCTAGCCATTTTTATCATCAATGATTTTCTTAAAACGTCTATTAATTTTTCGCAATCATATTTCAGAGCCGTGCATGAGCATCCCGAACTATATCGTACTTCTGGAAGCGTACATGATAGAGGCAAGTCGACATCCAACACATTTTATACTTATGAAATTCAATGAAAGATAAATTAATTTCAAAATAATTATTTACAGCGTGTAATGAAACAATAAAGCTTTCTCGGGAGTGCAATTGAAGAAGAGCTGTATTCCCATCCTCGAAAATGCACCTGCACAATCGAAGCACCGTCAGAAGATCAACGCATAGTCATTCTTCACGTTATCAACAATATTGCCTCTATTGAAGATTTTCCAAACCTGCCCGAAAAGTCTCTTTACGATCCAAATCTTCATTACGACATTTATGATGGCACTGAGAAGATCGAGTCGAAGCGTTTATACAAGTATGTAAATCCGATAACTGATTACGTTATCGCTGAAGTTTTTACGAAATTTTGATTAAATTTGTTACTACATTGAATTTCTTTTAGACTTGGCGATCAATCCTTGGACAAGGCTGTGAGCAGTGGACGATATGTAACAATTGACTTGAGCTTTGAAAAATCTGATAAATATGTTGGACAAACTATTGGTACGAGATTTGGATATCTGTAGATGATTCTAGATGTTATTGTAATGAAATTTAATAAACACTCTCTATCCAAACATTCCAAATCAATTTTCTGAATTAATTTCGTTTCAATAATCTCGCGATAAAAAATGACTATTTCAGTTCTTGTGTGATAAAACTTGACCATAATGAGATAAATCATTGCGACATATTACTTATCTTACTCGTGCCCTGAGAAAGAATTTTGATAATGCGACGCATTTATATCTAAATACGCAGATTTGAATTTGAATAAGTTTGCATCAGTTTTTGTTCAAAAAACTGAAAAGAAATTATCGGGCAATAGTTTTACCATCCATAATTTTAAATACCCAAAGAAAATCTCATAAGCCTTTTAGCAGGCCCTTCTCCTCGCACCATAAGACACGCAAAAAAGAAAAAAAAAGCAGCCATATATGTGCGCAGCCGGGTAAAATTTTACGAGCTTGTGTTTCTGCGTCTTGGCGTCGAGCTTGAGGCGTGTGTGGTTTTAATGCTCTCGCACACGTGCCGTGGCATTTGGCATCATGTCAAGCGACGAAAATCCACGGCAGCGGCGCACAGGCCGATGAATAATGCGAGCGGAACACGATAAGGCTCAAAATTCAAGTCTGCAACAAGAAGAATGACGTTTTGCGATAAACGCTGACGCTGCGATGATGTGATTTTAATAGACATTCAATTTTTTATGCTCACATTTAATATGAACCTAATGACATTTTTCGTTAATATTTCACAGACAGAAGAGTAATCCCTTTCGTCGCAGCCAAATAAAAGTACACGATGTTAAAAAAAAAGTCTCGCGACAAAAGATCAGAACCGCAGTCGCAGTATATACAGCTTATGAGCTGAAAAATTTCGGCAACGTTCTACCGTAGCTTTAAGCGGGTTATATTAGCTATATCGCGGAAAGAAAGAGACACACGAGTTGCGAGGGCAAGATACGATCGGAGCAGTATAGGGGGAGGAAAACTGCACAAGTGGTGGATAGCGCTCGAGGCGAAGTAACGACCGCCTCGAGCCATCCGACCAATGAGATTGCGACGGACGTGAGACCAACCCTCTACTTGCGCTGCACTTGTTTCTTCCGACAAACGGCTTGATGGCGCGAGGAAAAGTCGTTGGAATTCCGAGACGATTTGCTGGATGATAAAAAGCTAAAGGATCATGTTTTTCGATGAGAGTAAGTATCGATACTGATCAATGACTTGGAAATTAGTGTACATCCATGCACGATTTTCAACGCAAAAGGCAATGAAACGCTCACAAAAGTGAAAAATTCCAATCAACTGTATCGATCCCGGCATTCCGAAACAGCAAACTAATATAAAAGCAATATAGCCCTGCGCGCATCACCGGAAACTTTCGCTTCCACAAAGCTTGCACTGTTCTCGTCCCTTTCTCTCTCTCTCTCTTTCTCTTCTATCTTCAAGCGCTTCTCGATTCCTTGCGACTTTTCGAACTCGCTCGGCGCACAATCGACTGTTCTCTCCTTCGTAACGAAGTGCACTTCTTAATTACCCGGAGACAGAGGAGGCGCGGAAAAAGAAAAAGTTGCTGAAGAAAAAAAAAAGAAGTAGCTCGTCTCTCTCAAAAAGAAGAAGGGGTGTCTTTAAAGCCGAGGGAGAGGAAGAGAGTGTGGCCGAGTTCCGTGACAAAAGAGAGGGAGAAAGAGAGAAGCACAATGGAAGGCCACGTCTTTAAGCGTAATTGCGACCTCAGCGATAGATAATACTGCTGTAGTCGTTGCTGCTGCTGCCGCTGTTCGCACCGTTTGCTGAGAGAGATGTGTCGAGTGTGTGTTGTGGGGGGTATCGGTTCGGAACATCGCTTTCGAGTGTCATTCGATTGTAATAACGCGCGGGATAGAGTGTATTATGTCGCCGTTGGGGTGTTATCGTTTTATGGATGGGTGAGACACGAGATTTTGACATTATATGAGATACGATATTAGTAACGTAATTGGTGTGTTTTCAAATTAACGATGGGGTCAAGGTCAGCTTTGTGATAAACGGAATAAGTTGAATTTTTCATGGTAGATTGGCCCGGCCATTTCGTCATAAGCATTATCTGAAATTGATGTGTTACTGATGGACCTTATCGTAATATTATAAGAGGGTTTTTCTAGTTGTAGTAAGCATTGATAGCTCAGTTTTTCTCGTACTCTGAGTTAGTGAGGTCTTCTATACTGCTGTTCACAATGTATTTCAAATCACTGAGTGTAATTTTATTTTGCGCAGTCTTTTGGTCTGGTAAAAGGTAATTATCGAATATAAGATCATAAGAAAGAAATATTCTGATCCAGAAAAGTCTAATAGTTTTGAACATCTTTAGATTGGTGGAGTGCGAAAAACTTGTGACAATTGGTATGGGATTCTTTGATACGACCGAAAGGTTAGAACTTGACTATAGTTTTTTTAATTAACTGTTTTAAAGATATTGAGAAAAATACTTAATTTTTATAGGTTAAACAAACTGCTACCCGAAGATTACTACGAGAAGAACAAAATCGTTGAAAACAAAGGTAAGCCTAGATTGTATCTGAATTTCTTTGAAAAATATCGATCTTTCATTTTCTTTGCGTCTAGATTGCGGTGGAAATTTGACAGCTGCACCGGGAAAAATCGATCTATTGATCAAAGATAACAGTCAATGCACTTGGAAAATACACGCACCTTCAGGTTATCACGTTTACATTGAGGAAATTGCTGTAAATTATGATGCAATACCCGAAGCGAGTGGCACACGTGACAATAGCGTTGTAATAGACGTATACGAGGGTGACAGAGTAGAGGCAGCCAAGCGATTGTACAGGTAAGCAGTGAGTTTTTGTTTAAACTAAAGTGTTATCTTTAAAGATTTTTAATACATTGTTCATTTTTTGTAGACTTGGCAAAGACGGATTGGACAATGCGATTTCACACACACAACATTTAACGGTCAATATGAAAAAGGATAACAAGAGTGAAATTTATACCAATCATCGGGTCATGATCTTGTACCACTTCATCGATCATCACGACTATTACATAATTAAAGACGAAATACTCTCTTAAGGAGTATGTGTGCTTAGAACATGGAATAAAATAAACGAAATTTTTTTAATTTAAAAAACATCATAATTTGTTCACCCGAAGTCTCTATCATAAATAAATAAATATTGGTGTAATTTCCAGAAAAATGGGTCAATTCAAATTCAGTCTAAGGACGTACCATCTTTGAGAAAAAAGGTAACAAAATTTTATTCCTATACTACCGGTCAGAAGCTCCACCCCCAATAAATTCCTCAGAACCTCGCAATATCTCGGCTCGCGCAGCTTTTCCTCGAAAAAATTGCCCCTTATAGTTCTTTTGCTTCTTTTTCGCACTTTCGAGACACCGGGATTCTCGACGCTGCTTCTACTGTTACTGCTACAAAGGCGATTGCCGCCTTCTGCTTGCGGCTACTTGTAAAGGGTGTAATTTTTCTTGTTAACCTTATAGCGATGGGTAAAAAGAGCGCTCTGACTATTTTTTTTAACGATGACAGAGACGAGATCAGGTGCCGATCGAATAAACGTACAGTAGGAAGTTTCACGCAGAGCTACAAATTTCGACTGTGCATGTATTCATTATTAACTTTATGCTGTATAACACTACCAAATCTGTTTGCAGACTGAACTTTAACGGCTTTAACTTTAGAGCTGTTTGATTTCATCGAAGCAAATCTAACACGATCTCATATACTTACGACACGCTGATGAGTTTGTAATACGAATCTGATCTGGGTCATATAAATGGTACTCACCTGGAACAGAAAATAAAATGGTTTATTAGTTTTTCATGTCTCTTTATGTCTGAAATATATATCGCGTTATACATGATTCGTTATACGGCACTTAAAGGCCGTGAATAATCGAACATAACCTAAAAGTAAAGCGAGCAGTTATACCCTGCCATTAATAACTCCTCGAGCAAATCTGAAAAACGACACACCCTCTAAATAATTTCTCCACTCAAAAAACGTCCAAAATTTAAACGAAGCCCAAATTTCCAAAGCCCACGGCACTCCGAATTCCCATGCACAGCGTGAGCAGCCCGTCCAAAAATAAATCCCGAGCCGGCCGTTCCACGTAAATAATGCAAAAATGCAAAAAGCCCGCGAGAAAATAGAACGCGCCCGAAATCTCACTCCACTCTCCAGCTAACCCAAAGACAGCGACGGAAGCTGAATAATCCAACGAGTGCATTATAGTCGCGACGATGAACAGCCAGGCTTCGATCCGAAACTTGGCCTTTGATCAGCGCAGGGACTCCGATTATTTATCGCCGCGGCTTGTGTGTAGCGAGGGTTGTGTCTAATTAAGTTGGCTGTTTGACACTTTGACGTCGTGTCTTCTTCAAAGTTGTGTCGGGACTTGCTCGCGGCTGATTTAAGCTGACGGTGGGCGGATCAGGCTGTATACAGGCCTGAGATCATACATTTTTATCGGGGGATTTTGCTCCGTGGGTTTTTAGAAAGTAAGAGATGAAGGTTCTGTAGGTATAGTGGAGTTAGAAATAGATGGAAAACGAAGCTACAAAAACTTGGCGAAATATGCGACTTATCATAATTTTGTTTAACAAAAAAGGCTGTGCGTTCAAAAGCTGCAAGTCTGCGAAATGAAGGTTGCTTAATGCAGCATAAAATAGTTACGACAGTAGGAAAATAGCCAGGCGTTAAAAAGAACGGAAAGATACTTGCCATTTTATCATCGCAGTTCAGTCAGCGAGGTATATTACACCTTTTGTCGAAGTCCCCGCAGGGGCTTTTGCTTTGAATCCTATCTTTGCTGCTTTTGTCACGTACAGCAGTGTACCGCGTCGGATGATGAATCGAATCGGAGAATCTCGAATGTAAACATCTCACGTTTCGCGGCGCTAGTAAATAAAGCATATTCAATTGGATCTCGGTTCGACTAGTCTACTAATTGCAAAATTTTAATAAAAATCCTTTTCTCTACCGAAACAGTTTTTTTTTATCACTTTCCAGACTGCTTCGCGGTTTTTAAACCTTTTTTTTTCGTTATTCCCGATAACACCCGGAAGTTCGCTGAACCGAAAGTGATAGATCGCTGGGAGTAAATATTGACAAAATTAACAGCGACTTTCAGTTTACGAACAAAGTACACTGCATAACAACTCAATTTCAGAGGAAAAAAGCAGCAACAGCACAGTACACCCCACACCCAATCGACAAAGGCTATATGCAGATTATCCGCTCGAGCTTTCTGGCACGCCCCGGTCCCCGAAAATTCCTGACGTCAGAGAAGTCTAGAGATCAACGACACTCGAGCACAGCAGCCTCCTCAAAAGACACGCGAGTCGAAAGCGAAGAATCTTTGAGTGTAATGCATAGCCGAAAAGTCCGCGTCGAGATTTGGCAACCGGGTGAGTCAGCTGACTGGCATTTTCGAGCTTGGCCGTCGATCAAGAGTGCTGGGGAATAAGTCAGCGATTCTCGAGCCCGGCTTTAAGCCGAATTTCGACGAGAAAAGCAGGTGAGAGAGGGAGAGAAAGCGAGGCGGATGAGACAAATCGAGCAGAAATAGAAGGGTGCTTGCGTAATCATCTCTGATGATGGTTTCTTGCGGTGGATGCTTTTGGATATTTATTTGAGGAATGTTTTGCGACGATGTTGTGGGTATACTCGTGGTTTGAGAAAAAAGAATGTGGGTCAGTTTTTATATGTTTACGAGTTGCAGATTTTGATACAGCGGTTATCTTATTAGATTGACGCCGATGGAGTTTATCAGGAAGAAAGGAAAAAATTTACGTAAATTTGGTTAAAATATTCTGTTTATTATCTTCTTATACGTAAATTCAATCATATCAAAAACTTCGGAAATAAAAAATATCACTACTAAATAAAAATCAAGCCCTTAAAAAAGTTGAAATTTTGCATCAGTCTATATAAATCCAAAACGCACAATAATCTCTCGTGATTTATATACTGAAGACTTCTTATAATCAACGTCAATAGTCAATTTTCTTTCGCTAGAAACAGCGTGTAGATTACTATCGCCAATACTATAAAAAAAAACAATAAATTAAAAATGAATTCGAAAGTTTCGTACATTTAAAAAGATTTACGCTTGCTCGCATACCTGAACAAACGTTTGGCGACCGTTACTTTATCACCATCATATACACTCAAATTAAGTGCGTCATCGAAGGCTTTTTCATACTCTTCGTCTTTAATATCATCATTGTCATCGAAGCTTAACACATTTTGGATATTAAAAACAGCAACGTGCTTGTTTGCTGGAGCTTCGATGGTCCACGTGCAATGTTTCGCTTGATTTTTTTGCAAGTTCAAAACAAGCGCAGAAGTGCCTTTCACATTATTTATTTGTCCTCCGCATACTAAAACTTTTATTATTGTCCTTTAATTGAGTTTGTAGTCTTATACTTCGAAAAATAGTATTTATTTTTTAAAGACTTTAACATAATACACGCGTGTATGCATGCGAATCAACTTACTTTCAATTTCATCTACGACGTTGTGTCTATCTAAGTTCTCATGCTTTTCAGTAAGGCTGAAAGTATTTCGTTGTTATTGTACGATTGTAAACAATTTCAATGTCCGATAACAGTTATAAAATATTTATTTGTTTCACCTATAATCTTCTATCTCATGGTCAATATTTCCAAGAGAACCAATCAGTCCCTCAGCAGGTAGTCTTCCAAAAACAAAAGCTCTGCAATAGAAATTTGCCGTACAAAAATTATATTATTTATCACCGCAAAATTCAGATTTAACTTTTTGATTTAACTAACTTTTCACTGTACGCCACGCAAAGTAAAACTATGCAGAAGAATTTTGAATCCATTGTAAGGCGATAACGCAGAAAACGTTCAACGTCGACTGATACTCTTTCACGGTTGGTATTCAGAGATAAACTGAGAAGGAATATTGGAAATTCGTATTTATACGAGCCGTTTATCGGTTCCGTCAAATCTTCTTACACGTGTTCGTTTTATAATCAACATGATTTCACGTACGATATTATGCTAATAAGTGGTTTTCAGAGTATTCCCTTATAAATTAGTAAATATGTGTGGATGCGGGAAAATCCGCGGAATTTTTACTGCGAGCGTATAAAAATTTTATTTTCACTTTCATTATACTGTCCTTAAAAATTTCATTTTATTTAATCATATTTATATTACGTTAAAAATAATTATAGTACGGATTCGGATGTTACGCATATTATTGAAAATGGCATTTCGACTAGACAAAATTTGACAATCATTTTTCGGTATGCGTTCGATACGACCAAGGATTCTTTAGACTACAGTACACGGGTAATCTTGAATTACGGATTTATGAGCCATGAAGACTACTTAATACTTGCTGCGTAGAATCAGTCCTCAATTGAAAAAGAAACGAATAACGAATCATGTAATCAGTTTACCTCATGTTATCAAGTAATGTGATAAAATAATTACAAAATAAATAAAAGTTGAATATTAACGCAAAAGTACAATGTTTTGAAAATATCAATATTTCTATATGATTTCATAATAATCCTAACACTTTTTCCTTTATGACTATTGTGTGTATCATAAGTTTCAAAATTGAATTTTCACAATCGGAGTAGAAGGCAACGGCATGTTATTTAATTTCTCTGGAAAAAATATTTTCAGCTTAAGTATCCATTATAAATACCGCACACAGGTGAGTACTTTCAGTTAGTTTTCAGTTTTCGTCAAGAAGAGTCAACACAAAATGCAGTCCAAGTTGTTGATATTATTATTTTTCTGTTTTGTGTTTTGGTCCAGTGAAAGGTTTGTATTTGCTCAAAATTGAAAAATTTAGTAAAGAGCACTGCAGTTACTCCCTTGCAAAATTCATTTGATTTTGCAGATTTCTGGCATCTGGATATATCAGACGAATTTCCAAACCATCAGTATATAAATGGAATGAAAAGTGAGTAATGAAAATGAAAAAATTTGAATTATATTCAATTTTCAAAAATTAAAATCTCATTCAACAAATTTTTAGAATTCGTTCAAGAGTCTCAGATGAACCAGCTAAAAAACAATACACAGGTAATCGATGATTCATACCTGAAATTTTTAAGAAAATCTTCACATAAAATCACATTACAAAATTTTACTTTTCTCTAGACTGCGGCGGCAAGATAACCAAAGGTCCTGGCACCATCGAGCAGCTCTTTGTTTCACGAAACCCTATGCACAAGGTCAACTGCACGTGGAGAATTCACGCACCCAAAAACCACCATGTCTACGTGAAACAGCTGAGGATTACACGCACGACTTTGCAGAACGCAGAGGCGGGCAAATTCGATGACGCACCATACGTACAGGTCTTCGACGGCAAAGATATGACCGAGGAGAATCGATTATTTCGGTGAGTCGAGCAGCAGACGTATATTATGATTAATGAACGTCGATTTCCTTGTTATCATTCAGCAGGTAGTTTTAAATTTAGTTCAACAGTAATGTTTGAAATTCTTGGTGCTGATGATTCAAATGTTTGAATTTTACTCTTTCTTTACATCATATCTTTGATGTTTGTTGTATATTATACCAACGAACTGTAATTAATTGGACAATTTTCTCGACAGGTTTGGCGATGCTAATTTGAATCGATGTCTATCCAGTGAGCAGGATTTAACAATTAGCTTGACCTACAATGAGTCTGGAAAACATATTGACCAAGAAGCTGTCATAAAATACGGCTTTGTCGAAAGTTCAATAGTTGAAGATCTTATTCCTTAAATCTAAGATGTACTATAACAATTTGTAATAATAAAGTATGATACTTTTGCTAAATGGCTTATTATTCTACTTTATTGTTACGCAAAGTAGTACAATTAATTACGTAATAAACTATCCCTGGTATTTTTCATAGCGGTACCGTAAGCGTAGAAGGCTATCAGTGCAAAATTATATATTCACGGGTAATTCCAGTAAAGAAAGAAGAATATCCGATCATTTATTTTTATATCAACACTGAGGATAAACTGAAGTAAAATTTATAGTTGTTTACGTCTTGCAAGAGTTTAAGTCTTTAATCTCCACTTTTTTTCTTTTATCTCATAATCCGATAATCGAAAAAAGCATGAAGGTCTTTCGTACGTTAGTTTTTTTCTAATCAAAATTTAAAATGTTTTTTTCTATAAGGACCCGCCTCGTCGATAACCTCAATGTATCATCTTCAAAGCCAGACATCGAAAGATCTATGCCTTATTAGTAATGCAAATGTATAGATTTCATGCAAGATGCTTTAAATTATTAAAATTGAGTCCATACGGAGGTTCTTGTATGTGTATTGCGGTGAAAAATTAACAATAAAGTATGTAAACAAATTTTCCTTTCATCTTAAAATTAGAACTTGCATAATTTGATCAAATAATTTATACCTTTTCAAATGATTCTGAAACGTAATTTTACAAGATATTTTTTGAAAAAAGTAATAATTCTTATTATACTTGAACAATTTCGAGAAAAACGACAAAAAGATTAGAAACACTGTACATTTATTTAAAAAATGTCCATGTCAGATTGATAAGACTCTGAATCGCAAATCCTTAGATTTATGGCTGTAATCCTAGTGCTTCTAATATCTGCAAAAATATTTTATCAATTTTTATTAACAAATTAAACAGGCTATTTCTGCAATAATTAAGGTTTCAGTAAATTTAATACTTCTGGTACTACTAAAAGTCAAGGCATATCCATAATTTTCAACATATTCTTATACGACGTCAATTAAGGTTTCCTCAATGATACGATATCTACATTTTTGAAAAAGAATTTAATGAACGAGTCGTTAAAAATGTATTCAAGTATTGCCCCGCCTCCCCAGTCTCACATTAGCAAGGACCTCTTCGTTTGAAGCACGAACACGAGCTTATAAAAAACACCGGCAGAACTGGAATCGCCGCCTTGACGGAGAAGATAGAGGGGCTTATAAATAGAGAGTCAATCCGTATCAGCGCACAGTCGATCTCTTGTTTTCGCAGTAGTTATAGCTACGACGACAGGCAATCATGAGGACTTCGATTTCGCTATTTTTTCTGTTTGTGGCATTGTGCGCAACGTTAGCACATGCAAAATTAAGCGATTTTAATTTCCAAGCTGTAAGCGTTCGCAGGTGGGTTCATATTTGTAAATTTTTATTGTTTTCCTATATGCAGAATAATAATTTACAATCAAAATTTCAGTCACATTTTCGAATCGCTGCGTCCAAAAGGAAATCCTGAGGTCATCAAAGGTAATTTGAGCATTATTTATTGTGTTGAATTCATTAGAAAAGTTCTTGACATAGTTTTGCACAAAAAGCGTGAATAGGAGAGTTTCAAGTTTTTAATCTTCTTCGTTTAATGTCTAGAATTAAATATAATAGAGCGAAACCGTCTAGTGCTAAAACCTTTTTGAGTTTAAACTAGCTCTTATTACTGTTTCTTTTACTCAGTTAGCGAAGCCCGCGATAATTAGCACCTAATTTTGTCATTTTAATTACTGCTATTACGCTTGCGCAAGATCTTTTTCTGAATTAGAAAACAATTTTTCTTACATCGTTGATAAGATATTCTTGACAACAAAAGTTATTGTTATTTTAAACATTGTCTAATTGCCTATGCTCTTTAGAATGTGGAAGCGTCGTGACGAAACCTTACGGACAGCTCGAGCAGGTTTACAAACGCGGTCAAGTAGCTGCGGGTACCACCTGCACTTGGAAACTCCGCGCACCGGCGAATCATCGTGTCAATATCATCTCAGTGGGTTTTGATCTTACGGATGCTCATACTGATACACCCAGCGATTACGACTCGGCCAAGACCAGCGGAATCTTCTTGTACAACTCTGACGAGGCCGACAAAGGCCACATGGCCATGTAAGCATTGACTCCTGTTTTTTTAATTAGATTTTTATTATATTTTCGAAAATTTAAAGCAAAAAAAGATATGATGATTCAATGAATTTTTCCAGGTTCTGCACCAGTCCTAAGGAACATGGATCATCGAGCTTCGTCAACAGCATTTCTACTCAAGAAAACATGGTTGTGGAGGTCAAGTACCACGACAATGTAGACTACGACACCCAACACATCAAAATCAAGTACGAATTCCTTCCAGCTGACAAGATGCAAGAGCTTCTCCGTAAATACTAATTATTAATAATCGTTAAATTTTGTGATAAGTATAACAAGCAGCTTATCCTACTTGTTCGAATAAATGATTGATTGAATTGATAAAATTTGCAGTCATTATTTGCCGCACCCATTATTTCCAAACTTCCAAAGCTTGTTTCTACAAGACCTTTACAAGTTAATTTGTGAGAAAGAATGGATGCTATTAATTAAAGAGCTTTTTAAATGAAAGCCCGAATGGCGTGTAAAACGACAATCCATTACTCGACTGCAGCTTTAATCTACTTATTGTTGGACGTGAAATACTATGCTTAGGAGTGAACAAACTCACTATTTTTACGCTCAGAGAAGACGATGTCAAAACGAATATACGCAAGAAAAATTCAGCCATCTATCATAAGTATAGATATACGCCGAGAGTGGTAAGACGCCTCTTCGATGCATTTTATACTCTGTACTTTGAAATAAGTTTTCTTTTTCCTCTATGTCTCGCAACTCGGACATCGTGTCTCCAAACTTCCTACTCGAGAAAATTTTTTTTTTATTAAAAAAAAAAACTGTAGCGTTATATGAACCGCGATCAATATATATAACAAATTAAAAAAAAAAAAAATATCCAATGTACACTTCATCGGTAAATCCAGTTGGTATTTTTCCTTATATCCATACAAAAATTTTTATTCCGCCCCACCACCGGCTCGTGTGCGTAGAGGAGACGCCAGCTATAAAGATCGAGTGTTGGTCCTTCGTCCGTCACACTTCGAGTCTCGCTCTCGTCTCAGTCGTATCTCACGCGTATAGCAATTCTTTGCAAGATGAGGGCAGTAATGATGTGCCTGGCTCTGGCCTACATTGCCATGGTTGTCGAGGGATACTGGATTTCGTTCAATGCCAAGAGCGAAAAGAGGTATCTATCCTTATTTTTTAATTAGATTTTTCTTCCTTATACATACACGTATGACTTGATATAATATGCCGATGCATATTTTTTTTTTCAGTGATATCTTCTTATCTCTACGTGCGAACAAAACGACTAGCATCATCAATGGTAAGTTTCTACTTTCTTTTACAAAATGAAACTTTTTCTTCTGATTTATATTGGTTCTAAAAATTTGGAAAAAAATCTTTACAGAGTGCGGTAAGGTAGTGACGGAACATCTGGGCATCCTGAATCACACTTATGAGAAGCACGGCTCGGCCATGCCGGACGAAAAGTGCACATGGAATCTTCACGCACCGAAAGATCACGTGGTCCACGTTATCTCGGTGCTGTTCGTCCTGGATAACCATATAGAACCCGCCAAGAACTACGACTACAGCACTACCACCATCTCTCTCTATGACGGCGAAGAAGCCGATGAGAAGAAGCGGCTTACCATGTGAGATATTGATCTATTTTAATAATCTTACGTCAAAGTCTTCCGAGAAATTGTTAGTACAGATACATGAAGTGCTTGTAAACAATCAAGGATAGATTTAATTGTGGATGAATCGTTGCATAAGATTGCTGTGCATGTGTGAATTCAAAGAGTAGGTAGTATAGTTAGATTCAGAGTTGAAAAATATTTCTTGAAATTTGTATACATTATAGCATTGTTGTTTCAAAATTACGTCAAGTTCAAGCTTCTTAATTTTAGTTTCGCTATTTGCATAATAAGGCGTATAATAAATACTCGTATCGCAGCAGTTTCCTTGAAAATGACTCGGACTAAAATCGAGTAGTTTTTTTCAAATCACCTTGATCGCGACTAAAACACACATATATCTTGCAGCGCTATATCAATAAAAACAAGACTTTTATAACGCATATAATTTCCGAGAATGAAATTTATGCGCTATTGAATTCACGATTCTAACATCGTCTAATACTATTTTCAGATACTACGTCACGCCTATGCAGAAAGCCGACTACTTCGTCAATAGCATCTCCTCCGGCCAGGACATGGTCGTAGAGCTCAAGTACCACGACCAAAGAGATTTCGAAAAACAGATGATTCTGATTAACTACGAGTTCCTCGATGTCGAAAAAATGAAGGAGTTGCTTCGCGCTCACGAAGCTGTATAAGAGACGAAACTTTTTAACAAGTACATAGTGCGCCGCTACGCACAATAAGTGTTACGTCGTAACACTTTTCTCTCTTTCTTCGCTTTGTGATTTCGACGGCTATATTACCGCGCCGAAGGTTGTGCGCTCATTATTTAATATCAAAGTTTGCTGTATACAAGGACGAGAGTTTCTGAAATTCCAAGAGCAATTTTATTGTGATACGGCTGTGCAACTTTTTTAACAGACGTTGATTCTGTACAATACGACGTGCTATGAAAGTATATGATACAGAAAAGTTGCAAAAACCGAAAGAGTTTTTTTACGAATAAAATTACACTATATTATACACGAAATCCGAGCCTTACATTATTTATTGTTATAAGCATTTCGAATACATGCAGATTTAAAATTGAAATATGCAGCACAGTGTTTCTCGTTCGATAAAATTAATTCAGACCGATATGCAAAGCCGACGGAAAAAGGAAAGAAGAATCGACACTTCATTAAATAATATCCACGCAACGCATCGATTGAAAATTATATTGCGCAACGAACTCTCGCGGCCGGAAACGTCGGTACTGCGTGAGTCGCCTAGGAAATGCGACGGACGGAGCTGCTTCAGTCAATAGAGTAGAGCTCCGATAGCGCACTTCGATCAAACATTTCGCTCGCTCTTGGTCGATCTATTGTACTCAGCTAATTAAAGAATTCAAATTTCCCGCCGAGTGTTTTTTCATGGGTCGAGGCTTGATTGGATTAGGAAGAAAATTTTCCGAGGGAAGTGGCTCTTTGTTTACGCTGCTGGAGTTTGATTGTATTCCTTTGTTTAACCGGAAGCAAGGATTATGAGACGGGTCGGATCTGGTGTTTAACTGAGGAAATTGAAAAAGTTGCGTGGTGGTTTTGTCGGGGTTCAATTAATTTTTTTACCGACTTACGTGATTGTGGTAGTTCTGAGTGGATTAACGTAGTAAAGGTGTATGGAAACTTACCTGTAACATAAAAAAGAAGATTTCGTTAGTCATGTATAATCTATTGATGATGAAATTGCTACAGCCACGATATAAATTCAAGTTTACCGATAATGGAACTCGAAAATTCGCATTCAAATTTATTTTTACTTCCCCTCTTATCAGAGACACTTCTAATACCATTAAAGCTTCATCAGCAGGCGACGCCGTGTTTTGAAATTATTCATAAACCGCTCGGAGCTTCAAAAAAGTCATCAGCTAAAAACAACTGCGCTACAGAGCCGTGCACTTGCCAAACTTTGGAAAAGCTCCCACTCGAAACTTGAAAACTCGATTCACTAGCCCGTATATACGTGTTCAGCTAGGTTCAAGTAGCCGTAGGTACAGGAGACAATTAAGCTGGTGGCCGGCGGTGTACACCACCGCGTATTTGCCCCCCGAAACACCGGCTGATTTAGCTGCGTATATATATCGCGCTAGACCCTGTTTGTTATGCAAATGCGTATCCAGGAAGGTGGTCGCTCTCTCTCTGCGCGATAATGGAGTCGAACTTTCTGGAACGTACTGAAGTGCTACTTGTTTTTTTTTTTTTGCAATACGTCGTTACAACTCGTGTTGTAGCTTCGATTGCGACAAACTTGGATTTCGGAGTGTCTTGATTGTTATAGGCGTGTGTGAGGCAAACTTTTTTAATTTGAATGTAGCTATAAAAAAGAGGAAGATGTCCCAACGGAGAGGTATATGTATATATGCGCGTAAGAGTCCACATTCAATATTCTTAAGAGAATCGCAAAAAGCATAACCCATTTTTCGCGCATGCATGCATGCATAAAACGGATAGATAAAACGCGCGAGAGCGAGCTTCGTTGTGAGTTTTTTTTCTCTCTCTCTCTCGCTTCTTCGCAACGCGACCTCCTGAGGATCGGCTTTCACGATATTTTTTTTCTGTTTGGCGTCACGCGACCTGTATACACTGAGCCAAAACTCCCTTGAGAGCGAAAAGAGACTCTTGGCCTCTTCCATTGCTAAATCAATTCACGTTCGATCATCGCCGCGTCGTCAGCGCTTGTGTGATGTATAATCCTGCACGATATCCCGATGAGATGTGACTGTATATAGGGAAATGGAGTGGTTTTGTTTTCGCTCTTTGTCATGATGTAGATTGGAATATATGAAAGGTTTACGAGTTTTTTAACTAGTTTGGCTGAGAGAAATATATTTGGAATTTTTTCGAAACTGAAATCACAACGAAATTTTTTTTCACATTTATTCCACTAAAAAAAAAAAAAGAAAGATCGAACGGCAATACCATGTATCACGAAAATCCACGTATGAGGAAATCGTCGGGTCCCGCACTACTTTTCTAAGCCAGCATAGGTAGCTAACTGCCGCAGTATAAAACGAGCAGAAAAGTCGTGAGGGATAAAGGAGAATCTGCTGCACAGAAGAAGAAGAAAAAAGTGTCGAACTCGCGCAGGTAAATCTTCCGCGGAGATTCCCGCGGCACAAAAGCGGACCGAAACTGCAATCCGGGTTGTGCCATTCCTCCTTTTTTGCGAGAAACGAGAGACGACGGTCTCACTTTTACAGGCGTCCTCTAGCCTGATCCTCTTCCTAGAATTTGCTCCTCTTTTTTAAATAAATTTTTGGACGACCTTAAAACTTGTTTTTTGCAGATGAAGAAAGAGAAGTTATACACGCCTCAAAGGCTAAATCTTTATATTTAGCGTGGACGACAGAGAGCTAATTAGTCTGTTAAAAGTGTTTTAATTAAGCATTAATGCAGGATCGGTATAGAAAAAGCTCGTCTAGTCCTATTCGTTTGTCTTCATTTTTAGGGATTTGCATAAAGCCCGAGTTTCTTTGGGGAAGATGTTTCTATGCTGACGTGAGCTTGCTTATACACTGATTATCCATTCAAGCTGAAACGACGTTGAATATAAGCAAGAAATTAATAATAAAAAAGTTTTTACACTTGATAATTCCGAGAATTCGGACCTTTCAGCAATCAAGATTTCATAAATATCAAATGCGAGCTTAATTACAAAGAAACTTCCTTAAAATTTGTAACATGATTTCGCGCTAAATTAGCCGAGTCGAGGGCAAAAGTTCAGCAGCGTCATTTTCAAGTTTTTCTGAAGACTCCGCGCGTTGCTGCTTAAACAAAGTTAAGTTTGAGAGCTGCATCGTTAACGAGATTCCTTGTTTTTGATACGACGTTGCAGCCTCGAGGAGTCAAGTCAGAGTAAACAAAGAAAAGCACTTGAGAACCGATGCAGAGAATAGACGTCGAGCGACTTTACCTCCAAGCGAATCGACTGTTAATTACGTTGTAACAATGATGTCAGCTGTCTGTATACTCAAGTTGAAAATCGTGGCGTCAAGAAATATTTTCGGTATTTATCAGCTTTCATCGAGAGGCAAGAAGTATGACCCGCAGCTATTTGATTTCGATAATTATTTATTGCGCTGACGCTTTGTGCGGCTGACAAGCGGGAAATTGATTTCTCGATTATTGTTTGACAAATAATAACTTATTAATGCCTCGTCGGAGCGGTGTTTGAACTCGGCGACGCGTTTGCCGTTAAACACGGAAATTTCATGATAATTATTTAATTCTACCATTATCTCAAATCTCGAAGCTTCGATTAACGAAATAAAAAACAACACTTTTCCAAAGATCGAGCACGTAACAAGATACTTCCGCAAAGGAAAGAAGCTGAAATCGATACAACAAACTTCCTACATCCCCGAGCGAGCATGTCATCGGCAAACGTTTGTTCTATTATAATAATACAAGGGGTAAAACAGGTCCCGACGCGCATCATGGGACCGTATGCAGCGGCTCGAAATCCTTGAGCAAACTCGATTACGCGGGGATTCAAGTCACGCGAGGCTGTACATCCGCGAACGGCCCTCGTCGATCTTCCGATCACGTGCCGCAAGTTACGAGAGGATGAGGGAGAGGCAAGACGCAAGCCTGCAACCGATAAGAAGGTAAAAAAATTCGCGCGCGGCGCTTGTGCGCGATATGAAGTCGTCAACGCGGCTACTTGCTCTCGAGCTTTCATCGTATTTTAATTCTCTTATATCGAGAAGAAATGGTACTTTTAATCACTAAAGTGAAATTCCCGAAAAGTCCCCAGCGGCGGACAAATCCGTCCTGCGCCGAAAACTCAAAGGAATAAAGCGAGCTCGGTTCAGTGTACGGTCCGTCCTCCCCAGGGGGAATGTCTCGGACAGCTTACCTTCGTCGCCAGAGGTGGAGGAGTTGTCGTCGGGCTCGGGCGAGGAGCCGGGGGAATGCTGCTGCGACGACGACTGATCCTCGTAGCTGAAGCTTCGTAACATCTCCGGCGAGGCGGATCTGCCGCGTCTGTGGCACTGGTAGTGGTGTTGGTGATGCTGATGATACTGTTGGTGATGATGCTGATGGGAATGATACTGCTGCTGAGAAGAAGACTCCCTAGTCGAGGACGACGAGTAGTCGACGGTGGCAGCGTAAGGTGCCCTACGGCCGTCTCTCGATTCGAGGCCGCTCGTACGCCGACCGCTGCTGACGTTCGTCGGCGTCGCCGCGCGTTTCCTGCGTTCGATTGGCCATTTTTTTTCCTCTACTCTTTCTCTATTTTTCTCCTTTTTCTCTTTCGCCTGGCTCGAAGTGTATTGAGTTGCCTGGGCACGTTCGCGCGAGAGGAGGTTTTAAGGCTATTGGTTCGAGCGCCCCGAGGGAGTATCATTATGCGAGACGTTCGTTCTCTCCTTTGTTTACCTGTTTTTCCGGCTTGCTTTTCACTTTTTAATGGAATTGAAAGCTCTCGGTGTAGCCTTCTTTCTATAAGAGATATACGCGAGGTACGAGTGAAAAAGCGTTGCTGAGTCGGTAAAACAGGTACGGGGATCCTTATTGAAATCGCGGCACTTTGTCGGTAAAACAGGTACCTACCAGTCTCAGAACCTCAGGCATCTCAATACACCACGAGCAACGCAGCTAATTTTCTCTAAAACGTACTCCCGAATCTCAGGAGGACTGGTCGATCTCCTGGAGAAGTGACTGCCGCCAGCGGCGTCCTGTTGATGGTGATCTCCCGCGGACTGGGCTCGACTGGAACATCCAACATCTCGGGTCTCGACTGTGGCCTCGGACGAGTGGTGGTGATGGTGGTGGTGCTGTTGGTGGTGGTGATGGTGGTGGTGGTGAGAGCGCGAGGTGGTGGCCGGCTCCTTGGAGGGCGAGGGCGGCGGCGAGGAAGGCGGCGAGGGCGAGGGGCTGGCCGACGAGCGGCCGCTACTGTAGCACACCGCGGCCTTACGCAGGGTCTCCCTGCACAGCTCGGAGAACATCGCCCCACCCCCATGGCCACCTTACCCGACCAGCTCTCTTTCTTCTCTCTCGCTCAGTCTCTTTGGCCGACACGACGCTAGCGCCCTCTTCAGCGGCGGCGCTCGGTCGGTAAAAACGTTGCCTCTCTACAGCGCCGGCCTTTCTTTCGCATTTTTGTGTCACTTATTTTCACTCTCCTGGCGTTTCCGATAGTTCACTCAAGCTACGGGTCAACGAAATTATCTAGCTAAAACGAGCTGGAGTTTTTCGATAATTATTTTAAAACTACTATCTAATAGCATTGAATCAGTACTAATGAGGAATTAAAGCGGTATAACAACATTAATGTTGTGTGCCGTTATAATTCAGATGCAACAATCATAAATCTTTCATCCACACCGATAAATTCACAACTTGAAAATACACCAAGCTCGCATTTCTCACATCTTCATCCAGGTAAAGTTACAGCCGCCATAAATACCCATCAACTGGCCAGGAGCGCAATCCTCGCGAAAAATGCATAAGCCAGTTATAGACCAAAATAGCCACCGCACAATCAGGCGGCTATTCACCCAGACCCGACCGTAAATTTTTCTGCGCAACCACCAGAGATCCCCCCTCGGAAAATCCACGCGTGCCTATACGCGAAGTTATGCCACAGCAACCGTGTGACCGTTGATCGGCGCTAAAAGCTCGCGTGTGGAGCCGCAAATTCTCGCAGGACGCGGCTCGTATAATCGCTTTTTCTTCCACTCCGAGCGTCTCCCAGCGGACGAAGCTGCACAACGAACCTCGGTAAAATGGTCCTGTACTGCGGAGATGCGGACTTTCGGTAGAATGTAAGTGTTCTACTATACTATAGTGATAATGTGATTATTTTTTTCCAATTTTCCGATGTTAGCTATTTACAGATTGAAACTACTGATTCTAAGAACTATTACGACGTTCGAATGGCTTTAAAATTTTCCTATACGTTAAAAACAATTTAACGACTTTCTGCTTCAGCACAAATTCACACTTCGCAGTTCCATAAAATGAGAGAAAAGCTTCTTATTCAAGCTCAAAACCAATTCCGGAGAAAAAGTAAGACGAAATCCGTCCTGGACTCGATGCATTTTCATGCAAATTTAAAAATCTCGCCACGCGCTCAGAGAAAAAGGCGGGAAGAAAAAAAAATTAATATTCCTAAAGTTGCCGACTGCCTCTCAGCTGCAGAGCAGCTTCATATCGGTCACCCTTATTTTAAATAATATTAAAAACTTTATGATGCTGTTCATTGAATATTCTTATGTCATAGTAGGTGGTCCGTAAAAATGAAATAAATTGACTATTAATTTTTCTTCGTCTTAGTTATAAACAATTTTCAAAAATTAATTATGTATTTTAAACAAAATCTGACTTTTATATATTTTTATGTAATACAGTGTTGTGCTGGGAAAAATCACGTTTCTTACGAAATGAGGTTAATTCGATAAAAATGATAAACCGCTCATATCACTATAGTTTCGTACTGTTTGGATCCAGTGTGTAAAGCGATTACTACGAAGCCAGCGTCGTAGCAGTCAACATCCTATAAGCTGACCACAGGTCTTCAAAATGTTTTCAAAATTACTTGTTGTGGTCTTATTTTGCCTGACGTTCAGCAAAAAGTAAGTAGCGATAAAAACAGACATTAATTTTAAATTAATTAATTGATAATAATAATAAACAAGCATTATCTTTTTTGAAGGTCATTTGTGTACGGATTTAATGTTAAATGGGAGGATAAAAGGTAATGTTAACTACTTAATAAAAAAACGTTTCGATATTCATCAATAATTAATCACTTTAAATACAAATGATTGCAGTTATCCTATTCGTTCGACTCCAGGCAGAGCTCAAACCTATATATTACATCCTGATCTGGATTGTGAGTAAACATAGCGACATTTTATTCCTTAATCGTTGCAAATGTTATTTATGGTGATTATTTGATTTCAGGCGAACAGCACATCTTATCGAATCACACAAGTACTCTAAGTTTACAAATAGAGGAAAATTTGCCAGTTAATTGCTCTTGGATCATTTATGCAGGACCGAGTGAGCGTGTTTATATCCATAGCTTGTATTACATTTTTAAAGCTTTCGAAGGATTTAAATACAGTTCTAAAAATTTTTTTGTTGACGACGCTTTAAACGTGAGCATCTATGATGGTAATCAAGTGAATGAATCAAAACTTCTGTTCAAGTAAGTTGAAAGTTAAGGCAGAAACTAAAAAAATAAAAATGATTTGAGATGTCTGTCTATATCATAATTTATCATATTTTTGCAGACTTGGAAATGAAAAATTCGAAAAGGTCATATCTACTGGAAGGAACTTAACCATCGCCCTAGACTTCAAGAAGTCAGACGTATATAAGCGTCAGTACCTTGACATTCAAATTGCATATATATCGTGAATGGATTTGTAATTAATTCAAAATGAATAAAGTTATCATTTAACAGTATCTCAGATGAGTGTTAATATACTTGAAAATCAATCGCATTTTTGAAAACCAAATATAAGTGCCAAGCATCTATTTGGTAACAGAGTATTTTCATAAAAATTACGTTTCTTGCGAAATGAAAATGATTAAATAAAATTGATAAGCCGCTCATATAAATATAGTTTTGCACGCGGTTTCGATTCAGTGAGCAAAGCGATTACAACGAAGCTACTGCGATAGCTGTCTATATCCCACAAGCTGCCCTTAGTTCTTCAAGATATATATGATGTATTCAAAATTACTTTTTGTGTTTTTATGCCTTTCATTTATCAAAAAGTAAGTAGCAAATATTTCTATAGAAAAAGAATTGATGGTAAATAAACAAAAATTATATATATTTATAGTTCATTTGTATACGGAAATGTTGTATTGGAGGATGAAAGGTGAGATTAACAGCTCAATAAAAAAAAATTTAGAAATATTTATTTATGATGAGTTACCATGAATGAAAATAATTGCAGCAATATTAAAAATTGGGTCGTAGGCTTAATTGACTTCTCTACATTACATCCTGATTGAAGCAATAATCTTATATCTTAATTATAGCAAACTTTATTTGGGGTAATTACAAGGACTCGATTGCAGGTCAACGGTTTATAAATCACACAAGTATTCTAAAGTTAGAGATACTTCACAATTTGCCAGTTAAATGCTCTTATTATCATTAAAATTGAAAAATCAATAAA
The DNA here is from genome assembly GCA_012977825.3 of Pteromalus puparum. Taxonomy (NCBI): domain Eukaryota; kingdom Metazoa; phylum Arthropoda; class Insecta; order Hymenoptera; family Pteromalidae; genus Pteromalus; species Pteromalus puparum. The sequence goes on along the minus strand of CM053170.1, from coordinate 81,838,279 downwards.
AATGTAATTTAAAAATATTGCTGATACGTTATTAATATAACTGAAAATCAATCATTTTTTGAAACTAAATATTATTGCCATACACTTGGTAATCATATAAAAATGCTCGTATGCTTTGCTTGCCAAACGAAGATAATTCGATAAAAAAAAAGATAAAGTACTAGTATAAATATAGTTTTGCACTGTATCAATTCAGTCTGCGTGTGTAGCGATTGGAACGAAGCCGCAGTGATCATCTGACTATAATTCTCCAAGATGAGTTCAAAGTCACTTTGTGTAGTTTTATTATGCATTGTATTTACTAAAATGTGAATGCTTAAATACGATCCCAGTAAAGTCAAAATTTAATATCAATTCGATTATTACTAAGAACAAACATTATAATTCAAGGTCTTTGGTGTTCGGACATCCAACAACTGAAGCTACGGTGTATACTGAGGTGCTTATAGTAGAAGATAAAAGGTGAGGAATAAACTTTTCGAACCAACCTATGCAATATAATGCAGTGATTCATCAACTTGTTGCTGGTTACTAATAAATTGAAATCATATTTCAGCTACTATATTCCACCAACCACTAAATTGGGTACAGTATACGGCTTCCAGATAAGCGAGAACAGTTCTTGTAAGTAAACATTAACGACATTCTAACACCAAAATTAATTAAATTCATATTAATAACATTTATCGTTTTGCAGGCGAACACAAGGCGGTTAATTTGTCTGACGCACAAAGCCCGGGAATCTTGAGTGTGAGAGTATTAAAAAATCATCCAGTTAAATGTGCTTGGATTATCGAAGCGCCGGAGGGTAAGCGCGTTTACATCCACGGCTTCAACTACGACATTGTATCTAATGTGGAAATTTCAAGCGATCAGAAAAAATCGCTGTATGATGATGCTTTGAACGTGAGCGTGTACGATGGTGATCACGTGGATGAATCGAAACGACTGTTTAAGTAAGTAGATAGTAGAAAGCGAACGAATTCTTTAAATTTTCTATAAATATTTTGTTGTTTGTGCAGGATTGGCGATGAAAAATTAAAAAATGTTAAATCTACCGGAAGAAAAATAACTTTCAGCTTGGATTTCAAGAATTCGGATAAATATCTAGCACAGATCAGTTCCTTGGTTTTTGTCTTCGTATAATAATTTTGATCCAGAATGTAATGTAGGATAAAATTTAAAAATCAATAAAAGTGATTATTTAAATATATTCTATATATATGAGTTTTAATATAATAAGAAATTGATAATAATGAGCTACATCCATGACCCGAAGTTGCGGACTTTCCTAATGTTTGTATACTCGTAAAAACCCCGTTCTTCGTGAAATGACGATGATTTGATAAAAAAAAGATAAATAGTTAGTATAAATATCGTTTTGCGCTGTTTTAATTCAGTCTGTACAGTGATTCCATCGAAGGAAGAGCAACCGTCTAGCCATAATTCTTCAAGATGTATTCAAAATTACTTTTGGTGTTTGCGTTATGCCTTGCATTTAGCAAAAAGTAAGAAGCTCAAATTGCAGTAAAAAAAGAATCAATCTTTAAGTTATTAATAATAAACAAATATCGTATTCAAAGGTCTTTTGTGTGCGGAAAACCGATACATGGAGTTCAGATATGCCTAGGTCCCAACGCTAAAGACTTTGGTGATTTATATAATACAATATTCTATACAGTGGATGATAGAAAGTAAGATTCACCTCTATAAAAAGCATCGTGATGTGCATTTTTTATTTTAATAATAATAAATTACTATACATTATAATGATTTCAGCTCAAAGTATTCTAAATACAATCAGTTGGCTTCTCGTAATATATATGAATTACGTGAAAATCGTGATTGTAAGTAAACATAATTATAGTGACAATCCTTCAGTGTAATCGTTGCTAAAGTTATTTATCTACAGTAATTATTACGATTTTGCAGGCGAATGGAAAACTTTATCTAACTTACAAGGCCCAGGGATCTTGGGTGTGAACGTATTTAAAAATTCACCAGTTCAATGTTCTTGGATTATTGAAGCACCAGAGGGTAAACATGTTTATGTTCACCATTTTGATTACGATGTTGTATACTCATCGTATCCGCTGTATTCCGAAAATCCTTATGATGACGCATTGAACGTGAAGATCTACGATGGCGATCATGTGGATGAATCAAAAAGACTATTCAAGTAAGTCAATAGTGGAAATCAAACAAATGTTATATATAAATATTCTTCGAGTTATTGGCTAAATACTTTGTTATATAATTACAGGATGGGTGATGAATACTTAGAAAATGTCAAATCTACTGGAAGAAAAATAACCATTAGTTTAGATTTCAAGCGGTCCGATAAATATAATTCTCAGACCGTTGTCACGTACTTTACATATGAATAATAATGTGGATTTAAAGTATATATTTGTGTTATTGTACTCACAATCGACTAATGCAATAAACTAACCATATAATGGTATTTTAGTAAATTTGTTCTTTCTTGTTCCTATTTGATTCATATATTGAATTCATATATATATATATATACTGTACCTATCAGTCAATAAGCAGACAAAGTCGAAGCACAAATGCTCTCAAAGTTATTTGGCACAATTTAATATCTGAATCAGACGAAAATGTAAAACTCGCGAAATCAGAGGAGGAAAAACTCAATGCCCATAATATTGACACGCATCAGACACATGACGTGCCACTAATTAAAATTATAAATCTCATTAAAATCGCGCAGCAAAAATATAATCATTCCAGGCGAAATTCTCTTTTTTTCCGCAGCCGCACAAGCACGTGGAAATCCACGGACGACAGTCGAGCCATAAAGGAAAAGCTGTTTGACACGTTTTTCGACGCCGCTTCGTTAATGCCTCCTCTGCAGTCGCGCGCGAGAGCTTGCATTGTTCCGACGCAGCTTTAGCGCGCGTAATTTACGGAAAAGTGTTTTTGCGGCCCATTGTTTTTGGGCGAGACTGGGCTCATTGTCGTTGTGCTTTTGCTGCACAATGCGCACAAATTCCCAGACTCCCGGCTGTTTGCGAATGACGTTCCAAGATGCCCCGAGATGTTTTCGTATGATTTTTTTATAACGAAATTACTCAACGAGATTTTATCGTTTCAAAAGAGAAATAACTGCTCAGTTTGTTGCTTTACATCGAAAGCTCATAAAAACTCAGCCCTAAACTTTTCGACGTCACGTTATAGCACTACATCCTACAGTATCGACTCTATACCAGTGGCGGCGCACTTGGCCATTTAAAAAGTCGCATTACGGAGCATCAGGCTAACCGAATAAAGCTAATAATGGCACAACTCGGTTGAGAGTGGCTGTACGTACGTATACGTATATATAGAAGACTAAGCCATTTTCCTGTGGCGTGCGCGACTTTTTTTCGTTCAAAGTAAATTAAAAGTTCGCCGAGAGCGGAGACGATGTACGTCCCGTGAAAAAAAAAAGTTCCGAGGGGAGCACAAAGTGCTCGAGAGCCCGAACGAACCACGAGTAATGTATTGACTGTGGTTTTGTTGTGTCGAGTGTTTGGACTTCTCGACGACCAGCAGTGGTGTGATCAGTGTGTTCTAATTTTTTAAAATATAGTCGAATAAGATTTATCAAAATGTTTTTGGCATCGCACTATCGTCAAGCGCCCTTTGTATCGAGGCGAAGAAGGGAAGTCTATACATCGTTCGTTGCAAGTGGCAGCGCAAGGGAGAAAAGAGGTGCAAAGCCGTATTCTCTTGGCGTCTATTATTCGGACCGCTTTCAGCATTGTCGCGCTAGTCTAGCTTTCTTTTTTCACGCACGCGAACTTGGCGCGGCTTATACTTTGACGCTTGGCCGACGATCGAAAGCGTGATTTTCGATTTTTACCCATCAGTTTACGTGGAACGAATTTTCATTATTTTTTTTTAAAGGGAAAATAAACGTTACTTTCATTTATGTAAATGTTTCATGCATGCGTTTTATTTTTCAATTACTACCCGCAGAATTAGAATTTTAAATTAATCACCCGTTCCGTCACTTTGAAGCTATATAAACTAGTTACAAATGAACCTGTCACACAAACACAAAGTTCTATTTATAAGACATTAACATTTCCTCGAAAAACACGCGACTATTCGTGCAGAGAAACGTGATTGCACACATAACAGAAAATCCAGATCCGCACGTGTCAAAAACTTGTCGGATGAATAATTCAAGCTCATGAACTCAAGGCGCCTGTCACTTCCGGCGAAAACTGGGCCTGACGCACACGGATCATTAATCGAGTGATCGGCTGACGGTGTCAATCTGACAAATTTACACCGACGATAGCTCATTAACCATCGACGATAAATAATGTCTGCCATCAATAAAGATTCAAACGGTATCGAATCATTGATGCGAGTACGACTGCACTTTTGAAAAATATAAAGTGTACTTAAGGCGCATTACTTACTTGCGTCGCGCGAAATATTTTGCAAAATGTAAGTTTACAGGAGAGAGATTTACAAGGGATATTAGTCGTCGTAATGTATGCGTCGATAAAGCCGAGAGCAAGACTGCTTTGAATGTTTCGCGCGTGAAAGGGTATTAGCGTCTTTTCACGGTATGATAATTAAGTGGATGCTTTTACTGCGTTACGTCGACTGCATATATATATACTGTCTGATGGACTTTGAGGTTATGCGAGTAGTTTTCTATACTGTCTGAAGTGTCCCACGGTTAGCAGTGATTTTTAAACTTTGCCGTATAATAGGTTCAACGGACACTGACGACTGTGAGAACGTGTGTCCGATAGAAGAGATGGAAAAGTGCATACTGTACACGCGAGTTTTATTCGAGTTAGGAAACTGTACACGCGACCCATGCACTTAGTTTTTGCGATATCTCTTGTATATACGTAAATGTAAATGCACCAGTCTAGCGTCGTATATTCTCGTGACTTTGGACTATACGACTTTGACTTTTACCTGCAGTTTTACGCCTCTACACACTCGCTGCTCTCACTCAGAAGAGCAGCGAATAAAACGAGATAAAAGATATTTTATGTAGGTCATATACGCATTGTATCAAAAGTTTCTTCAACCGCACGTACAATAATCGAAGATTAATAGCCCGTACGATTGAAAGTTCACATGTGGAATAAGGTTAATTCGCATGTAAGAGTGCGAGGTATAAAACCGCACAGCGGGTCAATTTCGCTAACAAACCATTAGTACTGATTCAAGGTGACATTCCCGCGCTATTTTAATCTCGCTCGGAGAAAAGGAAAAACGTATACATAGCCACACTTCTAGGAACAAAAATAAAAATCTAATTGGAACGTATATGTATATTCGTTCCTCCGAGGGTAAACATTGTTCTCCAGTCATTGTTCCAACCAACAACACACTATACATCTATCTATCTACCATCGAAAGCACAACAGCAGTCATTACACTTCCAGCTCGTCTCAACTCTCAAAAAATATAGCGACAAAAAAAAAATCACTTTTTACGTATCCACACGACCGAACAAACGCACCACTGCGTCAGCGGAACGTGACGCGCGTCGCTCCGCATTCAGCCGAGGACTGACCGGAGCGCTGCTGCTGCTGCTGCTACTCTCGGGGAACACAGGGGAAGTAGTGCTCTCTGTGCGGCGGTCCAACCGTCGCCACCCCTCCGCAGTCTTTCACCCCTTCCAAGAGGGAGAGAGAGAGAGAGTATGTGCAGGGCCGTAAGAAGCGATGCGCGGCGCGTGTAGACTTGACTGACACGCTCTTTAGCCGCGACGAGATGGATCGAACTTTGTTGACGATTGCTACTGATTAATGGTGGCGGATTTAATGAAAAAAAAAAAAAAAAACTTTTTTTGGGACGAGTGATGCGGAAGGATGTAAAGGGTGCTATTTCGAAATTTGGAGAGATGTATAGCGTTGATTTTACGAGCAACAATGGAATGGCAGCGACAAAGCGAGTTCAGCGCATCGATCGTCAATACTCTGGTATCATATACCCTTTGAAATAGAGGAATTTTTCAGCTCGCTCGAATGCCAACCCGCGCTTGTCATAAATATCTGGGCTACATTTTTTAATCAAGAAATTCCATTAGAATATTTGTAATTAAAATCAGGCCAACGTCGTCAATTGTCGATACTCTCTGGTACGCGTAGACGACTTATTTTCATTTTGCGCGTACGATTCGAGAAATGTGGGACGGACTTTTGTTGACACTGTTTTTTTAGATATAGTATATCAATAAGCTTTTGTTTATGCCGATGGCGAGAAATCTGTTTTGAAGCCGACTGTTGACCCTATAGGAAACGCTGCCAAATTGAGTTTTCGTTATCTTCTGAACCCTGCATCCGATTCCGTTATTCGATAAGGTGGAGTTTATTGTGCTGCTCTCGGAAGTATTTTTTTCGAGTTCCATTATCGTTAAAAATAAACTTTGTTTTTCACTTACTACGTGACATTGCGACAATAGTGGCAGTTTTCAGTTTCATTAACACTTACCTGTAACAAAAGAAAATCACATTATTAGTTTTTCAAGAATGTTCAATCATACAGTTATTTATTAGCGAAAAGTATAGATTCAAATAAAATGGATTGGTCCAAAAGGTCACTCAAATATTTGGTTACGCAAGCAGTAGTAACGGTTGCGTATGGTCAGCCAGCTGCCTGTCTACTGAAGAACGCTCCACACATTGAAATATCAGTATCCCGGTTTAATAATGCTTTAAATTTTAAAATACTGCGATTTTACTGCTCTGAAATCCTTCTCGTATTTCTCTTCTCAAATCTGTCACCATAATTACTTTTTATTCCTCCTTTCCACTGTCTTTAATTCTCTTTGTTTTCTTATACAATATCCTTTTTTTATCACCCTCGTTCCTTTTATGAACTCTTTTCAACCTCATAAAATAGCATTTTTCTCTTCACTCGCAGTCCTTCAGTTAATTACGTTGACTATTTTAATACTCTTATCTCTGTTTTATCCGCAATTGATATTTACGCGCGGATCTCCCTTTTGCCTTATTCATTTGTTATTTTATAGATTTGATTTTAACGACGTCCCAGTTATTATAACCAAATCTATTTCTGGCAACGATAAGCCGTTTGAAATAATCATCAAAAATTTACAAGACTCCCGAAGCAAAGTGGATTTATTAAATGTCTCATTAAATCATGCAAACGCGGCCTTAATTAGACACGTTTAAAATTATACCGCTCGACTTTGAAAATACTATTTCAAACTGCGAGAGAATAGCTGCATACCTGCTTGAAATACTGATTACTTCCAGATATCCTTCCTCCGAAACTTCATCTCCCTGAAGCTATTTGTATCGCGTAATGAAACGAAGGATCAAAACAAATTGTAACAACTTCCGCGAACTACAAATCCCTACTTCCTCTTTCAATCCTTCCAAGAACCTTCATCCAGATCAACGTCCGATCCATATAGCTAAAATCAAATGAAATCCTCGATCCGACATCCCCTTAAACCAGTCAATCCATCCAAAGCCATCGTAACTACATCATCGGCAGCACATCCCAGCGTTTTCGTCTTCCGACAACGTCTGCATCATCCTTTCGGCCGATGTTATATAGTACACATAGGTTAGGGGTGCGCGCGCGCTCGTGGGATGTCGATCGATCTTCGCCCAGGCTGCAGCACAGCGAAGCGTTCGCTCCATCGACGGGTGGGCCGAGCGCCCGCGAAAACAGAGAGGTGCCATTTTGAAGGACATACACGTGCGCAGGTGATACGGACCATCGCTCGTGCAAAAGTCTATCTCTCTATGCGCTTCCAGGAGTTATCGACCAGTTGCTATCGGTCTCTCCAACCATCCGTGAGAGTCGATGTACCGTGTGCTCTTTGTCATGCCAGAGAAGCAAGTATTGGTGACGCTGGTGGTAGGTGAGCTTTTGAGATTTACCGCTCGAGCTGATCTGATATAGAGTGCTTCCTTTGTAACGTCGGATTATAGGTTAGGAAAATTGGCGCGAAATTTGAATCGAGCAAACGAAAAAATAATTAACTTCGGAGCGAAACTTCCATCGCGTAGAGGAAACAGTCGGAAACCCATCACTGTCTTTAGAAACCAGCTATATGCACACTCCTCGCCGTAAACACGACAGGCAGAAATCGTGGCATGCAAGGAGGTGTACAGCGGAGATTGGCACGAGGTTGAACCCGCCAACAGAGAGACAGAACCATTTCGCCGCGGCGTTATGCCATCACGGCGAGGGAGTGGGGGTATAGAGCACAGCAGCGATATAAGCGCGAGGGGCGGAAACGCGTGACCTTGAAAAAGAAAACAGAGCTCGCGATTCGACTCACGTTGTGTCTTCGTCTGGCCGATGCTGCAGTGCTGCCACACTCTCTCTCTCTCTCCGCCGGAGTCGATAGCCTTTCTCGCTGCGATGCGCGCGCGAGTCGATGTTTGGTGAAGCGAGATGACGACGACGAGGGAAGATGCTGACCTTGATAGCAGCGCGCGTGTGTTTTTTGGCGCTGACTCGTACTTGTGTTTTTCCGGGTGTGTTTGCTTTGTACCGTGTTTTTTATGTACTGGATTTCGCGGAGGATTTATTGACGTTTTCTCACTTACAGGTTGCGTAATATATGTTTGGGTTGGACTAAAAAAAGCTGTAATTGATATTTGCCGTACACTCGAGGTACCTGGAATTATTTGCAACTCAAAGCACGAGCGAACTGCAATTTGCACCTCGTCTCGAGCGGCAGCTTCTCGAAAATCAATATTGTCGCTCCTACGCGACACTTGGCCTCAATTTTTTTGAAAAAACTGAATGAATGGCCATTGAAGCTGTTTCCTGAACATCTTTCGACGAGAAATGTGTGTATCTTTTGTATGCAGATGCACTGAGGACAACTTACTGAAAATCTGAGATTCAAAAGGAGAGCTTCAAGCATATCGATTGTACAAAGATCACAATCGAGCTTTGTATTTTTGTAGCCTCACAGCTGACTCACAACGTAATCTTAATGGTAACCTAGGGTGTTTTACTTCAGCAACACCAGACTTAAAGCCTTAAACTTGGCCCGTTAAGGGCTCCCCAAGCGAGGCGAACAATAACGGCAAGCCTAGGGACCAGCTTCTCGAGCTTGTAACAGTTTCAAGCTCCATTAGAGAAGCTTCGGGACTAAATGGCTGAATAATAATCATGAGATTTGAAGCTGCAGCTGCAACAAAGGCTTACGATCCAAATGGCATCGAACGCAAAGCCTATTGCTGTGTATAGGTATAGAATTTAAAATCCTCCCAGTCTTCTATAACTTCTCCAACAGTCTTCATAATTCAAAAACGGGCTGGGGATCGCATGAATAAAAGATTCCGTAAAAAGCGAGCCGGGCGTGTATATACTACTCGAGGCTAAAAAAATACAAGCCCCTCGAGCTTGATATTCCGGATATACCCTTGCATTTGCTTGATCAACCGACTTTCAGGGATAGACGTATACCGTTCAAACATTCAAGTTGGGAAGATGTTTAATGGAGACGAGCTCTCTCCTTGTCCTTTTGGATAATTTGATTCATTTAACGACGAGCTATACTTCTCCAATGACGCGCTGTGGATATTTTTACTCTTTATTGCACTTTGCTCTCGCGACGGTAATATTCGATGAATGAATATCAATCGACGTCTACGTCTTCTGTTTACCTTTCACATTATTGATCGTTCAGGACATTTCAATAATGCGATCGAAGACATAATAATGGAATTCGCGTCGCGTATTTACGCAGAGCGGAGGAAGAAAATGTACAACGCAAGCTTTTGTAGTCAATAAGAAGGAAGAAATACCGCTGATTGCTGAGGTGGTGTCGCGCTCGCTGTTCTCTCCCCGGGCGACTCAAAAGAGGGGAAAGTCTCGTTTTCCGTGCGCCGTCGGGGAAAAAAGTTAGTCCGTCGCGGAGCTGCCACTTTGCCGCCTGTCGCCTTTTCTCCTCGCGGGACGAGAGAAAAATGAGAGGGAAAAGCGTGTAAGAGAGAAAGACGTGATATTATTATACAAGTTTGCAGCGACGGCTAGAGGTGAATTCGTACGAACGAAGACGACGTGTTCTGGAACTAAGAAAAATAAAATCTCTTTTATAATCACCCCCATCGCTAATTAATAATCCTGTCAGAAGCATCAGGTGCAACTGGAGAGTTCGCCGTAAATTCTTCATCCATAAGGACGCAAGTATAAATGTCAGTTGTGAAATCCTCGAAGCTGGAGGAACGATGAGAAAAAGAGAAGAATACAAGAACACGAGGAAAAGGAAATCTCGTCGAGGGTGAAAAAGCGACGTTTATAGGACGCGCCTGCCGCGGGCAATCGGCTTTTCTTTTCTCGCTGTCTACGCGCCCGATGTGTCTGACCTTCGCCTATCTGTATACATAGCTGCGAGAATATGGGGATATCCAGTGTAGCCTCCCCAAGAGAAATACAATGGAGAAGAATTAAGCGAGCTTCGTTATCTCGAGAGCCTCTTCGTGGATGATGCTATTTCCGGAATGATGGACCAGTCAGTTTTATATCCAGGAAGAAACAACGAGTAGTAGATGTAGACGAAAATATCGCTGGGGATTTTGCGAAGAAAGCAGATAGGAGTTAGCTTGGAGAGAAAGTTTTTCCCGGAGTCTTTGCTTCGACTTATCAAATGAAGCAAACGTTTGACCTTTGGGCTGTTCAATCTTGCGATAGAAGTTTCAGTTTTACAGAGTATGAAACTGGATTACGCTAAATACGTCGAACGTTTTCAATGAGACGCTGTGTAGTATAGACTTCAATTGGGTCAGACAGATAAAAGTCGGTCAAAGTGATTTCGCAAGCGTGTGTGTGAATTTTCTGTTTTACGACGCGATTGTATACAAGTATCCAAATATCCAAATAACACGGTGTATTTTTGGACTGTTAATACGATCAGTGAAGTTACGTACACGCGAATCAGTTGAGAGACGGCTGTGTTCATTCATGCAAATGACTTCGTTCCTCTGACAGGTCAAACTCACTGAATTAATTAAAAACAAAGGAAAACTCGACCTGAACTTGGCTAAACAAAATGAATATTTATCCCGCGGAGACTTGGCTTTCCCAGCCTCTTATCTCCTTCTCTCGTGCGATGTTTGCTCGCAAGCGCGGCTGAGGCTAAAGGGGATTAAAAGTCTTCGCGGAAATTCAATCCCGGCGTTCGCTTCTCTTTCTCTCGAGATACTCCTTTGGAGAAATAAAAGCTCGAGAGAAACTCTGGTGGCAATAAAATATCCATAGCTCATCGAGCGGTGTATCCGGAGACTCGACTAATACTCTTTTCGTCCAGGTGGTCCAAGGGAAGATGCTTGAGAGATAATTAATCCGAGGGTCAGGAAGTGATCAGCTGTTTCCGATTGCTGTGGATTACTCTTTTGGATTGGACGATTGTTCGGAAGGTCGATCTGAGTTTTGGGAGGAAAGTTTTCGATAATCTTTGATAGGTAATTTGGATTAGGTTTTTAATCACATGGATTTTTCACTTTCACAAGTGTAATCAAAATCTGAAAGCAAAGAATATTATCCTTACTGAGTGGAAATCCCAAAAAATCTAATAACCAAATGAGTCTCTTATCAGGAACAATTCAACTCCGGCGCAGCAGCGTCGCTCCAGCCCCCGGCAAAAAGGTCCGACAACGTCGCCTTGGGTTAACGGGGTGCGAATTTCATTAAACCCTCTAGACGCGAAAGACCTTTTGCCCCAGGGATCGTCGATCCCGCGCTGTCGGGTATTAGCGAATGCCCGTTTAACTTGGCCATCAGGAGTGTCGGGACGGACGGATTACAGTTTCCGTTCGATAGAACGTCAGCTGGATTTTGGGCTATCTTGATTGTTTTGGAACTAGATGCTAACGGTACCTTCAACGTTTGTTTAATGAAATGGCTTTGTTTTAGAGTTAAGGATATAGATGATTGTTTGTTGGCTGTATTGCTTTTGTAACGGGAAAGGTTTCATTAGCCTCGGAAAACACTCATTAGTATTAAGGGATGATTAAGAGGTTCTTCGTTAAAATGAAGACTGCTTCGCGTAAAATATTTAATGCGCAGTGAGAAGACGATTTTTCATCTTAATTGACTGCATATTATAGTCAAAGTAAAAGGACTTGGCCATTCAAGCAACAATAATAAATGATTTTTTCGTATTACGCACATTCGCAATGCGGAACACGGACAAATCAATAGGCAATTACGAGCCGTTACAGTCAAATAATGCCGAGCGCAAATAACCCAAAAACGTCGATTCGTAAAATTTTCGAAGCATACATCATTACCAGCAGGTATAGCTCTGTAAGCGAGCATTAATTTTTCCGCCACAACTACACGTGTGCGCGGATCCGTTCGATTTCGCGTTAATCATCCGCAGCGTTGATTAATCGCGCAATGCAGTCGAGGCAAAAAAAAAAAAAATTAAAAGGGAATTCATCACCCCGGAAAAACGCCGTGAGTCGTAAAAAAGAGAAGAGCTGCTACGTAAAACGCGAGAGATTACTACTGGGCGTTTGTTGCTTCCAACGAGAGAAGCTTCGGTATAAGAGCAGTCGAGGGGAGTATTAGAGCTGCTGCTGTCCCTCGGGTAGCATCCCTTTTTCAAGCTATTGCGTCGGTGCGTTTCTTGCTTGGCCCGACTCTGACTATTCTTTGCTGGGGGCCTAAGGTACAAGTCTGGATTGCTCCAATTACGCAGAGGTGAGCAGTCAGTATTACAGATGCTGAGAAAAATAGTTGGACGCTGTGATGGTTGATTCCGTGTATATATTGGAAATCATGCGTGATATGACAAAAAAACACAGATTGCCGCCCAAGTGCCTAAGACTCTGCATGGAGAGGACTGATAAAGCTTGACACCATTCTAACACTGATAACAGTGTTACTGAAATTTCTTGAATGAATTCGATAAGATGATCAAGCATCAGTATATATTAACATCGAAATTATAACTAAAGGTCATTCCGTGATGAGACCTTCAGAGAACGAGTGTGCGTCAGTGCGTTTTTTGTGCTAAACGATGGATTTACAATTATTTTGCGTGGTTTTGCTATTTATGAATCTTAGAATATTTGCATCTGGGAAATCCATCAACGACGCAACAACCGATGAAGCAGAATATGATAGGTAATGTAAAATTAGTCTCAATTCTAAGCCATCGTGTAAGAGAATCAAATTTCCTGTATGTTTTTATTTTTAATCAATCTACTTTAGAGCTCAATCGAAAGAAAATGTGGATTTGCTTGAACCAGTCGTACGTTACGAGAACAGTAAGTTCGTTTAAAATTATATCACCCTTTTTATCCTTGGTTGAACTACAAAATGATAAATACTCATCGTTTTACAGTTTGCGGAGGAATACTGGCTCATGATAAAAGTCCTATTGAAATTTCGATTAAATTGAAAAATGAATCCATGAAATGTACTTGGACTATCGAGGCACCAGAAGGTCGTAGAATTGAACTTTTCTATCATGCGATGGGATGTTTTTCTACTGTTTCTGACTGTACTAAGGATAAAGCATACGTCTATACGATTTATGACGGCAATAGTGAGAATGATTCAGATCTTTTATACGAGTAAGATATACATTGTTATTAATTTTCTTAAACTATAAACTAAAATATGATTTTATTACTTAATTATTTTTACAGTTCCAGAAGCGTCGGGTCAACGCTACAGCCATTCATTTCCAGTGGAAAAGAAGTGATGGTAGACCTTTATTATAGGCAAGACCAAAGAAGTGAGAGTAATGTATCTTATGATATAGCATTACGCTTTAAATATGTATAATTAAGTTAAAAAATTTTGTGAAGCGTTACTATTTATTTATTTTTGTGCATTTTCAATAAATTATTTTATAATATAATAATAATCAAACCATGATTGAAATATATATTTTGGAAAGAATTTTGTTATGCATTGACTCATTGTCAAGATTAATGTACTCCGGAAATCCAACGACATCAAAACAAAGTTAAGTATTGCTATACGGTAATTCCGTATTACCAAACTTTTGATTAAAGTGATAAATTGTCGTGTTAATAATACAAAGTCAGTTGTGGTGAGATCTTGGCGAAAAAAGTTATCTATATCTTGCGCGATTTTTTTCTCTTGCTTCGATAACCATGTATTCGAAACTGTTTTGCTTGGGTTTTATAAGTCTGGCGTTCAGAGAAAAGTAAATAAAATTAAATCTTATCTTATAAAATTTTATCTTCGTAAACCAGTACACTAGTAAAAAAATAAATCCATTTTTATAGTTCACTTGTCAGTGGAAAATTTATCTCACATATGAATCTTAAAAGGAATGACATCTCAATGCCAGTTTATGGTAAGTTTATAACTTTTCATTTTATTTTATATGCAGAAATGAAACTTATATTCCAACTTTATAGAACTTGCATACTGAATATTAATGAGTCTATCATTATTACACAGGTTGCGAAGACATTGTATAACTAACACAAATAAATTTATGCTCAATCTCGAGCTGTCACTAAATCAGTCTAAAAGTTGCCGTTGGGCTATCAAGGCACCAGGAGGTCAGAAGGTTAAAATTTCTTCTTTTAAAGTATACGATGGTTTTAAACCCTCGACTTTAACACCAACAGAAATCGGAATAGATGTAAAAGTTCATGATTATGATGCAATTTACGTATCCACTCAATATATATCTATAACAAATACCTTTGGAGAAGAACTAGAGATAGAAGCTTATTACAACCATCAGCAAAGAATTTATCGCGGTGGTAATCTTTCACTCCGTTTTGTCATCGAATATGTTCCACTTCCACATCTATATGGTTGTTCGTTCAAAGTAATGTAGTAACTATACTCTCTAAACTATATTTTTGGTACAAAATAAACAAACAAAATAAAATCAGTTATAAAACTCTCTTCCCCAAACATCGCAAACGTCACTACTCACTAACTACATTTGAATAATCATACTATGGAAATTTCATGTTGACACAAATATTTTATAGCATATAGTAATAAATTGTCAGTATAAATAGGAAGTCAATCGGAGTCGGGGTATTTACGAAGCACTTATTTATATATTTCACTCAGTAAAAAATAAGCAAAATAGAAAAATTCTAGCATCGATGTTGATTATGACCACGATAAAGGAAAACTTTATAGTCCTAGTAATTTTTAACATCATACCAAATCAATGACCAAACTTTCTTTTCCAACCGCCGCAAATGTCACGCACCAAACCGCTCCACAATTGACTCATACACCAACCGCGTATTATGTAATCGTTTATCATCAAAACTATTGCACTCCGAGAGAACAGAGCAAAGTTAAGCATTTGGTATACGTATATGGAAATCCCGTGTTATGAAATATTTGATTAGAATGATAAATTGTCAGTATAAATAGCAGTACAATTAATTCTAAGTCAGTTGTGGTTGAGATCTTTACGAAGTAAGTTATCTATATCTCTGACGCTTTTCGCTCTTGCTTCGATAACGATGTATTCGAAACTGTTTTGCCTAGTTTTGATATGTCTGGCGTTCAACGAAAAGTAAGTGAAATTACAAAATAAACAAAGTAATATATTTCTGAATCATTACTATTAGTTAAGAAAACAATTATTTTGTTATAGTTCATTCGTCAGTGGAAAATCTATCGCAGATGATTCAAATCCACCCGAGAAAGTAATCCAAATTCCAGTTTATGGTAGGTTAATAAATTCCTGTCTTTATTTCATAACTTAAAACATGCATATATAAAACTTATCATTATTACTCGCAGGTTGCGAAGACATAGTGACTAACAGCACAAGTACATTTATGATCAATGTCGAGCTGCCACGAAATCAGTCTAAAAGTTGCCGTTGGGCTATCAAGGCACCAGAAGGTTATTTGGTTCAGATTTCATCTTTTAAAGTATACAATGACTCTGCACCATTAACTACAGCACTAAACGAAGAAGGAATCGATGTAAAAGTTTATGATTATGATGCAATTTACGTACAGAGCATTATATCCATAACAAGAATCTTTGGAGAAAAATTAACGATTGTTGCTGATTATAATCACCAGGAAAGAAAGCATCACGATGGCAATCTTGCGCTCCTTTTTACCATAAAATATGTTTCACAAGACTTTGATTATTCTAAATATCTGGATCAGCTTAAATAAATTATTCTTTAACCAAATCAGTCGTAAAACTAATTTTTTCCCCAAACGTCACAAACATCACGCACCAAACCGCTCCGCAATTGACCCGTACCAACCGTTCACGACGACAATACATGAATACACGCACATACACGATCGAGTCTCCCACGATCCATGTCTAATAACCGGGCAATCGTCCATTACTCTTCCCTGCAATTAGCAAAGCCGCACCTCTGCTGCCGATGCCCAAGTCCACCTACAACAGCGATTCTCCTCCTTCTCCTGGTAGTATATATATATATACCTTATGCATATAATCTGCCTCGCGCGAATAAAGGCTAAAATTCTTCGGGTAAGTGTATATCGTTTCGGCTGCATAAGCAACTGGAGCGCATCGGTTATTTAGATCGGGCTACTGTATAATACAAAGTCGAGGAGCCAGCTCGAGAGAGAGAGAGAGAGAGAGAGGGACTACTATACTTTTACGATCGACCTATCTGCCGAAGACAGATGCAGCACCGTGAGATTTAACGATTTTGTTTTTTACTATTAGGTGAGATTAGATGGTGCTGTTGTTGTTCAAGACCACTTACCTTCGATTTTATAGACTAATTTGGCCTGGATTCATTTCTCGGTATGAAAACGATTTATAAAATTTTTAAAAGATGCTAAAATGATGTTCATTTCTTCGGCGAAACCAAAGAATTCCAGCGCTAACGTCTCGAGACTACCGTATATTTTTCTCCTCATAAAATACGCACCGCGAGTACACACGCACTTCAGCGTTATGAGAATCCAACCATTAGACTCTCTCCTAACCACGTGAAATAGTGAAAAATCCTTCCGGAGATGAGAAAACTCGCTTAAATTCCATCTCGCCCACGTATACACTTATACACACAACACATACACTCGCCTTGTGCATTAATAAGAGCAACAGCAGCGCGACTTACTTAGAGGGTGAAAGCAAGTGGAGGGAAAATATTTTCCAGAGGACGATGATGATGTGGCGGACTTGACGATGAAATATGCGCTCTTGTGACCATGACTCGTTGTGAAAGTGAGAAAAATGACGTCGGGTTGAAAAATGAAAAGGCTGCGTCAGCGAAACCATATAGCAGAGCCCTCGACGTATAATGCTTTTAAAATATGCCATTCCGATTGCAGCCGCATTAATCCGTGCGATATATACCCGCAAAGAGAAGCTATATCCAATCTACTTTGTTTTTATACTCGTCGGCGATTCCATAATAACGTTCGTGAAATTTACGAGCTCTCCGACGGTGCGTTTGAGCTTCGCAAACAGGCCGAAGGTGCTTTTTTACATTTCTCCCTTTGGTTGGCCGGGAACCAAGCGAACGATCACTGCGAAAGGGTTTACGTGTGTATAGAAGCTGGATTTGGCTTGAAGACGCGTATAAATCTGGATTCGGGATACAGCCTTTCGCGTCTGGAAAAACGCCGGCCAATAGCCGAGATTGCATTGTTGACTGACAGCTGGATTATGGCTGTTGCGATAAGCTATCGATGAGCTTACATAAATACGTATAGTAGACTTTTTTTTTAAATTTAGCAGTGATTTCAGGTTTGAACTAATTGGCCCTAAAGCTGTAGGCTAACGGAAGATGCTGGCGGTGGTTGAGAAACTTTCCCTCCGAGAGATTGCGAATTTTATTTTTCACGAGTTTTATCCTTGTTTCACTGTGTAAACGTGCAGGATGTTACATGGCGGCAGCATCTTTCTGCAGCTCGAGGCTGCACTTTGGCAGAGAACATCAAAAGTTAAAACGCTTTTCTGTCGATGGCTTACTTAGCTCTCTCTCTCTCTCTCTCTCTCTCTCTCTCTCTCTTTCTCCCCGGTATTGATGTTTCCAAAAGTGTATTGTTTTTCTTTCCCGTCGAATCCGAAGTGGCTGGATAAACTGTTGTTGAGGTGATTCTACTTTTTCTCTTTACAGCTGACGTGGAATATATGCATTACTTTGTTCAGAGCCGAACTTTTCCATATACTGTACCTACTCATCAAAGGGCCCTACGCAAAGCTCAAAATCGTGTCTTTCTTCTCGCCTACAGTTTCCAGAGCCAGCGAGATAACGTCGCACGAATTGCATTCTGTTCCTAGTGAGAAGTTGGGGCGCGGCCCAATACACGAGGAGCTTCCGTCTCACAAACAGCCTACATCTTCTCACTGCGCTACGTGACGTCGCTGCTGTTAGTTTCGAACTTTCCACGACAACCCGATGAGGGAGCAGTCCGATGAGACTCGAGTGTGGCTGTGTATACGATGGCTGGTGTAACGGTATAGAGATGGTAAGCGGCTTGGGACTGAATTTTCAAATTTCCAAAGTTTCGGCGGGAAATTTTGAGGTCGATACACCGCGCGGTTCATCTGGATTAGTTTTCTGCATTAGACGAAGTTTCTCCACAAGAGTATTAAGAGACTTCGAGCAATTCGTGATGGAAACAAACACGAATTCCGACCTTCTGTATGTCAGCTGAAAAACGCACACCTGTGCGACCTCTTTTCGAAATGAACAAATCCGAAAGCTCTCATATCTCAACCGACACACAAGGACGCGGCATCGATTGAGTACGCCTTCGACTGTAAAAAATACAGGACATTTACAAGGCGCATAGCCCGCGGAGATGCGTTGATCGTTGAAAGAGTTTTGTAACGCGGAACGTAAAAAAGGTGAGCGGCCAGCGATTTTTTCGCTCCGAGCTGACACTGACGTTCCGAGAGATATTCAAAGTAGCCGCTGCTGCTACACACGAAATACGTACGTTGCGGAATCGTATAGCTCGAAACAACGGAGTTTTTGCAAATGGTGATATGAAAAAACACACAATATCCTAAACTCTTCGCACATTGTCCTCGATGTCGCACCTCGAAAGTCAACTTTTGCGAAATATACAGCCGGGTTTTTCCGCAGCCGAGCGAAATAATCGTATAATCCTCCGAAAGCGACGACGGCTGCAAGATGATCCCGGACCATCCGTTTACCGGAGCTCGACCCATTGAAATAGCGCATATTCATCGGCACAATGGAGGATTATACTCCCGCCTGCCGAATTTATCGTGTGCTCTCTGTGTGCAGCTTTAATATTCTCTCCTTCTCTGTTAAAGTGTGGAATATGAATGGACTTTTCCTTTTCACCTCGTCGCCGTGTCGATGATGCTAAGGATTATCGGATATGCCGGGGGTATATACACGTAAGGAGGATAGTTCGGAGAGATGTGTAGCTGTTTGCGAATTTAATGGGCTGTGGAGTTTGCTACGTGTTGGACTATGAAGTTTACTCGGGGAACACTTAGCTCCCCCCTGATTGAGGGGCTGTGAGTATAAGCTATATCTCGACCTGTTTATTGCGCTCTATTAATCAACCAAAGCTGCAAAACATTTATTAATATGTGCGAAAGTTTTGCGCTATCAAATCACGTGCCAAGTAATAGCTTCTTTTTTAAAATTCGAAGCTATAACGAATTTGGCGGAAACAATACAAGCTCCGTGCACAAAAGGAATCCCGAGAATCGTGCGATAGCTAACACATACGAGCTTTAAAGCGACACATATCTCTCTTTTGGTATCGTTAAAATAGCCACTTGCAGGATGAATTGCCTTTTTTGGCTGGCGTATACGTGCGCGAAATTGAAATTCCTCGCTTCGACAATGGATTTATTAAATTTTCCGCACGGAATGGAAAAATCCTGCAACATTGTCTTTTTTCCGTCCTCGAGAGCTTTTCCAAACTTTTTCGCCGTTGATACGAGCTTCGAAATTCAAACGCAGAGTACAAACACAATCCAAGCATATCAAAAAGCAATTCGGTCGGTATTCCAAGTATATAATACACTCGAGGCGACGCACCGCTGGTGGCGGCTATAAATTTAATTATCCCGTCGCGCTTTCGAGACACGAGCGAGCTTTCGGGGAGAGAGAGCTTGCAGCCTCGATTCATCGCCATTACGTGCAGTGCGTTGGTCTGCTGCGCGTGTAAATAGCGTCTGCGGCATTAATCGCGTAGCGCGAGTCTCTCTCGAGAGGTTTGCGGTGCGTCTGATTTCAAAGCTGAGAGAACTGCACGGACAAGTTTTTAATTTATTTCGCTGCAGAGTGCTCGCGCTTTTCGAGAGCGCGAAGAAGACGAGACGAGTGAAACAGGAATATGAAGTTTTTAGTTCCGCGAGGAGATGGTATTTCAGGTATTTAAGGCACTGCTCTGAGTTGTCGATGATTGAGATTTTATAGGAGTAAGTAGAAAAAATTGCGCAATACAATGGGAAAACACTCGTGTTCGAGAGTCCTCGATCTGTCGTAGAGAAACGAAAAGAAATGATCCTTTCGAATTGTGAGCAGCGGTACTTTTTCGAGACTCGAGTTGTGTAACCATTAGTCGAGAGTAATACCGCGCTATGTTTGAGTTGCTGACGGATCCCGAAAACGATGCCTCTTATGCTCGCGGCCTACGAGTGTTTGCCTTTTCATTAGTAGTACAAACCATTATACCATTGAGTTGATTATCCGACTGTCTGGTAAGCTAGATTTTCCTTCGAATTTGAATATTTTCATATACATACCGTTGAGGGATTCGTAATTTACTGTAGACAGGCGCATTAGATACATACGAATGAAAATATTTGCATAATCTATTGCATGGCTAAAGGCACATTATTCATTGCGATTACGATGAATTTCAACCAAATAATTGAGTTACCTTTCCACCAGCATATTTTTTGGGTAATAGACATTTTGTAGTGCGTGTACTCACCTGAAACAGAAAAGAAAAGCAAACGATTTAATCCCACAGTATATTTTTCATTAAACGAAATTTTATAGAATCCATTACAAAGTTCGGCGTGCGATAACAATGAGCGAGTTAAGAGCCGTCGTAAAAGCTCCGAAACTTATCCCATTAAAAAATATCTCCCAGCTCCAAAAGCCTTCTCGTAGTATCCCCTCCCACTTATATCTTCCCTCGAACATATACACATACACACACACACACACCTTCCGCGCGTCATCATCACCGTTCGTTAATTATTAATCGCGCGATAAATCAATCCGAGCGTCAATTACGCGCTCGCGTTTCTATTACGTCGGCCGAAGCTCGTCTTGCCAGCCATAATGGACGACGTGACGGACGCAGGCATTTCAAGCCCGTGGACTGAGAGAGAGAGAGAGAGAGAGACACGCCTCCGCTTCGACTCGACCTATTGATCGGGACTCTGTGGATGATGCGTCTGCTTTCGATGGTATTTTTTTTCGGGAGCTTTTTTCCCGAGCTTTCGCAATGCCGAGTGCTTTTGAAAAGCTTCGGTTATAGAGAGCAGAGGTGTGTTATCGAAATATTATAATAGAGGCATATATGGATATGTTTTATGAGAGAAAGTATACCAGCCGCTTATATTTCAAAGAAAGCAAGCCGATCATTGCAAGACACGGATCAGTTTTATAGCTTTCGCATTTGACAAAGCCTGCACTGCGCCAATAGAAAATTAACGCAAACTTCCCACAGCAGCAGTATAGTGCACAACACCTGCAGCAGCAGCAGCTCATAAAAGAAACAAGTGAGAAGCTCCGCTGCTCGTAAAGCATCGTGCGAAAGGAGAGCCCGCCAAGCGCGAACGGATAGCTTCGTACTATATATAGCGGAGACAAGTCGAGCTCCGATTAATCCTGTGCTATATACGTTCCTCCATTCAATGAGAGAGAGAGAGCTTGACGAGGAGAAGCTCTGCGGTATCGATTCGATGGGCGTCTGGACGCTAGCCGTTTGACGAAACATTGAGCAGCACGAATAGCTGCTTTTATAGGGAAATTAATAGTCGAGGGAGATGTGGAACGGTGAAAATCGCGCGTGCTTGATTTAGAGCTTGCGAAGCTTGCGATTTTGGGAATGTTGTGGGACGAGCTTTGAGATTTTTTGAATAGAAAATCAATTTCGAAAAGAAAACAAGATTTTTAAACTTAAGAAAATGTATAGTTTAAAGTTGGATACTTTGAACAAGTTTTGAAAAGATTTCGGAAAATTAAAAGAGCAAAAAGGCAGTATAAAACTGAGTATAACCCCACTTCATGCTCGGAAGGAGATCGCAAAATTCGAAAGCAAACTTAATGAAATACATAAGCTTTAGGAGAGCAATTAACTTACACGGCCCTTTTAAGTGCTTTCCGCTATCTCAATATTTGCTCTCGAAGCAGCAGCGCGAGCGCTTTAATGAAAAATTTTGAGACCTCTCTCTCGTGCTCTCTCCTCTCATATGCGTATGGAGATTTTCGCGTTAAGTGATTCGCTCTTTTTTCCGCATATAAAGATTCAAAGTAGTTTTTACTTTCAAGCTCCAAACGAATGATTAAATCATTCCAAAACGTCCTTGGAAAAATCCCAAAAAAATCTCTGCAAAGATATTCAATAACTCCTCGAGAAATAGAACTAGCCAGACAGTCGGTAAATCCATACCTGGAAAGTGAACTTTCCTGAGCGATTGGCGCCTCGACAGTTGCTCCTTGAGCGAAAGGTCGTGGGGCCCAAGGTTCTCTCGCGACAGCGAGCTTATGAGGATTCCACGGAGCGCCACAAGCGTGCTGTACGGTATTTGACGGTCCATCCCTCTATATTCTCTCTCTATCTCTCAGCAGAGCGATTATTACGTCAGCTGCTACCGTCTACCCTTCTGCTGCCACTGTCGAGTCTCATCTTGACTCGCATCACTTCCTCCAGTGCGACTTGGCGCATCGCACGAGTTTCTCGATATATATTTTTTTTTTTACCACTTATTTTCTTCCTTCACAGTGCACACACTTGGATTTTTCGTTTTTAGAGAGTACTATGCCCTGTTGAGGATTGATTTTCAGTGGGTTATCAATCGTAAAAAAATTTTTTACGATTGATAAATGGAGATATAGGGTTTAGAGTCATACGCTAGCTATGATTTTACGGCCAATATAATCTGGAGTAAGCCAATTTATCAGAAGGCGTTTTATTGCAAAATTTAATTCCTTTATTGAGTTTTCCGCCATGGACTTGTCAAGTGTATATATGAGCACGTTTTACGACGAGGTTATGAAAAATTGTTAATACGTGCGTCTGAAGGAGAGAAATTTTTTTTTACGAGAGGCAAGAGTAAAGAAATTGCAAAAAATTTTTACAATCTGTTTACTTTTATAATTATTACTCAAGATCCATTCCTCAAGAGCGTTATACAGCTGCATCGTGATTGATCGCTCGATTTCCATATTCAGATGATAAAGAAAGTCATAAGCAGCTTTCTTTTTTAGAAAGTGCAGCCTACGCACTATGGACAATCAATTTTCAGAACTAGAAATGTGCAGCAATCCTTCGAACCAACTCCTACTCCTATACAAAAACAAAAACTAAATTTCCACGACCATATAACCGCATCCCATCAAAATTCACTTCGCGTAATCCTTAAGGTGTCTCGTTGTCGACGCAACTTGACCATCGCGGAGCAGTATATACACGCGAAGATCGAAAAGAAAGAAAGCCAAGCGCTGCGGCCAAGGTGTCACGCAACGCGCGCGATGGAATCTGGGTTAAACTCGTCGTGCGCGCGGCTCGTTAAATAAAAAAAAAAAAAAAGAGCGGGAAGGCGGATTGGCGCCAAACTTTGTTTTTTCACTTTTTCCAACGTCTCTCTGGTATATATGCAAGTATATACACACGTAATACCTCGCGTGCAACGAGTCCTGCACTGCGGCCAACTCTCGTGTAATTGGAGATAATACGCGTGTTTTCTGCTGACTGACGGTCTTGGAGATCCTTGCCTTTTGCGAAGAGATTTGCGGACGCGCGTTATTGTCTTGTAAGTTGTAAGTGTACACGAGTATTGACGCTTTTGTTTATACAAATTGTTAACGCCGACCCTAACCTCAAAAAAGTAAACAATCAAAGTAAATACACTCGTCCTTGCAGTCGTCCAGAAAAGCGGAATTACGCGATGAAAAAAAAAACCTGCGCTTGTTCCGCCAAAAACGTCCGACGAAGGCTGCTCAGTATAGCTGCACTGTATTCGGGCCGATCCAGCGCGTCAAGGCTGCGAAAAAAGCGCGAGCGTTAAGATTGCGCTCTTGATCTCGCGAGAATGCAAGCGAGAAAGGCGCGGCGTTGTTTAGATAAGGAGCGTGCCTCTGACGAGATACTCTTCGAATGCTTTGATTCAGAGATTCGCGTGTGTATTGGTACTTGCGATGATTCTGCGCTTGTTTTGACAAAGAATCGGATATCGGTTTGGCTTTACGTAAAACTTTGTAAACATTGCGATTGAGCTATTACAGTTCGATGATGCCAATTAAGAGCTTCTTGAAAGACGAAAAATCGACGACTTTACCTTATCCGCATTGGTTTATAGTTGGGCCATGGATTATACATAATACGCGAAGACGAGAGATTATTCCGTTTTATCGTAAAAAACGCAACAGCGAGATTTGACCAGAGAAAAACACTGGCGATTCGAGTCATAATCGTATCCATCCGGTTTCAGGAAATTCTATAAAGTTCCTTGAGCTGCGCCTTTTTTCAGAAAGTAGATCATTTTAATTATTTCCAAGTATCGTTCCACTGAGTCATGAAACACGTGAGCTAAAGTTTGCGCGATATAGAGGGTGTTTTTTAACGCGATTTTCTCAAACTTCCAAGATAAATATTGCCGGTTCGTTAATAATTACCGGATCGTATAATCGCAGGGATGTACATTACGAACTTTCTCAACGAAGCCAAGTTTTAGCCGGAGAAACGATGATTCATAGAGAGAGAGAGAGAGAGAGAGAGAGAGAGAGAGAGAGAGAGAGAGAGAGAGAGAGAGAGAGAGAGAGAGAGAGAGCGAAATTGTGCAAAAGAGACTGTATTAGCTCTTGAATCGAGATAGTCGCTGAATACAGCTGTAACATCTACTCGCTTACATCGGATAGGAAATTCGCAATTGGGTTTACCGAATTTCGCTCCAAACTGAATTGCACGTATGTGACTGAGGAGAAATGAAATTATGCGGAAATGGAGACGAAAACGGATCATCAGTATAAGCAAGAAATTAAACGATTGCGAAAGAAAACGACGACATCGCAAGTGAATTATAAAATGCTAGCACGAGCGATATTATTTTCGAAACGATATTAATGACACGTGCTTGGAGAAAATAATAGAGCGCGCCTTAATAAAAAAATCAATGATAGAGCACACGTGCTGCATAATCACATCGCGTTACGAATCGACATTATGTAATTTTTATGAATGAAGAAGAAAAAAAGCTCTCGAAGCTTGTGACCCTAATATCTTATTTGAAATTTCAGCGCATGACTCTAAGCCTGTTATAAATCGGGCTATAGGTTTATAGTTAGGGGAAGCACTAAACAGCTTCCGTTTTCTGCTTTACCGACGTCGTGCTTTTTTCTGTTTGAATTTTTTTACTGGCACCTTTATGACCTTTTTTTTTAAAGAACATCGCCGGTAAAGCAAATGATGCACACCTCCAATAGAATTTCACCAGCACTGAACATAACCTCACTCCGATCACATAATGAAACCATGAAGCATCACATCACACATCACAAAACCGACACCTCAAGCACAATCAAGCCAAAACAGTTCGGCTGAGTGGAGACACGATCGACAGGTACATTTCTGCGGCGAATCGGTCGATCGGTCGTCTCGATACCGGCACGCGCTGTGTCTAACTGACTCGCCTCGAGGCGCTGCTGAGTCTTGCAGACCACCGGCCGCATACAAGAGACAGAGAAAGTGTGTGTGTATGTGCTGCTTGCCGCGTATACGTCCCTTCCTCGCACCTTCGCTCTCGAGCAGCGCGCGCGGGTGGGGATCGGCTACTTCGAGATTATACGAGGTGAGCGGTAAAGGAGACGACGATGCATGTATATATATTTGTGTGCTCGGCGCGTGCATAATATTATATGAGAGACGAGACTGTACGTGACTGAAGTCGATCGTGTCGTCTATTAGGTTTTGAACGTCTTGATGAATTCAATGATGCCAAAAAGTAAAAAAACAACAGTCGTACAAGAGAGAGCATGAGCGGCCCAAGCAGCAAGCCTGACGAGGCTAATTTGACATAGTTGGTTCACCGCTATATCTAGACTCGGTGCGCGGATTCTGATGAGAGTTATAAGTAAAGTGTCTACGCGCCACCTATCATCGCTAGTTAGAACTAGAGAGCCATGAAGCTAAATCAGCCAGTCCAAAACTGCTTTCTTTTACGACTCCAGCGTGCAGCTGATCCGAAGATAAATTGAATTGGAAAAAGTGATTTCTATGTATATACCCATCGACTCTGGCACGGGAAGTAATATAATAACGATTCCGGCCGTATATAAACTACCTCCGAGAGAGAAAGATCGAGACGAGTTTTGATACGCTAATTAACGTTATATACACGCGTTACATCGATTGCGCCCCGATGTGTATCGAATGGTCGGCTATTACCTTCCAGAGCAGCTACGGGTCTAATTGACGTCTGAATGAGCATAGCTACGAGTCCATATATACATACGGGAGAGCCAGTCAGCTAGAAAGTCCTGTAGGATGCAGATACTTATCGCACTGGAAACGTTGTTTATTCGCATATATAATTGTGTTTGGCTAGTCGGCTGCTCGCGAAGTTATTGCTCGTTCTTCAATTCGACTCGCTGATCTCGTTACTGTAATTTAGAACTTTATACGCTCTCTCTCGCTTGATTTCAATTTATATACACCGACTCGTATGTGATTTCTGTATTTTCTCTATCCCGATATTTTTCAGCCAACAACTTCCCATGTATACGAGAGGAGACTATACTTAACCGCGAAGACACGACCTCGCATATTTGCAGGTTGAATTGTTAGGCGATTACGTAAGCCTCCGGAGGTAGGTATATACGGGTATACGTGTATACAGCACGTCTCGGCGACTTATGCGGCTCGGGCTTCCTCGTGTCTCCGGACATTAGACTCGCGACGTCGCTCCCGAGGAGAAGCTCAGTTTTACGACCTTGCAATGCTATGGAGAAAACGGAGGAATTTAAGGAGGCTTCCGATGGGGCATGCAAGCATTTTGCAGGGGAGTTTCGATCGTTAAGTGATTTGATGCTTTTGGGAGGACAGGATTTTTTGAACAGGAAATCGTCACTTGAAATCACGTAATAATAATAATAATCGAAGAAGAAAACGTCTACTGACCTAAAACTTCCCCAAAGCGTAACCTCACAGAGTCTACATAAATCCAACTAGTTCTCGCTAATCCACATTAATTATGACACGTTAAACCTGGCGAGTCCATCTCGTTCTCTCTTTCTCTCGACGGTAATAAAGAATAATACTCCTCTGGAAAAACTAAGTAAACCGTGTCGAAGAAAACGAAGAAGACGCTTCTTGCTCTCGGACTATATGTACAAAAGATGTTCTTCTCCCGATAAAATTTAGCAGCGCCGGCGCGAGAAGTCACTCCGCAAGAGCCATTAGCGAAGTTTCGCCGAAGAAAAGTTTCGCTCTCTCTTTCTCCACACGAGAAAAGAGGAAGGATTTGGGCTGCACCGAAACTTGATATGGAGTCATTAATTTTAATCGAGCCCAGCAGTAATCTGTCCTCGAATCGCGAGGAAGACTATACACTGCAATCGAAATAAATAAAGTTGCGTCGATTTTTCTGCCGAGAGAGAGAGAGAGAGAGAGAGAGAGAGAGAGAGAGAGAGAGAGGGAGAGAGAGGGAGAGAGAGAGAGAGAGAGAGAGAGAGAGAGTACCGAGTTGAGCTAAATTTTTTGCAAAGACTCGGTGAATCAAACGATGTCTTATTGTGTTTATTTGTATCGAGGGTATATATCGGGAGCTATTAGAGGAGTTATCAGATTCGGTTTTGCTCGTTTGTTCTACGTTCGAAACGACCTGATTGTCGAGGATTTTGAAATAATTGTCCGAGTCTTGCGAAGATACCGATCTTGAATATATCTGATCCAATTATCATCCGATAAGTTTTAATTATCTTGCAGCGATCGTGGCCTAATTGATACTTTAGCAACGCTCAATTTTTCAAGTGGACACGAAACTTTAGTTATGAAACCTATCGGGCACTAAGTGCTTCGTCGAATGTTTCATTATTTCTTTCGGTAAAGTTTGACGCTCATCGAAATTCACCCTTCGTTTAATGAGATGAATTAAATCTTTTACTATATGCTTAGAAAATCGCTCATAATTAAACGCTTGCCGATTAGCCCCTATAAATCATTCATCGACGTTATATCGCGTTTTACCTTCCCGCTGCATGCATTCTTGATAACGATCCAGCTAAATAGGACGATTCCCGTGTAAATTATTGAATCCAATAAATTAACCCTTTTATTCGGTTCACAATGCGATCAAAGCGCCGGTAGATAAATAAATTAAAACTTCTCTGTCCACATATACACACACGAGCGAAACTTTTATTTTACTCCACCCCTTCGAGCTCTCAACGAATTAATAACCAATACCCCAAAGAGTTTAACAACAGCCAACGTCAAACAACTCCATTAGCTCTAAAAGCTCTGATCAAGCTAACCGGTCTACGACGACGGACTGGCAAAGTACACCGAAACTCGTAAGTGCACACACGTCGAAGAGGCGGCCTGTCAGTATAGCAGCGTTGAAAGAACGGCGTTAACCCGTTGTTATTTTCTATCTCCCGTGGGAGTAGTATAGGAGGTGATGGTATGGTGGTGGAGGAAAGCCATTAATCGCGGCCGATTTACCTAGAAGCGGTAGCCGAGGGCGATTCATTGCAACGGCCTTATCTCCGTGGCGTTGTTCGGAAACGCGCGCGTGTTACCAGAATACATGTACCACTTGCTGCAATAAAACCGTCTGAGCGATGAGACTCCGATTCGCTAATCGTCCACGAGTCGCGCGAAATTTAAATTTTTGAGGTTATGTATACGACTCTTTTCAGTCTGGAAATAAACGCTCAATAAACGTTATTTACACGAAGCCTCTCCGCCGATCATTGTAGTTGAACCACATCCAAATCGAAAATTTCAAAATTACAAAATCGTTCCACCGTAAACTCAGCCGAAAGTTCAAAACGCCAAACAATTACTCCTCCCTACGCCACACACACAGGATGAAAACCACAGAAGCCGGGCAAGTACACATCGCACTTTAATATCATCCAGCAGCAGCGCATGGCAACGGGGATATCGGGAGTGGAGAGAGAGAGACAGCGCGAAATTGCCGGATCGTCTATGTGCGTGTGCGGTATGTGTATATAGCTTCTCTCGCCGTCAGGAATCGATAGCTGCACTTTCCTCGCTGCGTTGCGTTATAATCGTTTAATTATAAAGTTGTGTGCGTACGTAGATGGCGCTGATGCCGATCCGAGCAAATACGCGCTGACGATGATGATTGAATGCGGGGAGAGTTTTTGAATGTTTTGGAGTGACGGATGGGACCTAAAAATATGTTTATTGTATAATATGCTATTATACATCGATCGATCCTTGAAGCGTATGAGTCAGACGGGAAAACTACGGGACACACGGCAAAAAACTACCGGAGTCCAAATACGGTGAGGCTGTACGGCTGCAAAAGGAAAGTTGTCCAGAGAGATATTTGGCAGTTATCCCTGAGAGCACACCATGCACTGTGGGTATACACACTTTCGAAGTTTTTATCATCGCGGAGAGTAAGCTTCGTCCAACTTATTAACATGTTTTTTAATAAATCTCACATAGTATACACATCTTGAGAAACGAAGCCTTTATTAGCCCGAATGGAACATTAAGTTTCCGGACAAAACTTCCGCATCGAGTTTACCCAAGCCGGCGGGTGATTTTTCAGCGGGAAAACAGAGCGCTTTTCTTTTCTCTACCTCTATTTCGAATACCGGATAGTCTCGAGTGTCAAAGAAGTTCGCAAGAGCCTCGAGAGTCTGGCGATGCATGTATTTTTTAAAATCGCATATAAAACCGCGACGGTCGTGAGAATATTTCCGGAAAAAAATGGGACGACGTGCGTTGAGAGAAGAAAGCGTATGTACACTTGAGAAAATTGTGCAGGGGAGCTTTTTAATTTGTTTGTAATGCCCCGAGCTTTCACGCGTCGATTATTAGTCTAGTGACGTTGGTATGAAGGAAATGGGGCGGAATAAACTACTTGGAACTTTTTGGATAAGGATTTCTCTTTTGTGCGGGTATTTTTAGAGGAGCTTTTTCTTTTATGAAATGTTGAATTCATATAGTTCAATTAATTTATGCGAACGACAGAGTCCTTCTAACATCTGTTTTGCTCGCGACAGGTTTCGGTGATATAACGCGTGAAATGAAAGAAAAAAAAAACTGGAAAGAACCGATGCCAGAATGTGGGTGGCTCCAGTGAGGAATATACATAAGGTCGAATCGACGACCAAGTCTATACGGCCTACGCGAGAAATCGACCTCTTTACATACATCTCGTGTTTGTCTGCGTTGCTTCTCTGTCTCTGTCCGCAGCAGCTGTTGGTGTGATTCTGACCATATTTGTTGGATCGAGTCGTTACATCGACACCTCCAAAACAACAATTTCGTCACTCATTAAAATCACTCCGGGTCTTAGGTGTTTGCGTGCGTGGGCGCGATGTGTTTTGAATATTCTAGTCGAAGCTAATTTGTGATTTTGGTTTTTTAAATCGGAAAGCTATAAAATTGTGAATATTGATGGTCGTGACGAAAATGCGTGTTTCTGGATTTTTTCAAAGAAACAGGAAAAATAATTTAACGTCTTATACACTTTGAGTTGCTTCAGAAAAGAAAGCTCGAGCTCATGAATTTCAATAGACATCTTACTCGATCTAATGACCGAGACACCGATGATGTGTGATTATGCAAATCGAAACAAATATACAAAGCGGAATGTCGACTTGGATGCAAATCGATTTCAAACTACTGCCTCTCGTGCAATCCTAATCAACTTTAAATTACTTATAAATTATTTCTCCCTCTTGCGGTATAGAAATAATAACACGTCTGCGCCAGCGGCTACACAGAGTTTTAGATTACATCTCCACCGTCTACAATTGATTAACTCTACTCACAAAGCCGTGAAAAAATCTCGAAACGGTCGTTCCACAACTTACCTGCAACAGACAAAGGAAAAGTCGTGTTTAGCGACACATTAAAAAAAATGACATATACAAAGAATCAATTGCTCACGGATGATTCACGACGAAATAAAAGGAGGAATCTGCGTGTGCGTATACAACCGCGATAAAATCAGTCGAGATGTTGCATCGACGAGTCATATATACTCCACGACGTTTTAAAACGAATACATCCCCACCTACGCGCAAGTGTTATTATGTCATCGAGGAAGAAATGCCAACGCAAAGGGACCATACGTATCCTTTCACGTTAATTAAAAGCCAACGAGATGTCCGAAATTTCGTTTTTCCAGCCGCAAAAGCTTGTCTCGCTCAGTAGCAGCTGCTGCTTTGAATTTAAATCTACACGTATCAGCGCGAGGTCTTATATACTCTGCTCACCGAAGCGTTAACGACGCGGTGAGACTGCTCGCGTTTCTATACGCGACCTTGCTCTTCGTATGTTCGACGTTTTCTACAGCTGTTGCTGCTCGGTCAGCGAGTGTACAGGCGTGAGAACGCACGACTGATCCTTAATTGGAGGATTAAACGTATCAGTGAGAGGGTTTTTTTTTATTAAGAGAATTTTAGGTGGTAATCGACATTTCTCCATCGCACCATCAGTACCAGACACCTCACTCGTTAATAAGAACACCAATTCCCGCCCTAATCGCATATCGTCTCCATCGCCATCGGCGTATTATACACAAGTCTCGCGCGAGGCGTGACGCGTTCTCCGGAGAGATTTACGGCCTTTATGAGCTTCGTTACACGCGTTGCTTTGAAATCCCGTATGCGCGCGAAATTTGCAAGTCGGCCATTACGTAAGCCACCGCTGCCGAAGCGCAGAGTCAAGTTCAAAACCAAATTTAGTCGTCGTGTGTGTCGCGCATCTATGAATAATCGATGCGGAGAATCGTTTGCACAGCAGCTCGTATAGCCATTAGTCAGCGGATATAGTCGTTAAAGTTTATATGGTTGCTTGTTTAAACGTCTGGTTTGTGTCATATGTGTATTTCGGTCTTTACGATTTCTGATGTACTTTTTTTCCAAACGATTGACTTATCTCTCGATGATTGTATTTTTTATTTGAAAGCTCATATACTCTTCATTTCAGCGGAGAGAATCATTAGCTATCGATTCACGTCGCGGGAGAGAGAGAGAGAGAGAGAGAGAGAGAGAGAGAGAGAGACAATCGCGAGAAACGTGCGTCGTATTATTATCGTCATCATCATCACTGACACGACTGCGAGAAGCTATACACATATTATACTCTTGCCTTCGTTTCGAGGTCGTCGGGATGATTTTTTTTCAGCCGATTCTCCTTTAGCAGAGCGACACTAGTTTCTATGGACACGACGACGTGTTATTTTTTTATCTATACGAATGGAGTTTCTGCGTAACTTGATTCTTCCAGATCGACGGTCTTCCGCATCAGGTATAGCTTTGCATCGAAGGAAAATTTAATCAAGTTTTGGATATTGAACATTTGGCCAGATTTAGTGAGCGCAGCAACTCGTATTTTCTGGCTCGGAAAACGCAGCTTGTGTTCTCGTAACAGGTGCGTTTCATGCTTTCTTAGGCTTGATGCATGCACTTCTCTAGTTCCAAATTGGACGCGATTAATTCAAGAGACTGCAAAAATACGCTTGTGAAATGTTAATGCGTTTGTTATGTAAAAAAAAAAACTCGTACAGCATAGTTTCCATCTAATTTGAGCTAAGTGGTTCATTTAATGCAGATACCGTGTACATAATGCTTGGCGAGAAACGATGCCACCGACGATTATTCAAAACTCGTTTTCTAGCTAAATACAGCACGAATATTACTGTCGACTTTATATACCTCCTGTATATACTATAGAACAAATAAGCTCTAAAACCTTATTTCAAAAATTCCAATCTCGGAACGGCCAATTGCAGCGCAGCATCCGGCATTCTCTCAATCCTACGATACACAAGCCGGCTCTGCACTCTCAGTCTCCCTGAATAATTCAAATCGGAGCAGAAGCGGCGGACAATAGCCGAGACGAAACAGTATCTGGCCGCCGCCGCCGCCGCTGCTGTCGTCAAGGTGCGTCGACGAGGGCGAGGTTATGCAAAACACGCGACGCGTCACCAACCCGCTCAGCCGTTAATTAACGAGGCTGGGAACGCGCGCGATGCAGATGGATATGCGCTGCCTCTCTCTCTCTCTCTCTCCCTATGACTTCTCCAAGATGTTGCCTGAGTTATGTTTGGGGCTTACGGGGAATTTGCTGCTTTTGCGCGCGCAAGCTCGAAATGTACGTTTTTTAGCGCGTTTGAATTTCCCGCGTAAATTCTCGAATGTAAAACGAGTAATGAGCTTTTGAGAGGCGTTAAAATGTAAAGCTATATAATATGCTCTTTAAAAATGTTATTTTATTCCGTGTGCGCCGCGTTTGAAGTATATATTCGTCGTAAAATCTTTATCAGTTTTAAAAACGCGCGTGTGCTTTGAGAGAGAGAGAGAGAGAGAGAGGCACTTTTTAAAGCGCATTTTCGCCTTCAGAGGCTTCGCACACGAACTTTCCAAATGGACACATGGAGGTTTACCAAGGGGAGATTTATGTGAAGTAGTCGGGAGAGAGACAGTAAAGTTACGAGGTATTACGCTGTCTGTCCCCCCCGAAGTTAGCGAAGCGTCGTGGAGATTATGCGTGATTGAGAAATTTTAGAGAAAATTTGCTTATTATAATACTCGTTAATAAAACTCAAACGCAAAATCGAGTCATTTCTGTAATAAATCAAATCGGCGTGTGTTTGCCTTGCATATTTTTCACAGCAAGTCAGAGCAAAGTTGAGAAGAAGAAAAAGAACGCAAGACTCGCACTTTTCAACGAGGAAATGTTTAATCAGCATTAGCTGATAAGGTAAACGCTATTCTACAAACAATGAGCGTTTTGCCTTTCAATTTTTTTAGCTAAAACAGTAGAGCATGAATAAGCCGAGCAAACAAAAGCTCAGCGCTTTTTTTCATCTCCCCAACGATTGCGAAAAAATATATTAATCACCTATTCGCGTACGAACAAAAAAAAAAATCTTCCGATTCGCGTCATCAATCAAAATCAATCCGAAATTCCGAAGCTCTCGCGAAAAAAAGCCGCTATATACCCTCTTTCATAACAACGATTTCTTCCAGTTCCCTGAGCTGAAAATAAAACAGCGCGTGTGGCTCTGTGTTCCGATTTTATTGTTAAAGCATTTTTTAACAAAAGAGGAAAAAATCGGATGAAGCTCAAGCCTGTAATCTTGGATTGTCTATCCAGCGATGCATCAAGCTTTCGTTTTGCCTTAATTATCGGCAGACAGAAGCTGCTATACGTATATGAAAAATTGCCGACGAGAGTTAACGAGGTCTTTATTGATTCTGTAACGAGAGAACCGAGGCTAGGCATATTTTAATTTATTAGTGGCACTATTGCGTACGACGTTGTACGAGGTACCTTATTCAAAGCATTTAATCAACATCTAGATTGAACCTCTGGACAATTTTCTTCACAATCGACACAGTAAAGCTTCACTCAAAAGCAAACATACACGTGCTAAATATAATTGAAAATTTCACTCTCCCCAACGCTTTACGTCACATAATTTTCCTCTAAGTGAAACATAGTCTATGCATAACAATTAAAATTTTCTCCTTTCGAAACTCCGCTTGGCAAAAAAACTTCAGCTTTTCACTCTTTCGAAACAATGCCCATCGCGTTATTATTCTGCAATTCAATTCTAAAACTCATCATCCACACGTATCGCGATAAATCTTCGTGAGAGACCTGACCGTTCATTTGCTGATGCGTACCGTAAACAACTGCATATAACAGAATCATACCTACACACATGCGCTCAGGTTTTCCGTCAACGCCAGAGGCGAAATCCCGAGAGACTAGCTCGCGCATAAACTATATTTTTGCACGTGTATATATATATACACGTAGACTCGGTTTCGTGATTAATTAGCATTCCACAAAGGCGCGGAGAGCTGGAATTCTCGAGGCTCGGCACTGGAAAATTCAGCGGCGCGCAAGCGAGAGAGAGAGGAACACCGAAAGCGTGAGCCTGATTTTCTGATGAAGGAACAAGGCCTAATGTATACGCCTGGTTGTGTATTTTTTTTTAAAAACGTTTTTTCGCTTGGTCTGTAATTAGTGCTTTGACCTGTTAGTGCGATAATGTAATAATCATAAAACGTTTAAGTTGGTATAAACGTTCGTTGCGAATGAGAAAGGAATGCGTATATCCTAGAGATGTCTCTAACGACCATCAGACTCGAGAAAAATTAAGTATGCGCGTAAGCGCGCAGAGGCACATCCAGGAAAACGAATAGGGTATACATGCATGTATAAAGTCTCTCCAGAGGTTACGTAACTCCACTGCCGCCGCCGCAACATCGATACTATATACCGTCTCCAAAGACGCGTCGATAATAACAATGTACACGCGCGGCTATCTCTCCCTTGCGTGTGTGTATACATGCGTGTGTAACGACAGGAGTCGATGCGGGTCGTCTACTGCATTGGCCGTATTTGGCTGAAGACGGCCCGGACACCTTATATGGACTTTGTCGCTCGGAGTGAGCTGTTCCGCCGGAAGGTTTCCGAGATTTTTTTCGGGTTTTATTGAGATTGCGATGAGGAAGTCATGGGTGTGCGTCAGCTTATATTCTTTAAATCTTGGTTCGTGATTGGAGACGACTTTGTAGATCTGTTAACGAATTTTTATATGATAACTAAAACTAAATCTGTGAAATATTATCTGCAAATTCACCTACATAAATTTCGTGGATGCGAGTAAGGATCGACTGTCGATAAGGGATGGAAGTTTTTCATTCCTAGGTAAGAAGTACCATTTCTATATTTATATAAACATTCCAGATCGAAGAAGCGAATTTGAATTCCTATGAGGATCGCTGATTTACCAACTGTGGCTAGAACGACTCTTGGTAAAACAGGATTGGGAAGGCAAGCAGCCGATAGTCGGTATGGCAGAAACCCGAGTAGTTTTCTGTTTTATCGGCTAGATTCCGCAGGATCTTTTAGTAAAACAGGTGAAGAGCAAATGAGCTGTAATTAGTTGTGAAGAAGTAGAATTATATGCTTTTTAGCGAAGAGAATTAAGTGCTTAGAAAGTAAAATAGCCGAGTGAAACGCAAAAAACGTTTTATCTGATATCTCAACTCAACTTTTCAAACATAGTACGAGCATTTTAAAACTTTCATATCAATATTGAAATAAAGTCTACATACTACCAACAATCAATAACATCTGCAGATTACGGATTCTTTGGTTTCAACAGAACTGTTAGATCACTGATAAAACTGATTGATAATGAAAGTTCAGCAGTCTAATCAATTTAATTAATCAGTTACAATTTTCACGAGTTAAGCTCTATCGCGGATATCTAAACGAGATTTCAGTTTAAGCGAGCCTTTACTTTAGCTGAATGAATAATCATTCAGATTGACATTTAATCACCCATCACTATACGCACATCTGAGTTCGTTCGAAATTTCCACTCCAATAACCCACTAATACTCCCTACAATTCCTCATCACACTTTACCATCACACAACACTTTCGCACACTCCAATTAAAACCTGCAAATATGAATCCCCGCCTCCCCAAGCAATTACAGCGATTAAGCAATTCAATCGGTTTCCCAAGCCGCAGCAGTAGCAGCATAGCAAAAACCCTACTCCCGTCGAAAATCGATAACTCACCGAGAGCATTTTCCACGCAAACAGGCCCGTTAACGAGAGTTACTCGTCCACATAGGAATGAGAGCCGCTGCGGTGTCGGCGACCCTCAGTCGCGCACTGTACCCTCCTACGGCTTTTCTTCTCTTGTATTATACATACGTGTATAACGACGCGAGACTAAACTTAAAAGCGCGCGACAAGACGCGTATTCGGTCAAAGGCTTAAGTTTGTACGCGCGCGAGCACTCGTAAACAGAGATTCTTTTAGCCCGGGGGGTAATTGCAACGAGCGGACAGACACTTTTGCGGTTTTTCGCGCTTGTGAGTGGGTATATACGCGAGAGAGAAGAGCATCGATTACGAGAGCTAATAGGCAATACGTGGGCGTGAGGCTGGACGAGCTTTGGGGCTTTAAGTGACGCGGTGAGTTGGAGTCGATTTTTTTTCTTAATTCGGTTGGAGTGACTTGGCAGAGTTTGGTCGATGTTTTTAGCAATTTTCTGAGCATTATTGTGAGAATTTTTATTCTTGCACTAAATAGGTATATATTCATGCCAGTCACGTAGTATTGATTTTAAATCGTTCAAAAACGCTGTCGCGACAGAGAGGCTCGAATGACAAAACTACAAAAACGCCTATACGAGAGTGTTTCAATAGCCAGAGGATATGAAACTGTCGCTGCTGTGCCGACGCGTGCGCTTACTGAAAAATTTACTTTTGACCGATTTCCTTCACACGTACATACAATGTTCATGACGCAAGTTTAAAATTCCACGTTTCGATCATCCTGCATGTCTAATTTTTCAATTTAGTCCGTGAATCAATACACGCGCTCTTGATAAATTATCACAGTCATTACTTAAATACAAGACAGCGACAAAAATACTTCCCGCTATACACACACACACACACAGACGAAGGCAATTACGGCAATTTGTTAATAGCGCATTAAAACCCCGACCATATAAACGCCCCCCAGAAACACGTTCATATATACAGCTCTCGATCCCCGTAAGCGCCGACGATCAAAACCTCCGTCCTACAGCCGCCGCACGACGCCTTCGGTCCAACAAGAGAACCCTTCCTTTTTCATAAAGCATAATGAATCGGTGCTGAAAGGACGAGAGTCGAGGCAGCGTGGGCGAGAGACCGCTTTGCAGCTGCGATCGAGTGCTGAGAGGCTCGCCATCCTCGAGGAGGAACAGGATCGTATCTCGAAAGGCGAGAGACACTTACCTGAAACAGAAAAAAGACACGCCTTCGTTAGTCCCTGTATGTACGGGTATATACGTGAGGCGGGGGATATCGATGTGAAGGGTAATTTTAGATTCGATCGTTTGATATTGTGTTATTGTTTTTACTCGAAATAATCAACGAGCTGTTTACTTTTTCGAAGTAAACGGTAGCCGTGCGCAGTTCGATATTAGCCTTTGTTCAATTTTTGTTTTATCAGATGGGAAGACTCTGCACACCTGAGTCAGTACGGTACAGGGTATTTTTAAAACACATTTTTTTTTTTTTTTTGCCAGTCAAGTACAGCGATATAAATCAACTACTTATTAATTCGCTCTTTTGTTTACTTTCGCTGCGCCAAAAAAAAGGAAACACTGTACTTTCGAAAAAAAGTCAATAAAATTACAGTTACGAATCTAATGGTCTCCGACTCAGCTGATAAATCAATATATGGGAAAAAATCATCCACCATGTAATATACGCCCAGAACAATATTGTATATCAACACGAGCATCGGATCCACACAGTGCATTAGAGGCAACCGGTACACGAGGAAAACGAAGAGAAAAAAAATCAAACCTCGTCCCCAGAGCGATTGATAGATGCGAGTCGTAAAACCAGTTACACATACTCCTGAATGATCGATCGAACGGAATCCGATGCCTCGAGTCAGGCTGGTTCCTCTGCACGACTTTTTTTTGGATAACGATCTGGTGTTGCCGGCTTTTCTCTCTCTCTCTCTCTCTCGGCTAATTTTCGTCCCGAGATCGAGAGTATCGTCGGGGCCGATCGAGTATGTTGGTCGAGTTTCTGCGGCTACTTCGATGCTGGGGAATTCATAGAAAGATTCTGTACCAACTGGATGGGCTAACAGTATTTCCTCATATTTTATTGCTTAGAGTTATACGAATTTTTACGATGTTTTTGCGGTCACAACAAGGAAGAGAGTCACTGTTTTATGATGTTAATCCAGACTCGATTCGAGAAAAAAAGAAATGTATTCGAATTCGAGTCGAAAGCTTGTTTACAACTGCTCGGCAGTGAATCAGTCTAAAGAGCTCAACAAAAGAATGATGAATGTCTTGCGTAAGCCTGAAATTAAAAATTACGTTGATGCCTTAATCACCGGTTATTGTTTGAAAATGCAGCCAACTGTAAATTACACTCTCCGACTAGTCGTGCGAAAGAGGTTTAAAAGTAGAGCCTCTGATAAATCACGAAGGCATTGAAAACAGTCTTTCGCAAAAACACACGCAGTAGAAACAGTCTGTTTGTGTCAGATACACATATTTTAAGGCGCGTCATTTGCACAAACAAGATGAATCCTTCAGGTAAAAGTCGAGTCTAAACAAACACATACTAAGGTTAAGTGCTTTTTACTGTCGTCTTTCCATTACTCTTATCTATTTTACAGTTACTTAAAAACCGAATTCGCAGCCGATCGATCGTTAATTAAATCCAGGTAACACCGAAAGAAGAGAACAATATTCCCTCGACTTTTGTCGCGTCGGAACGGCAGCAAGTCGTCCCATTATAAACAACGCCAGAGGGGCAGTGTATATACACACACAGAGCAGTATATATAGGCATCGACGCGCTCTGTGCATTCGTTATTAAGCGAAGATTTCTGGGTCAACCATCGGGGCCAGCTTTTTTGTCGAGCTTTTTCTCCATTGTTCGCGCGCTGCAGCTTTAAGAATATATCTCCCAGCAGTTTGCCTGAATTTTTTATGCTAAGGCTAGTCCGATTTCAATTCATCCCCCGCCTATACTCTCTCAAGCTATGCCTATTGTATTTTTAACGTCTGGGGTTTCTTGGATTGCAATGATATCTCGAGAAGCGATTGGACAGATGAGGTGAAATTTTGATACAAAGGGAAGCTTTCGCTGACACGCGCTGGTATTCTTAATCGATATATCAAGGTCTTCCGCTTTAATTTAATTTCTCATCAGTCAAAATTTCTAATAAATTTTGACAAGGTACCTATAATAAAGTGAACCACGTAAATTTACGTTCGATATTTCCTCGGGCCAATCAACGTCCGCAAATAAAAGACGAGCAAAAATTAGTTTGGGATGCGCGACACGCGGCCCTCGGTTGACCCGAGATCAAACGACCCGTTTATTTGCGACTCTCTCGCGCGCTTCTTTTCTACCTTTTTCTCGGGCTCCGGCACGAGGCTCTTGGACGACTCACCCGCACACTACGCACTGCGCGTTATTTTCGGCGCGAACTTTCTGCTCGCTATTTCGAGTCCAACTATTCCAACCCGTTTAATAATACGACCAAGACGCCATTACAGCTTGTAATTACAAGGGAAAAAATAGGTCAATATAATGAAACAATACAAGCAGAGTAAACAGCATCAGAGCCATTAGCAGCAGCTGAGCACTTGGATTTCCAGTATCGATTCGTCGAGTTCCAGGCAGTGGCCATCATTAAAAGCGACAGCAAGCAGTATGACGCTGCAAGTACCTATACGGACCGTCAGTTTTCGCGAGGGCCGGCGATATTATCGACAGCGACGACGACTATAAGCCAGGCGCACACGCGATCGCTCGATTAGAAAGGGTTGTACTCGTGTGCTTCTGTTGCCAGGGGATACAACTGTCTCGAGATCTGTCCTTCGCTGTAGTGGCTTGCTAATTAAGTTTTGGAGGAAATTTTGAATGAGCGATCGGAAAGATGTGCGGATTTTTACTGATTCTGACTGGAGGTTAAGAGAGTGTAGATAACACGATATATAGGAAGCTGAAAATTAGCGTGAAAGTGTCGCATGACTGAAATTACGTTCTTTCCCTCAGCGTTTACCGTGAGTCACCGTGAAATTTTAATCATTTTAATCGAGCTTGAGATCGCGAGGCGTTGTGTAAATATGTACGGATCGATATAGCGAACTTTAATTTTCCTTCGCTCTTCACGAGTAAATATCGTCGCATTTTATAGCATCTCGCAAATGCATTGCTTCAGAATAATAAACTTTGTATCCGATGCTACAGCGTATGCCGCAATATTTTACGTTTCAACTTGAATTTTGTATACTCCTCGGTTATGTATTATGCTCTCGCGTATGTAGTGCATCTCGTAAAACACGAGATTATCATTTTATTTACGACGAACGTAAACTTCCATTACACCCCACGATGCAATACACAAGTGTGTCCTGCATAACGCAACTTCACAATCTTTGCGTTATT
Organism: Pteromalus puparum; assembly: GCA_012977825.3. Lineage (NCBI taxonomy): Eukaryota > Metazoa > Arthropoda > Insecta > Hymenoptera > Pteromalidae > Pteromalus > Pteromalus puparum. Next base: position 81,796,921 of record CM053170.1, on the reverse strand, counting down.
TTCAATCTTTTGCAAAACAAAACCATAACCTAAATTAACAAATCAACCGCAGATCCTGCAATAAAACTAACTATACATAAACTCTTAAGTACACTACAGCCAATCGTCCCAAATAAAAACTCGAACAAAAAAAGAGAAGTAACACCCTCGAATTCACACTTCCACTGGTGTTCTGTGCATTCGTCAATTTTTATCCGATTGTAAAAGTTCCAAGACGAGCCAAAAAAAGCACACGAGAGAGGGCAGAACGTCACGCGAGCACGCAGCGCCAGCGTTTTAAAATTCACCCCTATATATCTCTGTTTGCGATCCGTCGCTCGCTAGAAATATATGTGTATACGTACCCCCGTTGAGCTGCTCTAATTGCGCGAAACTCTTAGGGGAAAGCAATTATACTGCCGGTGAGTGATTATATGTAACGTGTAACTCTATAAATTTTAATTTTTAAATTTGGCCAAATGCCACATCACTTTCAGGAAAGAAAATCTCCTGCACCAAAGAATAAAAAAAAAAAATAGCATATACAACTAGACCACACCGACCGCAACAATCGTCGATCAGCGTATAATCACACGAGGCAAAAGCGATCGAATCGTTCTCCTTCCGCATCTGATGCTTCGACCACAACCCGGTCACGCACAGCGACTCTCTTCCGCTTCTCAACGCGCGACAAATTGATACCTCCCACATGTGTATAATACGCACTGATATTCACCCATGGCGGTATAGTCATAGGTTTGTTTAGCAAAATCATGTAGCAGTACACACAGCAGCCGATGACACGATCGGTCGAAGACGAATTAACGGTCGTGGCCGCACTCGCTGGAACAAAAATCACTCTTCGCGGAAAAAGAACTGTTATAGTATAGGAGCGCAACTCGATCGAGGAGACTCTTTGAGCTATTACGGCCGATCTTGTTTTTCCACCGTGTGATGCGCTCTCTTTGTGTTGTTTGGAATTTTTCTTTTTTGAAAAATTCATTGTAATTGCGCAGTTGCGGTCGCGGTTCCATACGCGCTTTTTGTCGGACGAGAGAGAGAGGATGTAGCAGCAGCGTGTTGAAACAAGGAAAATTGTTATGGATTTGAAAAATTAGCTGACCCTATTGTCGGGCTCACGGAGAAAGCCGCGTGTGATTAACTCGGCTGATGATAATTGTTGCATATAGGTGCGAGTGGCTTTGTTGAGCCTATGTGGATTAAACTCACAGTAGGATATGAGGCTCTCGTACATGTTTTGAAAATTTTCATTGCTCTTCTAATGTTTGGATTTCTGCGCGTGTTATACATAAGTTTGAATAGCTGGCTTTTAACGATTGTCTGCGTAAACATCGACGCATTGGGAAAAACGAATATTTTAATTTATCGACATTATCATCCAAAATAATCAGCGAAATTAAACAGTCTGGGAATTCACATGACGATTTTGACATTTGCATCAGTCAACAAACGCTACACGTATTAACTAGAATTTAACTGATGAACGAATCTCTACCAATAACTCTGTGCCCATATACAATCACCTAAAATCGATAAACAAACACTCAAATTTACATATCTATAGACGTATTTAAACTAGAGAGCTATGCAGGTAGATAACAGTAGTCACGTGTCTCGCGATTTGTCGCGAGACACGCCGTCGCCGCCAGTGGCTACTGCTACTTTACTTTCTCTGCGCCATAGCGATTCACACTAATTCACGTAAATCCGTTCCATTCCACTTCGCGCCGTGAGCCGTTAATCCAAGGAAGCAGAAACTCCGCAACTACTCGCACTTCGGACTCTTGCCGATTGACGACTGCTTCGGCTCCCAGGCTTTTGCGCTACTGATGCGATATTTTTTCTCAGAGGAAAGGTGGAAGACATTGTTCTTGAATGCCAAAGTATATATTTATCATTTTAAAATACGTTTCGTGAATGCGACTTCGTCATGTCTACTTACTTGGCAATTAAACAAAATTTGACAAAGCTACTATTTTTTAATATTCAAAACAAGCAAATTATTTGCAACTATTCTATTTCAACATAATTATTACAATATTTTTATAGCAATTTTTTTATTTTTATCATCAAACACCAGATTTCCAATCTTCCTTGATAAGGTCGGAACCTTTTTCTGCAATCATAATCGTGGGCGCATTGGTGTTTCCCCTTATAACAGACGGTGCTATCGACGCATCGATGACTCTCAACCCCTTGATGCCGTGAACTCGAAGTCTCGAATCGACTACTGCGTCAGGATCAGTAGAAGGTCCCATTTTACATGTTCCGACTGGATGGTAAAATGCCTGAACATAATTTTCGGCTGAACAATGGAAATACTTATCATCGTCTGAAGCAAACTGTTCACATACAGGTGCCGGTGCTTTTACAGCAGTCAATCCTGATTTCTTGAACGTTTCCGTTTCAGTCACCTTCTTCGATAGCTTCATCCCAGCTACTAAAGTTTTTAAATCATTCTCGTTAGAGTAAAAATTGGGGTATATAATCGGATTGCTGAAAGTCGGATCTGTTAAGTTCAATTTCAGCCAACCACGACTATCAGGTCTGGTTAAGGTTACGTACATTAGATAGGAATTGCGATAGACAAGTGCAGCATAGGACGCGTTACTGTCGACACCGTTGACGATATCCACTGTATAAAAGGTAAACAGTTCTATGTCAGGAATACCAGGTCGTGTTTCGTACTCTGTCTGAAGATATACAGTATTATCGATGAACACTCCGGACTTGTAAGGACCCTCCTTATTTTGCATATAATTCCTTAGGTCTTCTATGTTTTTATCGACGTTATCAAAATTGTCAGGATTTCGGTAAGGATTATCATAAAGGTTAAATTTGTATGAACCTACTCCAATATGGTCATGATAATTTTTTCCAACCGACAAATTTTTTACAACTTTGATACCTGCTTCATTAAGATGATCGACTGGGCCGATTCCGGACAACATCAGAAGTTTTGGAGACTCGTAGGCGCCAGCTGATAAAATCACTTCTTTTTTAGCAAATACTTTCTTTGTTAATTTTGTTCCAGGTTCTATGTATTCTACGCCAATGGCCTGTTTTGATTTTGGATCGATTATTACTTTTGTAACTTGAATTTTCGTTCTTACTGTTAGGTTAGGCCTCACTCCACGTATTGGTCTTATAAATGCGTCGTTAGTACTTTGACGAATGCCATTTTTTAATGTAAACTGAATTTTTGCCGTTCCTAAATTCTCTCCAGAGTTATAATCTACTTCTTTTAAGCCTGTTTCCTTCCATGCGTTATGAATGATTTCGGTACATTTTTCCGGCTCGCGTAGTTCGACACTCAAGTAGCCGCCGATTCCATGATTTTTATTATCTCCAGCTGGAATTTTCTAAAAATGAAACAGTTGTCTTAGTTTTTATTACTTCATCGTAAGAATGATCATTATGCATCATTTATGAATACACACGCTTTTCAAATCTTCAGATTTTTTAAAATAATGCAGAACATTATCCCAGTCCCAACCAGGATTTCCTTGCTTCTCCCAATCATCATAATCGCTTTTTATTCCCCGATTGTAAACCATTCCATTTATGGAGCTGCTGCCTCCCATTACTTTTCCACGAGGAACAATACACAAATTTGGATTGCGTTTACATAATTCCTCATTCTTCTGCAAATCATACGAAGAAGTAATAGTGCTGCCCGGTAACACTCCAAATAAGCTTAGAATTTCTGTAAGCACCGGCTGTTCGTCTCCAGCTTCCAACAGTAATACCTATTATCCGAAAATGTGCATCAAGACATGAAGAATTTATTGAATATTGAATTTATTGAATGGATCCCAAGGAATTGTAATAGTATACCTTCCAGTTTTTTATTTCAGTCAACCTGTTGGCCACTACACAACCAGCACTTCCAGCACCAATAATAATAAAGTCATATTCTTCGTCAAGTGCTCTTGAAGTACGAAATTTATCATCGCGTGAATGTCCCAAATATTGGGTTAAGAAAATCAAAAATGTTAAAAAAGATGGTTGACAAGACGAGACAAAGTAGTTTGTAAAGCACCCTTCAGTTATATTAGCAGGATGCCAAGTCATCTTTATAAATCAATTTTTCAGACATTCGTCGCTCAGTAGTATACTTTAAACACTAAATGATAAACCAGCTAATCAGGTTTATTTATACAAATCGTTAAATTAGCAATTCAATTTGATGTATGTGTTTATTTTTGAAATTATCATTAAAGGAGGAAATTTTATCATAAGTCATATCCAATCCATTAATTATTAAGATTTATTGAATTGCATGTTAAAGATAAGCATTCGTAGATACTAATTAGCATATCTATAGTAGATAAGTATCGTAAAGTACTATTCTTTACAACCAATCTTGCTTAATCATATCGCTGCCTTTCTCAGCAATCATAATGGTAGGTGCGTTAGTATTTGCTCTCGTGACATTAGGCATTATCGATGCATCGATGACCCTTAAACCTTTGATACCGTGCACTCGCAATCTTGAATCAACTACAGAATCTGAGTCTGTGCTGGGTCCCATCTTGCAAGTACCAGCGGCGTGGTAAAAAGTATTTTGGTAATTTTTAGCAAAACATCTTCATCGTTTGACAAGAACTTTTTGCAGAGTGGGGCAGAAGTTTTACTGTTAGTTGCATTAGCGGGTGACCAAGTCATTTTCGTTTAAAAGTTTATTACTGCTATTTTAATACACGATCGATAAAATTTACCAGAACATACTCTTGAAAATGTTAAAAGCGACTAACGATTCACACTTTGGTTTCAGTTTCTGTACTGTCACAGACGCACACGTCTGCAACGCGAGCTGCGAGACGAATCAGCGATAAGAGCTGGCCGAGCTGCACTTCGATGCATGCATGCGCATGCATCGTAGGCGGTAGCTCAGTGGTAGAGCTCCAGGCGTCGCAATCTCGGGGTCCCGGGTTCGATCCTACCCACCGTCTACTCTTTTTCGCTTTCCGACTCGTCTCCTCTCCGTCCGTTACACTTGGCATCCCTTCGTGCGGTAGATCGCCGGTTTAGAGCCCGGCTAAATAGATCTACTGAGTGTCCGAATCCCACAGATTCCTACATTACCCTCCAACAACTCCTCTGATCAGCTTGCCCTCAGTATCAGAATTAAAAAGGCCCGCCTCTGGTCGACACACGCAGTATGTGCGATCAAGCGTACTGGCATCTGATCTGTGCGGTTAAGTGCAGACTGCAGCCTTAGTGTCTATGCTACACGCAAGAGGCATACGCAGTACCTGCCGATCGGTAAGGAAGTTCACGAGCCGAGGTCGGCTCGTCTCAAAGGGGGGTGGTGTCACAGACGCACACGTCTGCAACGCGAGCTGCGAGACGAATCAGCGATAAGAGCTGGCCGAGCTGCACTTCGATGCATGCATGCGCATGCATCGTAGGCGGTAGCTCAGTGGTAGAGCTCCAGGCGTCGCAATCTCGGGGTCCCGGGTTCGATCCTACCCACCGTCTACTCTTTTTCGCTTTCCGACTCGTCTCCTCTCCGTCCGTTACAGTACTTGCTTTTTTTCATGATTCTTATCAAGTTGCACTGAATAAACATAAATATTCAACAAAATTATCTAATCTTATGTTTGTGCGCTTTATTTAGAAGCCGAAACAAAGCGATTTTGTATGTAAAAACTAACTTCTATTTTAAAATAATACAGGCATTGGAATGAATATTCACGTTTTATGCAGATACAAAAGAATTCATTTTTAATTTAAAAAAAAAAAAAAAACATTCTGTATAGCACTGTTTATACGCCTATTCTGCCACTTTCTGCGCTATGCATTTATCAGAAGCATTTAACATATTCAAAATCAACTGCTTTCAGATTAGTTTACACATTACACAAGACGTTCGAATCTACTACCTTGAAAATAGAAGATAACACCGGGAGCATTCATTCTTCCAAAGAACCGCAACAGCGATTACCGCAGACGAAGGATCGCCTATTATACAAGCAGGTAGAGTCGAGAGAGGAACCTGTTCTAGTGAGCTCCCACACCTTCCCCACATGGAAAAGGGTAGCAGAATCCGATTGCAAGAGTTTCCGGCATTGTTTCACGAGCTTATCGGGCTGCGCGATAAGACGAGGGAATCGCGTGCACAGCCAAGGTCCTTTCGAGATGGACATCTGCTCGTAAAGAAGGTCCGAGCAAGGTTAGAGTCCACGACGCCTTGAAGATTTACGACGAGAGCGCGTTAAGCGTATCTCGACTAATGACACTTTTTGCACCGTCGCGTGGGCGGTCAGCGTTTGTTGCGAGAATTCAATGGACGACTGTGCGTGAGGCGTAGGGAGAGGGAAGGACTTTGTCGGCGAAGCTACACTGCGCTTCGTTGTTTGCATTTCCAGGAAATTTTTGTTTAACAATTTTATTGCAGCCGCTGTTCTAACCGTCTGTACGTCAGTTTTATAATTGTCATCGCAGAAATAGACTCAGATATAATTGCAGTGAAAAAGTACATCAAACTAGTGTAATATAAGTGAAACGATAGTGAGTAATGAAGATACGCGTATAAGTCCTGACACTAATAAGATTTAATCTGCTTCACGTACTTCGAGCTCTATTTAAACTTTAATTCGTTTCTCTGCAAAGCGTAAGCCACACTCTCTCGAGAAGAAATCTCCGATGAATCGGCATTTTCCTGACACACACGTGCGGTACTGTCTCGGGTCTATAAAGGCCAGACACATGTGCTCCTATTCAACAGTAAACGAGAATAAAAAAATACGTATCGATTTCCTTCCTAGTGGCCAAGCCAAGTGGCATCCGACGTGACGTTGCAGCAACGCGCGTCGATTATTTCTCTTCCAACGGCGGCGACTCGGTAGCTGTAAACTCAGGACATCGAGCTATACGACTCGGTCGCTATAAAACCTTTTTAGTGCTTTTTCATTTATCCATCTATAAATGTAAAAAGTTTCGTTCGTAAGAGCTGACAATGAAGATTAGGCATTACTGTGCATTTAAATAATGAGCTTTTGGCAGATAAGATAGAGACCGAGAAATCGCCTCTGCACCGGACCTCCAAAATCTCGTATTACTGGGGCTCACATATCTGGCTTTTTCGATGTCCCGGCGGGGTCTGGCGTAAATCTAACCTGGATATTCTCAAAGTGGACGGAAAAACGAAGAAAATCATGCCTAGTGAGCTGATGCACACGGACTCCTAGGGATCGGGAAATCGACTGACTCCATACCGGACCTCGAAAAACGCGTATTTCTGGGTCTCATTTGTATTGATTTCTTTGGAACTTATTTGTACAGCTTGAATACCAATGCACCTACTATCATGATTGCTGAAAAGGGCAGCGATATGATCAAGGAAGATTGGTTGTGGAAGCTTGAAAAAATTTATTCGACTAGCCATAAACATAATAAAAGAAAATATACCAGCTACGAACTACGCAAATTCTATAAACTTCGCTATTATTACACTTATTGTGTCTGAGAGAATGTCTGCTAAGCAATCCTGCTGATCGACTGATCGTCTATCAGCTGCCGCTACGAATTAATCGAACAGGTTGTGTCTGATAAGATTAATACCTGAATAATGAGAGGCACGCTATTTACGCGTTTGCATCTCATTAAACCTGAATAGTTTCTTTTAGATTATTAGATGGTGCATTTTCAGTATAAGTACGTATCGGACAACTATATATAAATTAATTTTTCTAGAATTTGTCTAACTTACCCCTGCTTTCAAGACAACGAGCAGAGAAAAGTAACTGCGAATTACCGAACTCAGAAAAAAAAATTGTTTGTTATTGTAATTGTGTAAAATTTCAATTTATAATAAAAAAACATTAAACAAACTTTGAAAACCTTTTTAATGTTATTCCATTAAAAATTGCAAAAGTTTCTTGCATAAAAACTACTAATCCTCCTCTCTTAAAAAAATGATGGCCTTCGTTGTGAAGCATTTAATACGTGATTCTGATTGGTTGCTGGTTGGTTGCCTAGGCAACGAGATCAGAACCATGCGCTTTAAATTCATAACCTCAAAACAGTCATAACCCAGAGTTATCAAACAGGGATTGAATCAAGAGGGCGCGAAGCGCGCCTTCATTCCTAGTAAAGATAAGCAAAACCGTGTATTTTCAAGGTTATCGCCGGATAACAATGTATTGTTTTCTTTGTATACTTATTTATTCAGTTGGCAATAAATATGAAATTACAATTTGATAAGAAATAAGGAAAGTAAAAACAGGAAAAAAAAGCTGAATACATTATTAGTCAGTGATAACTGTGGCCTGCGTAAGGAACTGCAAATTTTACCCGTGAATTCATCGAAAAATTATGCCTTGGTCACCGGCTAATACAACTAATGGCTGTTTTACAAATATCTTCGTTACGTCTTGCCAACCTTCTTTTCTAACATTTTTGACAATTTTGTCACAGTATTTCGGACACTCGTACGATGCCAGATTCCATACTACAGAAGAAATTGAAGACGAATATGATTTTATCATTGTTGGCGCTGGAAGTGCCGGTTGTGTCCTAGCCAACAGATTGAGTGAAATTGAAGAGTGGAAGGTATAACATCGATGATTAATCATTCTATTCTTCAGTTTTAACACAACAGCTCAATGTAAAAAGCATATTATTCAACAGGTGTTACTCATTGAAGGTGGCGATGAACAGCCGTTAGTTGCTGACTTACCGGCATACTACCCGGTTTTGCCTAAAAGTAGCGTGGATTATGCATACGATATTCAACGAGATCCTGCGGAATGTAAACGTAATAACTGCGTCTACAGTCGTGGAAAGACGATGGGAGGAAGCAGTTCGATAAATCTTTTAATCTACAATCGTGGAAATAGAAGGGAATTCGACGATTGGGAGAAAGAAGGTAATCCCGGATGGAGTTGGAAGGACGTCTTGCCATATTTCAAAAAATCAGAGGATTTCAGACAAGTAAGCGATTCTTTTAGATATAATCACACACTTTCAAGATAGTGCCTTTCAAATGAAAAAATAATTTTAGAAACTTCCAGCTGGTGATTCAAAAAATCATGGCACTGGCGGATATTTGGGCATAGAATTGTCAAAAAATAAATTCAACGAACAAACTAATTCTTTCATCCAAGGATGGGATGAATTAGGTTTAAAAGAAGTTGATTACAACTCTGGCAATCAAATAGGCAGATCAAGACTGCAGCTTACGATGAAGAATGGGATTCGCCAGAGTACTAATGCTGCCTTCATAAGACCGATCCGGGGTAAAAGGTCAAACTTGACTGTAAGAACTAACACTAGGGTCACCAGAATAATTATCGATTTCGAGACCAAAAAAGCCTTGGGCGTGGAATATGCAAACTCTGGAACAAAGATTATCAAAAAAGTCTTTGCTAAGAAGGAAGTCATCGTTTCAGCGGGTGCCATCGACTCTCCGAAACTTTTAATGCTGTCCGGAATCGGCCCGAAGGATGATCTTCGTGAAGCAGACATCGAAGTCATTAAAGATTCACCCGTGGGTAAGAATTACCAGGATCACGTGGCTGTGGCAGCATTGTCTTATAAATTAAAAAATACTACAAAAACAGACAATGAAAGATTCCATAAAATATCTGATGGCATATTCTATTACACAGTATATTTTAAAACACTACTAGAAACACGCAAGGGAATGCCTGACATACAACTATTTTATTTTGGTGCATCAAAGGGCGTTGATCGCTATGGTAATTACACATACACTGGAACTCTGAATGCCAATATTGCCGTTTGCTATGTAACGTTAATGTCTCCCAAAAGTCGAGGTTGGATTAAATTAAATACGTCCGATCCTACTTGGGGTGATCCCTTGATATACCCAAATCTTTTCACGGATCCTGCAGATTTGAAGACAGTAGTCGAGGCTATCAAATTTGCCGATAGACTATCTGAAACTAAAGCCTTTAAAAAATCAGGCTTAGTTGCAATGTACAATCCAGTTCCTCTCTGTGAAAAGATCATATCAAACAAAGAGGAGTACTTTAGATGCTTTGCTAACAATTATCACAACCCATTCTACCACGCTTCCGGTACCTGTAAAATGGGACCAAAAACAGATCCAGAAGCTGTAGTAGATTCGAGACTACGAGTATATGGTGTAAAAGGTTTAAGGGTCATCGATGCATCGATAATTCCCAACGTCACAAGAGCGAATACCAATGCACCCACCATCATGATTGCTGAAAAGGGCAGCGATATGATCAAGGAAGATTGGTTGTAGAAACTTGTAAAAAAATTCAGTCGCAACCAACCATAAACATAATAAGAGAATATACCAGCTGCGAACTACGCACACTCGATAAGCTTCACTATAATCAACATGCACTCTAGTAGAATGTCTGCAAAGCAACCCCGCTGATCGACTGATGGCCTATCTGCTGCCGCAACGAATTAAGCGAACAGGTTGTGACGAAGATCGGATGCGCGCGTCTGATAAGGTTAATGCCTGTACTGTTAGACGCGTGTGCATCTCATTAAAACTGAATAGTTTCTTCTAGATAGTTTGATGATGTATTTCTTAGTATAGGTATACGTATTGGTGAATTTTTTTGACTCACCCCTGCTTTCAAGGCAAAGGATAGAATGGTAACTGCGACTTACCTAAAACAGAAAGAAAAATTGTTCGTTATAGTTATTATGTAGAATTCAAGTTCATAAAAAAGTAATAAAAATGTATATTATGTTGTATTATTTCACACTGTCTTAACAAGCCCTGACAGTAACTTTATCATAGCTTCTGGAAAAAATACGGTTAGCGGTGCAAGAAGAAAAAGCAGATATTATATAGGCGTCGATGCGGTGTCGGTTCCTCGAGCAAGCACCCATAGAACTGTTAAGCAGGCTATTAGATCATAAAGTCTTTATCTTACGAACGTGGAAATTAATAGATCGAGACGCGTAATTGTATTACTTTAGCCGGCTTTTTACATAGCACCTGCGGTACAAACGAACGCACGAGTGTTGGATCCATCGTAAGTGGATTAAAAATGTATACCATCGAATGAAAAAATTGTCTTACAAGAAAATAAACGAAACTGGAATCCCGACACGAGAATCGAAAAATAAGCCACATATAACTTGCAAGTCGAAGAAAAGCTCTTCCACAGGGATTCATTTGCGAAAGGCGATAGCGGTACATTCCCGACACGACTCGTAAATACAGCAGTCCAGACTGGAAATCGAAAGATGTCCAAGGATAAAAGGATCGAAGAAGAGAGAGAGAGAGAGAGAGAGAGAGAGAGAAAGAGAGAGAGGAGAATATAAGAAGAAAAGGAGGGCGTTGCGAGTGGTAGTAGTCACCCATATATCGATCGGCTGACCTACACACATACCGCGCCCAATTTCTTCTCTCTTTCTCTCTCCTCTCTATAACCAGTTTCGCGAAATGCGAAACCGATATTAGAGGCTGCATTAGCCTACATAAGACCATTTCTTTTCCGCTACGTGTATATATGATGCAGGGTATACACGTGGCGGCGGTCGTTTTAATGATTCGATGCTATAGCGGTGATGATATCGCTTTCCACAGAGGAACGGTTTTTTATTAATCGATCGCCGCCGCCGAACGATGAGAGACGAAAAGTGGATATATACACTCTTTGGAGTAGATAATTGGCGTCAAATTAGAGCTATGGCAATTATAATTGAAGACGGCGAGAATTGGGTTAATCGAGAGGACTTCATTATATGCGCGCGATGTATTTTCATCGGAATAAAACGGATGATCTTCTGATGAAAAAAATTTAATCCATCGGAGTATGTCATAACATAAACGTGAGAGGAAAACCAGAAGCTACAGCGGCGTGAAATATTCAAACGGATGAGCTCGACGTGGACTGAAATTATAACACGAGTATGAGCTGCTGCATCGTCGAGTGGAAAACACGTCGCGTGGACACGTTGAAATTCTAGAGCGAAAAGTTTTTGCGTGTTATAACTAATTGCGAGGAATACGGGGGAATACATCGATGAGGTAATCGGGAATGACTTGAGTAACGAGAAAGAGAAGAGTCAGTCGATTTCATCGGAGGCATAATGAGATGTCGCGAATATGGGAGGTTGCAATGTATTAATATGCGCAACGCTGTATGTATATACTTTCTAAACGTCATTGAGAAATTGTTGCGATTTCTTTGACGGTTGCGTTTCGTCGAGTAATTTTTCAGTCAAAGTCCCATCGATAAGCATTGATCTTGACAGCTCGAGTCTCTGGTTATTCAGTATAGTGTAGGTCAGGGGGGAGAGTCGATATTAATTGGACTATAAGGGATTGGATTACTCTACGCTTGGCCGCGACGACAGATGGGCTAATTGAGCGGAACGAAAGGGTGACACGGAACAAAGGCACCGACACCCCCGGGCTTTTCTCCGGTTTTCAGAAAATCGAACGCCTCTTTGCGTATGGTTATCACGGTCCGTGTGAGCAGCGTAAAGAAAGTGCATGCGCTTGAGTTTTTTTTTTCAATTCGATGATTAACGATCTATTATATAGCAGCTTTTACTTATAACGAATCGATTTTCTTCTCCAAATCGGTCGCTTGAAAAATCACTCTACTTCCTTAATTACCATCAGTACGATACATATGAATTTGATCCCGAATCTAGACGTGAAATCAGTAGCGGTAATGCATATATATTGGCAAAAGTCGCTCGAAGAGAGAGAGAGAGAGAGTCTTTGACGCTAATCTCCGTCCGCAGCTGCTTGAAATTTCCTTTAAAGTGGATCCTCCTCTCCCGAGTGTCTCACTTTCCGAATGCGTAATGAAAGTTTAATATGTAAGTGAATCCCTGAGTGCTCCGGTAATGGGATCAGGCTGATCAAAGCCACGGATAAGTCTTTAAGCTGCCATCGATCTCGGTATAAATATTACACACATTTTATCCAAAACTCAAAAGCCATTTACGCCGAGATATATATAGGTATAGGCAAGCATATACACTCTATAAGGTCTGTGTTCTGTGCGTGATTTATATACAAGTTCATAGCTGAGTCGATTTAAAAGTCAAATATGAGACCCGAGAGACAATCAACCAGTTCAACCCCTCAAGGAGGCAAGGGCGTCAAGGCAGCCCTTGTATTTACATATAAATCTACGCGGGATCCTCCTCAGCTTTATCTTTGCAACATTATTATTCCCTCGAATTATACGAACCCATACTATACCGATATAGACAAAAGAATGTAATAAGTGGCAATTCTCACAATCACCGAGTCACTTCTTCGACCATCAGCCTATCAAAGCGAGACGCGAAGCAGTAATAAGGGTCAAAACGTTTATAACCGATTCGATCCTCACCAAGCACTTTTTACGAAGTGTAACGGTACCTCACCCGCGTAGATGACAATGGCTCAGGCGCAGATTATCTCGCGCCGTCTTTCTTCGAGACGACACGCTCGATAATAAGAACCTTGATCCGCTGCACGAAAGGGATTGAATAAAGATGAGCTGCTTGCTCTACACGATGCATCGATGTTGAACAATAGACGAATGAGTCGCGGGCGCGTAGAAGATTGAAACTTTGAACCTGGAACTGCGTCGATTTCGATTTTTAAATTCGAAGTTTATGCGGAGAGGTCAGTGATGGATATTCATATCGATTCGCGCTCCATAAATACAAGATGGTAACAAGGTATGTTATAGCTTCAGAATATAGAAAAATCCATAGTTTAAAATTAAACCCGCGTGTCCCTCTTTCGTCGCAAACTTCGGACACTCGTTATACGAGCTGCTTCTCCCAATTAAGATATAGCAAAGCGGAGAAAAATTATTGCGTCATAATTAGGCAGCTATCGCGTTAGAGCGTCGGCCGGTAAAATAATTAGTCACGCAAACTTGGAGCCGGCGGCCAACGGTAGCGGCATAGCAGCAGCTACTACTACGTTTAATTAGAAAGTCTGTAATCGCACCTGTCTTCGCGCTTTGGATTCCGTAAAGCGATTGCAATTAGGCGTGGAAGGTCGCTCTCGAGTTGTATCGATGAGCTTTTGCGTGAGGATACGAATTTATGTTATACAAAGGTTGTTTCGTCAATTTTTCACTTGGATAACGTCCAGGAGAAAATTAATCAGGCTGTATAAATTAAAATTTTACTTTTCGGGAATTAAGAAGTAGTAAAGTCAGTCGCATGTGATGTCTTACGTACTTTGGACTACTGCCATTTGAGATCGTATTTCTAGAATTCCAACGTCATCGCTGCCGAACGAAAATATGCCATAATTAATACTTCATCAGAGTGAGCGATACGATGAAGATCTCTATTTACTTATCGAAATAGACTGCAGTTTATTTGCTTCTATAGTTTCCTACGCGATCTTTTGTTTATGCGTCATATGAGAAGATTTACAACCCCGATATAGCTTTCTAGAAATCCTGTGAACAGGACCATGTAAACGGCAAGAAATCGTCTAAAACGAAAACATCGTGTCCTTGATCCTGAAAGAAGAAGAGGCGGAGGATCAGCGGCCGCCACTCCCATCGGTAAATCAACAACGCACGTGTGTGTATATCCGCCTTTGACGTGAGCTATAAGAGAAAAAAAGAGGCGAACGGCCGATATCTCAGCAAGAGGTGCATCGACGCCTCGTCGATCCGCCTTTATTTCGCAATTTTGTTGCTCCTTTGCCGAAGTGACAAGTTGTCAGGATGATGGAAAATTTCGTATTTATAGAGCGCTTTTTTCGGTGTGTGGGTGGATGTCTGGGGTATGTAAGCCTGTTTTACGATGGATATAACTACGGCGAAATGTTCATCGAATCCTTGATCGTCTGGGTCAAATTTACATTTTCCTTGATTTTCTGACAAACTGCCAGCGTTGAATGCGCACTTTCATGTACTTCTGCCTTCGACGAACACGACACTCGTAATATTTATCCACTTCGTCGCAAAAATGGAAATTTCGCTGTTTAAACAAAAACACAATGTGTATACGACGTGTCCTCGAAAAAAATATTGATAAAAATCTGCGACTATTTTAAACACACACCACAGTATTCCTCAGCAACAAAGCAAGTAAAGAAAATGTTTTACTTCGAAACAATGCTCAATTACGCACTGTCTTACGATGCAACGTTCTCAACAATACCCCAAACGTTAAAAGTTCCACAAGGTATCGTGTGTCACCAAGCGTAGATAAGCGCAAAAGTGAAACCGCGCTATCGTTTTTCCGCAAAAAAGGAAATTTGGTCAGTAGGTGACAGCTTCCTGATAACGCAGACCAATTTCAGTCCAGAAGCGAAGATATAACGATTCGAGAGCTTTTACTCTACAAGTATACAGTCCGACAAAGCTCGAAACCTTCGGTCCCCCTCAGTACAACATACATCCCAAAGTGCAACAAGGAAGACCTGCATCCGCCCGTTTGTGTCACGTGCTCCAGTGTTGTACTTGTCGCAGTGCGCAACGTTCGGGAGCAGAAAGATACGTATACACATGTATATAGAGTTGCTCTCTCTCTCTCTCTCCCTTTGGTATGTATTTTAACGCCGCGAACACCGGACTCTGCAATTTCGCGTTATATACCGCTCGTAAAGCGAAGGAAGTGCGCCTATACCGATGCTAAATTACTGTGGTCTCTGGTACGTTGCTTCTATACGTTATACGAGTCTTTCTAGTTTTTTTCCCATCAGGTCTTGACTTTGTCTTTATAACATCAAATTTTTACTTTTCGTCACGAACAATAACTCGGTATTGAAGATTTCGTTTCGTCGGTCTATAGACGACGCGGCAATATCTCAAGATTCACGAGATACACGATTCTGAAAAGGCTATACCACAAAGAGATTTCCATTTATCCTATTTATACGTATACACGTATATATTCCGCGCACGAGTTGATAGCCACTTGAATGCACATATCCCACGCGTTCAATGGAAGCATTAGTTCGCGGCTCTCTCGTCGAGGACAGCTTCGCACAAAAGAACACGGCAGAGGAGCCGAGAGTGTATATATACAGAAAAATTCGAAAATCACGTCATTAACCCGAACGATAGGTCATTTTGATGCTCTTTTTTTTGCTTCTCAAGATCCACAGTCGATTGTGTCCGTCGTATGCGTCTGACAATACGTCTCTGATTTAGAAGTCCGTGTATAGCTTGTATATATATATATTCCTGAAATAAATTCCGAAAACTAGTACACACGCTTTTTATGCATTTTTGCAGAGCAGCGCGAACAAAAGGGATAAGTGTGTCGCGAGCGTTTCTCGCAATAGAGAGAGACGAAAGATTATCGGGGGACGATAATCTCAAACTTTTGTTCGACTCGCAGCGAGTACATTTCGAGGATCGAATGTAGCTATACAACTTCTAAAACACGTCGGAATTTCCTATTCGGCGACACCCTTACATACATATTATACGTATAGGATACAGTCCCATATACATATACATTCAAAACTCGTTTCGTCGGACTCGCTCTTTTTTTTTCCTCATCAACTGCGTGAAAGATTGATATGTAATTTAGAGTATGCCAGTTGAGACCTGGACCTCTTTCTCTCTCACTATTTTTTTCCTCTTCGGTTACAGTTTACGGACGCGTTTATACGTCGCTCGGATTTAGAGACGATAAAACTTTTTTATTGACCGGCCTTATTCTCTTCCAAAGTAACGTTACGTTCGAGTCGCAATGTTTTAATCCGGTGTGTCTTATTCAGTTTCACTCGTTTACGATCTTTAAAAAACTGCGCAATGTAAATAGCGAAAATATCGTACGTTCGATGGATATAGGAATCGGGACATGATCCTTACATCACATCACACTTTAAAGCGCCTCTAGAACAATGGAAAATGCCTATCCAATCAATTGCACGGCCTAAACTAGCGCTTCACGTTTCGCCGAGTCGCGAAAAAAAAAATTACATTCTATACTCACTTCTGCAAAAAAAAAAGCATTGCATGGCTGCACGATTAAAATTCTATGGATTTATACTGATTTTCCAGAAGATACAAAAAGACTTCGGCGAACGAGTCGATTGTCTTCTCGGAAGCTGCTCTTGGTGAAGAGGCTATATAGATCGAATTACGGGACGTTTCGCGAGCTCGGCCGCGTTTATGAGTGGCGATTTGTTGCTTTTATAACCCTTTATTTTTATTTAACGATTGGCCCTCGCGCGAGACTCTTCTCTTTCGGATCGATCAAGCTGCCGGCGCTGCTTCGATTGTTTTTTTTTTTTTTTTTATTTGTGAGAACTGTGCTTCGAAGGAGTGGATGTGTGTTGCTCTCCGGTGAGATAACCGGTTTTTTGCACACGTGCGAGTTGGGACCGGCCGAGAGACATAGTTTCGGAAATTCGCGAGTGGTTTGGTCGATTGAAGTTACGGTGTGGCCTTTAAAATTTTGAGGTTGATGTTTCGTGTATATTTTCACTTGTAAAATTATTTTGCAAGTCGGCACCCGTCATTCTTGAATTAATAAGAGAACGAACACACCTTAAATTTGAAAAAAAAACCGGTGAAATTCGTTTTGGAATTCATCATATAATTATACGTATTCGAAAAGGATTCAGAAATGTAAAAGTTCTCTTTCGATGATTATAAGTCTAGAAATCCTGCGGTTGGTGAAAAAAAATGAAGATTATGAATTCCGTTTCGAGATAAAACTAAACATATGAAAATACATTCTACATTTCATAATCATTTTCTAACTCAGCTCATATCATCATCTTTAAAATTTATCACCGAAATAAAACATGAGAAAAACCTCAGAATCTCTGCAATACCAATATCCACCTCCCTATATATCCATCCCCTAAATCCCCTTCCCGACAAAAACAAACAAACCCAATACCCACATATACGAGTGAGTCACGTCGACTTCGAGAAACACTGTGTGTCTCCGTCGCGGCTACATCTTTTTTTCTTGCCGAGACTGACTTCTCGTACGTGTGTATATACATCGCCGTTGCTAATGCAGAACTAGCAGCTTTATGTCGCCTCTACAATACCGGTAGGCATGACGCATATAAAGCCAGACCTACTCCGCGGGAGATCAAACTAAGCCGAGAGGGAAGGTAGTATAGAAGAAAAATGCTTGGATGTCTCGGTGGAAAGTAATTTCGTTAAGTTGTTTTTTTTTTTTTATTGAAGGAAATGATGAAAGTTTGCGTAAATTTCGTGTATAGCTGGACAGAATATATTCGTATGGAACAAGATGCAGATTCGCTGCTAATTGCCAGTCGCGCTGAGAAGAAGCCGTCGTGTCGCTCATCGAGAAAGTTAAAATTAAATGGGTAAGTGAACGCTCTGAGAAGTGCACGTAAGTATACACAAAGCATTAAAAATATGCAGATAAACTTATTCCTCTCCACGCGCAGCCGCCGTTTTTTTTTTTTTTTATCGCCACGTACGAATAAACGATTGCGCTCTCACAAAACTTTCTTAACTAATTAGGACAGCGCTGCCAATCTTTTTCGACTTTACGATCGTAATCTCAAAACGCTTCGTTTTTGAAATTTCGCGGTTTTCCGACGACTTTCCCGCGTAATTTTCCGTCTGGCGAAGAAAAAAGGATAATCCGATATGGACGAGAGTGTATACACAACAAAGCGGAGAGTAATTCCTCGAACGAGATTGCTGCGTTGGCGGATAGTATAGTGCTATTGTCGCGTCAGTCGCGTCGATATTAAGGCTAGTCGGCATAAATATTAATAAAAAAAAATTCTGCATTCACGATATTCGAATAATCTCCGATACAGATACTGAAAAATAAAAGAAGTTATGAAAAAGCAAGCATGAATGACAAAAAACTCACGACACTTCTGCCGAATTTAGACTTTGAAAGTAAGAGCGAAGAGACGAGAATACCGCACGTGTGGAATCGGGACGAAAATAAAAGAGGTTGAAAAATGAAGCATATAGCCGCATCTTTATCCCTCAAAATACACAAGGCACACACACAGAACCAGCTAATCGAGGCGAAAATTCAATTCCGATATCTCGGCGAGTACACACGATAGATAAACTCTAGGATCTCCCGCACATGCAGCAGCGGTTGCCAAGAAAAAAGCATCAGTAGACTGAACTGGCTGCAACAGCAGTAGCACAGTCGAGGTCAGCAACAGACGGACCTTGAGACGACCGCCGCCGCATGTACACGTCTATAATATATTGTCACCGCGGCGCGAACTCTTAATTGCCGCTATACTACACTACTACTGCATTATCTCCTCTCCAGTGCTTCCCGGATTCTAAACGCTATTAACATTCTCGGCTGCAGTGAGTCACGGTGTCCGTAATGCCCAGCGAATTCTCAACTTTAATCATAAGAGAAGCTTGGACTCACATAGCCAAACGTTGCCCCTCGGTGCGGTGTGAAGAAGGTTGAGGTGAAGATTGAAGTCGAGTCCAGCGAGGTCCTGCCTGAGGTGTGTACTGTCCATACCCAGAGCTCTCTGAGGTAAGAGGAAGAGATGGTCACTACCCTCGACCGGTCCGAGACTCGCCGGGGCCCTTACGGGCCCCTGTAACGATCTGGCCGTCAGCATACCGTTTCGACTTATCACCGCATACTCGCGATTCACTAAGCTTCGTTTTCTCCTGTTATTGTTGTTGTTGCGGTCCTCTGATTCACTTGACGCAGCCGTTTCGAAAAGTCTTCTTATCACAGATACTCACAGCACAGAACTATATATACCCCTCACAGAGACGTCGAAGAGAAAAAAGCACGATCCAGTCCGGTCAGCTGTTACGCCAGTCCGGGAATGTTCTGCCGGACAATCGCAGAAAAACGAACGGCCAACTCTCGGGATTCTTCTCTCACGGGAGAGGGTATAAGCCGGTGGAGCCGCAAAAACACTGATGAGAGCAAGGTCACGAGGTCCACTGTTCGGTCGTTCAACTCATTCTTGTATTATCACTGATTGACAAATCAACGCCGGAAGCTGCTACTGGCTTTCACCGCTGCAGATGTATATTACGCGCAATGAGCACCGAGTGGCACATTAGGTCGCCTGTATTATTATTTTTTTTCTATTTCGACCGATGAGAGTACTTTCTTAGCTGAATTATTCAAGTGAAGAATGTCCCGATTTGCCTTGTAAACTCGGCGTAATAACCGACACTTTCATCCATCACAGTATGCATCATCGATTACATACACTAGGCGCGATTGTCTTTGCATATATACGACTGATTTTTTCCTAGTATCTATACAATCCTCGCTTTGCATTCGATGAGTCACTCGTCAAGATCTACATCATGCGCTAATAAGCGCACACCTGTGTCGACGCGTCTCCAACCTAAATACCGGATTACACATCGTCGCACACGTGTATATACACCAGCACCGATACTGCAGCAAAACAAGAAAAAAAAACCGACAGTCGGAGGAAAACAGGTGCCGGCACACGAATACACACGTAGCGATAAAGGTTAGGTATTAGGCGCGTGCGCGAGTCGATGCCGCGCGTTCGTGAGTATACGTGTCCGCGCGGCTCGACAGCCAGTGGACGACTGGCTGCGCAGTCTCGAGTTTGCCGAGACGACGCGAGAGAAGGATTATAAGAGGGGAGTGTTGCTGCTGCTGCTGCTGCTGCTGCATCTGCGGCTCCTGATGATGCGGGTATGTATAGGTGTGTATACGTGTGGCAGTGCAGGCGAGAAATCGAAAGTTAAGAGTTGTGTATATATGAGCGCGGGTGGAGCTGCTGCTGCGGTATCTGATTGCGGTGCTTTGGTTCTGTTGTGGTTTTCGGGGACAGTTTTTGTGGAGGATTACAAGATCGTGGGATGAGAAGTGACTTTTGATTTTTGGAGGATTGAGAGACGTTGTTGACGATGGTGTCATTTTCAAACGAGCACAACGTTAAAAATATCCGCGACGCGAGAGACAACAGTAGTTCAAGAATCATTATTATAACGCGCACGTATACGCTCAATAACCCGTTCTGCAAATCAACCGTTAAATTTCAGACTTCATCAGATGCATTCAAACATTCCTCATTATACCATCAAATTCATAAACACACGTGCGCACGACATTACGCAATTCGAAATTACTCGCGCGATATACCCCCTACTACAATAATAATAATTATCCCAAGGCAAATTAACACGTTTACGTGGCGTAAATCGATCGGGGGATTACGCAGCACAAATAGCTTTTCAAAAATCGCCGGACTGTGAAATTCTGACAAAAAGCCCGGGTGTTATTTATACGGCCGCAGCAAGAAAGCCCGGTTTCATCACCTTCGCCTTCGATACGCGCCGGCAAGAGAGAAAGACACAAAAGAAGAAAGTTTCTCCTTCTCCTCTACTTCGAAAAGAAAAAAAAAAAATTGGAGCGAAGCTAGTGTTGAGAATTTTCCTTTTGTGTATGAGGAAACTCGACGCAAAGATTTTAGCCAGTTTTTGCGATGCTTTAATGAAAAAGCACTACTCGAAGTTCGACGGATTGATCTCGTGCTGGTATGTTTATAAGAATCAAGGTTGGTATTTTTAGAAGGATTTCCGGCTTTGTTTTTAGTAACGGCCTTACTCTGTACTGTGTGCGAGCGGTGACAAGTAGATTATTTGCCGAGAGAGACACTGATAAGACTCTCGAGTGTTCTCGTGTTCCGAGATTTTGATTGATATGAGAAATGTGTGATTCGTTTGGATGAAAACTTTGATTACACGAGATAACGTATACTCACTTACAGCTCATACGAATCGTACAGGATAAAATAACTCACCTGTAACAAAAAAAAAAAAAATGGTCAAAAAATTAATCTTTTACCTCGCTATATATAATAAGCGCTTTTTTAACCAGATCTTATCGAGTTATTAATTATCCTTAAGCTCGAATAACCTCTGAATAAAAATCTCTCGCCTCTAACTTCCTCCTAATCAGCTTACATATTTAATTAAAATTATAAACATCGGAAACTTTCACGTCGTCGACAACTTGAACAAAGCCTTCTTTCCCTTATACCAAAAGCGCTTCTAGTCGAGTTTAGCAAACAGCCCGATAAAAAGCCAGCGTTGCGAACGAAAAAAAAAAGGCGCCGCAGGCTATCGATTATCAATCGCAGAAAACACGCCGGACGCATAAACCGAGGCGGCGACGGCAACGTTTTTCCGTACACTATGTCGAAATTGTCGGTGTCGATCAGTTCGCGGATAAGCATCGAATGCCTCTACCATCCAATACACTACTGTTTTAGTACAAAGTATCTTCTGTCTAATTGACACGTCGTATCACAGCTCCAATTACCACACATATATACCTAATTGAATTTTGATTCGCCACGATACACACAACACAAGTCGCAACACGGAAGAGCATCGGGGTGAGGATATGATCGCGTGGCGAGTAACGAGAGCAAGATAGATAAAAAACAAAGTGTAACGCGCAAGCTATTAAATTAAAATCACACCTGAGCCGCTCGAAGAGCAGAGAATTCATTATTCAGCGCGGACAAACGGGGGCAACGTACCTCGTCGTCATTCTCCTTTGCTACTGCTGTTCTCTAACGGTACGAACGCGTGCGCGCGCGGCGATCCTGCGGACGCGATAAAGAGTATAGTCCTTGCGGTGCAGTATATAGTATCCACAGGATGTGTATGGAGTATTTCAAGGAGGGTGAACTGTGATTATGCGAAAGGGTTGCTGAAGTTGGGGTTGGGAGGTGGGAAGAAATTAACGGTCGGGTTTTGGCGTAAAATCGATCGATTAAAGAATAAGTCTCGCTATCTTAAAAATAACTGCTGAGTTCGCTTGATAACGTTTGCTATAATATAGGAGAAACGCGAGAAAAGTACCTAGCGAGTGTAATAAAAAAAAAAACGAGTTACAAGAGTATAATAAGCTTGGCAATTTCTCTAAACACCGTCAAAACTCGCATGCATATATTTCGTAAATTTCCCGCTTCTCCAAGCACTGCGTCTTTGTGTATAATGCAGTATAGTATACAGCATAGAACGCAAAGCAGTATAAAACTGCAGCTCTCCGCATCGTAAAGGATCATTACATCGGCAGAAACATTCCTACGGCTACTGTGTTTTTTACGTTATTAAAATAACGGTTAGAAAGTAAAGCAGATCTCATTCTCAAGCACGCATTTTCAATCATTAACTCATTATTTTGACATGAATTTTATGGGCCGTAAATAAAATTCGTTCCCTTCCCTCTCGTGACTCGTACACCACACCGTATACGCAGAGACTGTAATATAAATGCGCTTTTCTCATATCGTTCGATGATTAGTCCTGTCGATATTCCAGCGAAGAAAAGGTTTGAAAAAGAATCGACGTGTAGTGAGCGCGTGCGAAATTGCGTCGGCATACAAATGACCGTAATAACGGCACAGCTCACTGCGAGGGAGGGAGAGTCGAAAAAATTTTGCCACTCGAGTCACTTGTCAATGCGATGCAGTCGTTGCAGCGAACGATTTTCTTGAAAGCAGTGCCGTTCGCTCAGCTGAAAGTGATGCTTTATACGAGTATCTTACGCATAGAATAACAGTATCAAAGATTAGAAAATTAAATATCGCGACGAATCGATAAAAAATACAAAATTTTCTTTAATGATTTGCGACCTCTACATGAAAATACTTCCTCTACAACACGTACGGCTATTTCTTTCCAATCAGCCGTTCGCAATCCACGGGAGCAATCGAGCGTCCAACTGTACAGCAACAATACTCGAGCTTCATCACTTCTCCTTGGCAAAAGACAGAACCGTATAGCCTCGAGTTCCGTATCATCCTCGCAAACGGTTTCTCCCCTGACGCAGGTCGTCTCCTCGTATTAGTTTCCATAAACGGCCGACACAGTCGTCCAGAGATTCGGACGATTGTCCGTCGCCGCGAAGAGTATAAAAAGGCTATAGGGGTACCGTTAGCGCGAAAAAAAAAACAACAACAACAACGAAAGGGCCTCTCGTTTGACTTTTTATTACCCAGAGATACAGAAGCGACGACTGATGAGATTTTTTTCGATCCAGAGGAGAATAAGTTCGAAGGGCTTTGAACAAACAGCTTTGAGTGTGGACGTATAATGGTTCGGGATCGAAGCTTCGATTTGGATTTTTATTTCTGTATGCACAATGTTTCCAAGATTTCTAAAAGCGAATAATCCGCAATATCAATACGCGGAATCAGCAAAAAACCCAACTGACGTCCAATTACGCCCATCAGTGCTACGAGAGCCGCGATCCATCGGCTCAGCTACGCACCGGAAGAAAATTAATTTTACGATCCAATTATACTCTCTCTCTCTCTCTCTCTTCCTCTCGCAATCGCGCGAATCATATAGGCGCGAGATTTCTCCGCGACCGCGAGAGAATATCTCTAACGATCTCTGGCTGTAAAATAATTCAGACTGCAAGTTTGTGTGTGTGTGTGTGCAAAGCGCGAAATATTCGCGTTTGCCAGCGATATCTCAGACGATACAACCTCGAGTTATGTGCGCTGATGTAGAAGGTTGGGGATATAGGCGGTGTGCGAAATTAAGCGAGCGATTTATGCGCTGCGAGGGTCGTGGCCGACGACTGTTAATTGGAGGAGCGGCGAAATTTTCTGAAAATTTTGCACCAGAGGGCTCATTGCTATGTTGGACAATCAGAGCGAAACTGTATACGGCTTGTTAGCTGGGAAAGCTGTTTGAGGGAAAGATAAGTCCTGCAGAAGTGAACCTGTTTGTTAGAGGGAAAAATTTTATCCCAGAGCTTGGGAACAGTTATAGGAGGTTTGTCCGGAGATGTAATTGGAGATTCGATACGTTTTTTTTTAAACTACTGTGAGTATACAACGTGTAGATCATCCAACTACTGAACTAAGTATGCAACACAGGAGAGGCTTATAGAAAGTTAAATCGATACAATCAATCATCGTCCAGTCAAAAAAAGAGTCTTGATTAGAAACCGTCATAACGCCTTGTGTCTTATACATGCACGATAAAAGTGAAAACATAGTCGTACACTCAAAAAATTTAATCGCCGCGACACGTGTAAATTCTCCCGCAGTTGTCGTCGTTTGTCCGCAGCTTCGACTATAAAATTTATGAGAATCCATCAGATGAAACGTCGAGAAAACGGAAAACTCTCCATGCACTCTTCCTTCACAGTTTTTGCTAAAATCCAATTTCTCTTCGAATACGCTGTGCCACGAGTGTCGACTTGACGCCACAATACCGCGTTAACTTTCAACACCTGACTTTATGATCTTTCATATTCATTGAATAAGAAAGTCAATTACGATTCTTTACCGCGCAGTTTTACGGCTTATTCGGTAATTGAAACTGAAATTTTAACGGATATAACGTGCGTTGTAATACCCTGGAAAAATTCTTATCGAAAAGTTATATATGCGCTGCGTTGAAAAATGTTGTTTGAGCTATACGACAACGATTCTTGCACAACATCGGGGCTTGGAACAGGCAGTTTGGGCATATAGCTAAGAGCTTTTCGCAAGCGCCATTATCGTGCATTGTCTCTAGCGTCAATTTTCCTGTGGTTACCACGAGAAATATGCGTTTCGTTCGGTGTATACATATAGTCGGTAAATTTTCTTCAAAAACGTCGTTTTAATAAGCTACGAGTTGCGTCATCTACTTTCCACGATATTGTATAGATAAGATTTACTATTTGCTTGATTTAGTCCAGTAATTAATATTTTTACGTGTATCCCGTTGCGCAATGAATTGATTAGTTTTTATCGAGAGGTGGAACGTTTCCTCGGTCGTAAACTATCGGCTTCGTTTGTTTGTTAATTTTAAAATAATTGCGATCGGTTATTCCTAAACTTTCCTTTTCGCAATAAAACCGCGATTAAACGCGTCCTGTGCATTAATACGCAAAACACTTTCCAACGACAATAAATTACGATCGCGTCGCAATCGGTATATTTCATATTCGAACAAGTCGAAAGTTATAAATATTGAACTCACTCGGCAAAGTAGATCTAATTGAAATTATACTGCGCTGTAGCTTTACATGCCGGTGTAGTCCGAGCCCACAATGGCCACTAAAAATAGAACTATAAGCTTATATAATTTAACTAGACACGGCGCAATTGCATTTTGCCTCGTCCAACATGAATCCAGATAGTGTATATTGATATTAGTTTTTTTTTTTCGTTGAAATTTATCGGATCGCAATTGAAGTAAGTGCCCTCAGCTAATCTACGATCTCGAGTACATCGAGCATTTTCGAGTCACGTTCACACGAAAGTCTCTTTTAAAAAAGGTCTCCAGCCAAATTAAATCCAGCTCTCAACCCTGCAATCATCCAATAGCCTTACTTACCGCACTTTGAGGCTCGAAAGAGTGAAGAGTAAAAAAAAAAACAACGTCACGGGTTTCCAAAATTTACTCGAAGCTCCTTACACCGTAACGCTTCCACGTAGGACAACAGTAGCAGCAACAAACGAAACAAACGACTCCCACGCGAGACAAGACGACGACGAAAAAATCGACAACGGCTCACTTGGCTCTGGAAAATCTTCTCACGAGTACTCTGTTGTACAATAGCTCAGAGGAAGGGATTACACGCTTCGGTGCTTACAGGCTTCTCGGACCTGTGTGTATACCTCGCAAAATTGGGTTATTCTCCGAATTCCCGTAATGCCATTGAAAGTTTCCTCCAAAGGCTTTGAAAAAATATAAGCAATTTTATAATAATCCTCTTTTTAAAGTTGTTGTGCTGGCTGAATTTTCGAGAACCTGACCACCAGAGTACTCGGACAGGATTCATTTGCATGGAGCCGCTGATGTATATTTCTCGAGTGCACGCGACTGTCTGGACATGAGGCACGCGATATTTCGTCGGAATTCCGGAGCTGCTGCTGCGTCACGTCCTTTTGGATTTTTAAAATTAAAAATCTAATGGAACAAGAGCAGGTTTTTCTCCATTGTGTTAATACGCGAAAATAGGAGCATGTAAAAGTCTGAGTGTGACACGAGAATAAATTCTATTCGAGACGTTTCTATGCTCGTAAACGCTCACAAATAAAGACATGTCTTAAACTCTTCTTCGGGCATCTTAAAAGCTCGGCGGCAAGAGCGCAAGGTTAAATTTAAAGAGTCTCCCGACGTGTCGAGGCTATACTCTCTCGAAGTGACACAAATCTTTCCCTGAAAAAAAAGTGCCAGTGCACACGTGCTGTGCGTGAGTGCGAGAGACGCATTCCGCTTTTAAATCTTACAAGTATGCGCGCTAAGGCTTCTATGCGTCTTTCCTTTGTTAGTGCGGGGATACCGAGAATTGAGGCTTTAGAAGAAGGGAAAATGTCGGCTGTTTGTGTGTACGAAGGTATTTTTTCCAATGGTAATGAGATGTTCTTGAAATTATCGATTCTGAATTGATGTTGTCGGCTTGAAAGTAGTCACGTTGTAATTTGGAGACGCTAAAAAGTTGGAAAGTTTTTGTTTGAAAATGTATTTAATTTAAAAATTATTGATTTGGAACTTATGTTGTCTACTTAGCTGTAATTTGGAGACATTTTAAAATAGTTGAAAAGTCCTTATTATTATTGATTAAAAATTTATTTGCACTGGAGGCGATACTTTTTCCAATATTTTCACGCAGAAAGTGTCGTTCTGTCCGAGAGTAAGGATGTATCTTCTATACATTCTAGTGATGGGGATAATCCTGCTTTATTGTACCGAAGGTGATAGTGCAAGCGATTGGGGAGATCATTTAGGTTTACTTATCAAAGAATACGATCCGTATCAGGTTACATTTTTCATTGGCCGATCAAAAGCTACAAGAATTCCAAATCAAGAAGTAATCCTTCGAAAAATTACTCAACACATACCAAGTGTCACGATTGATGCGTTTGAACTCGAAGCACAACTGAAGCTTCAAAGTGAAAGTCGCACTCTATCACTACCAGTTTTTAACAATCCTAGACACGTGTCTCTGCACGTCGTACTGCATCAATCAACTCGAATCTGTACTGACGCTCAACGTTACATTGATTTATTCGTCAGAGTATCATCCAAATACACACATCCGAAATGTCTGCTGATAATTTTTGAAGCAGAAGTGACAAGTAAAGAATGCCTCAAATCAATTTTGGATTACGCTTGGTCGAGAAAGTTTTTGGATTTCTCTATTCTACATGTCGGCCGAGATGATGAATATGAAGGAGGAAAGCCTTTTCTCTGGTACTTCAATCCCTTCTTCGAGTTGCATCACAAGCAGATTTTTCGTCAGAATATTCAAATTTTTCCCGACAAACTCGCTGATCTCAACCGTTACACTCTGAATGTACCTGTATTCACAGATCCACCTTACATCAATTATACAATGCATGAAAATAAGAGTGTAGACAAAATAGACGGAATTTACAGCGATCTAATGTCGACTATTGTTGAAAAAATGAATTTCAACGTGAATCACGTTATATTTCATGAAAAAGCCTTGCACGACCTCTATGACAATCTTTTCGATGAACTCCTGAAAGGTGAGATAAAAGTCATACCTTCACCAGTTTACACGTTTTTGTTGCCACATAAGCCAGTACTTCAAAACGTGATGGAGCATAACGGGTTCGCCATGAACGCAGTCGTACCAATTGTCGGCGATCAAGCTTTGCAAATTCCAATGAGCCTCATATTTTACGTCATCCTGAATCCGATGATAGTCATGTGTTTCATACGCTTGATTTCGTATTTGAATCTTGCAAAAAAGAAGTGGAACACCACCGATGTTATTCAGGGTTTATTTAACGGATCCATCATCGTGAAGTCAGCAAGGATTGCGGATAAAACAATCCTCATGGGTCTTGCATTGCTAAACTTGCACTACTCTATGGACTTCTATTCAGCAATTTTGAATGTCAACGTAGTCCAAGAACAGGTATCTTTTGACACCTTTGAAGAGATCGACAGGTACCAGTTAGAACCTTACATCAACAAACTGGGTAAACCACTTCTTCACGATTTGCGTGACGATCAGCACCTTCGCAACCTGGTTTCAAGAATGACGTTCATATCCTACTCAAAAAAGTGTATAAATAATTTGATACTGTTCAAAAATTCAGTTTGCTTCACCACACAACCAAAGGCTAACATAGTTGTCGAAAAATATGGTGGACTGAAAATTTCAAAATCGATACTATTTCGGGAAAGCGTGTCCTTCAACATGGAAAGGGCTTCGCCATATTTTGAAAAATTTCGAGATATATTCAGGAAGACCTACGAATCAGGGATGTGGGTCAAATTCGCGCTGATGCAAAAGTACGCGAACCCAAAAAATCAAATTCAAAAAGCAGAAGAAACACACTACAATATCTTTGTCATAGAGCTGCTGGTCATTTTAACAATAGGCTTTCTACTTTCAAGCTTCACATTTCTCTTCGAATTGTTGCATTTCAAAATAAAAACAAAAAAGTTGAAAAGCAAATAATGCAAGTATGATAAATCACTCTGTTAAGCTTCTTAAAAAAAAATCAAATTCTGCCTCTTCAAACAAATCAAAAGCTCGGCAAGATAAATTGGAAGAGAAAATTGAATTAATAGTGATATGCAAATCGGATATATCTTTTAAATTCCCATAAATAAAGCGCAGCAAAGGAACGAATATGAAAGTCATCGTCGTGCACTAGTCTGTACCTTTCAACTCATCTTATATACTGGCTTCTTGTAAAAAAAGCCATAATAGCCTGCGGCTATCTTTGATATACACTAGGCAAGCGTCATGGATCGCTTAATCTCTTAAAGCTCCTATAAGACCATACCGCCGTTCTGAAAAAGTCATTTAAAATTGTTTGGGCGTGAAATCAAGTGTGTAATTATGCTATGTTATTCGATCTTGTATATAAGAAGCACGTTTGTTTCAATAAAACCTATCTCTAAAAATACTTCTTCATCGTACAGTTTTTACAACGAACACGACTCAGACCCTTGACCTTAATATTCTCTGCATAACAAACTCAAAAAATCTTCAACTCGCCACCTCATCCCTCCTCACCGGTAATCACTTTCACCAAAGCATTACTTTTGTCTCAAGTCTTGCGCGACACAACGACTCACTCGAGTCCTTTCGTTCGTTAGCGGAGTCTCTTGCAAAAGAACGTCCGAGGTTATCGACTTTCTGCTGCACCTGTGTCGCAATAATGAGGCGCCATC
Source organism: Pteromalus puparum (assembly GCA_012977825.3). Lineage (NCBI taxonomy): Eukaryota > Metazoa > Arthropoda > Insecta > Hymenoptera > Pteromalidae > Pteromalus > Pteromalus puparum. The sequence goes on along the minus strand of CM053170.1, from coordinate 81,766,853 downwards.
CGTTCGTGTGTGATCACCACTGCTCGTCCAGTTCACCGGTGGGTAGGGTCGAAGAAACAATGAGCCAGTCAAGTACAGGACTGCACACAGAAGGTGGAGACACGTCGTCGGCTTGCAGTAGATGCTCGGCGTTCTGGATGATTGCGAGTCAGGGGGGCTTCAATCGACTCGTACTTGAGCAACCTCAACTTCTGAATGTCGAAATCATTGTGTTGCAGATCTAATCTACCGTTAAGTATACGATACGCGTCGGATTCCGAAATGAAAATCGAATTGATCATTAATTAGCTATCGGCGAAATGCAGTCCGACCGGTTTTTGAGAGCAAAGCTGTGTTATATCAGAATGAGAATTTAAAAAAGACGGACAAAAAAAAGAAAGACGGCAATGATCGTGCAATTGAAAAGTGAAAAAAACGATAAGCTCGTGGGTGTTGTTGCGCGACGGCTAGACTCTTGGCCGCATTATCGACCCTGGAGTACATCGTCGTCGGCGTCGTCACCCATGGCAACCCAAGCGTCGTCGCTGTCGAGCTTTCGTGGGGAAAGTAGGCTCTCTCTCTCTCTCTCCTGGTCCATTTCCGACTGACATCGGGGAAGTAGAGACGCTTTCTTAGATTCGAAGAAAGCGCTTGGTTAATTGCTTCTTTCGATTTTTTCTCCTCACCTCAACGACGTTGCAATTTGTCAACGCTTCGCTAATAGCTGACGGCTTTTAAAATAAGAACGCGGAGCTTCCTCCCGCCCGGAAGCTCTAAAATACAACGGGGACTTCCAGGAAAGAAACAGCGCTTCGTTAGTCCATTCGCAGGTGTATTGTGAAAAATAGACATGATTTTAGTTTCAAACAAAGGGGAAGCATATTTCCGTCAGACTCATATTCGAGATCTTAATTTCAGGCTGTCTGAGACAAGTCGAGTGCTTTCAAGGGCCGACTATACGCGCGCATCGTCACGAGCCACACACACACACACGGTCTTTTTGCTTTCGTTCTCATTACCCTATAGCATCCTCTTCTTTCACGTTCGCTGCTAAGCACAAAGAGGCAGTAGTCTCCGTCTGAGAGTATAGACGTAGCAGACGAGCGCCGCTGCTCTAATTGAACGCAGTTCTGGCGCAAAAATTCACGAAAAATTCAAATGCACGTATAAACAACAACTTTCTATACGCAGCTGCCCTACAAATGCACAAATATAATCCAGTTGCAATAAATATCGGATGTATTTTTTCCTCTGCTAAGAAACGAGTTGCAAAAGTTGCTTCGGCAAATATCGCCTGTACACGTAGTTACAGTTAGACTTAGCGCTAGCAGTCCGTAATAAAGAGGCGTAAAAAGAAAAAGAAAAGGAAGTCGATGATCGGGCCCCTGGAGCCGTCCGTGCAGAACGCGCGAGCAGCACCAGTAGAACGTGAAATTCTCCGCTCTTTATGCCTTCCCGGCGATCGTTCACATGCTCCGCAGCCTTTTAGGCGTGGAAAAATAGACACAGAAGCATGAGCTTCGAGATGGTTTTATAAACGCGTTTTTAGTTAATTTTTTTTTTTTTATTGTCGTACTTCGATATCAAAGTGTAAAAGAGCTAAAATTTTTAATTTTCCAGACACCGCGACGAATAAATTTCCCAATTCAAAGAACAAACCACTCATCATGCCATTATTACCCAAACTCGTTTCCTAACTCGGCGCGTCGAATCGCGATTTCTCGGCTAACCCATTGGCGCATCTCGCATAATAGCGTCAATAATTCAATCGAGAGTCAAAAGGAGTCTCTATCTCCTTGGCTCGATCTAATCGCGCGCGAGCTTTCAATTATACATTTTTAGGACTTATTGTTTCATTCTCCATACGCGCGAGAGCGAAAGATACACAGGAATGTTAATAACGCGCCTGAAACTTTCCATCGACTGCATTTTCACTTTTATATACGCTCGTCGATTCCTGCGTAATAAGAGCCTCTTACAGGAATTTCGTAAACTGCATCTCTTGTGTGTATGTGTGTACGTTTTCCTTTAATCAGAACCGACGCCTCTACATCACAACATGTATACACTTGCCAATATAACCAATTTCACACCGTGGTATCGATCGATAAGACGTAGAGAAAGTGTTTATTGCCTTCGTAAATATCAATGAGACGATTTGAAAAATTTCTCTAGGAGAGAGATAAGATAATAATATAAGAACGCAGCTGGTAATCTGATAATCGCTGATTTATCCAGTTATCGAGTCATAGATACACACTGAAATTCCGCGGGCAGACCGCAAACCCTGACCTGAGCTGTAATAAGTATGAACGTCGTGTATTTTACTGGAATTCGATTGTCGCCTGATGGTTTAACGACTGTCACCTTTTTTTTTGTAAGTGAAAAAGTTCTGTCGCAACGTTATTATTAATTCGCGCCTTTGTTGTACACAACACACTTGGTTTTACGTGAAATCTCATCGACGATTTTTTGAATTCCCGACAAGCTTATTGTTTTGCATCGGAAGGCGCAGCGCTATAGATCGTAATTTCGATAAGTTTATATGCGCAGAGTTGAGAGAGAGATAAGACGGAGGCTCATACGCGCAGAACCTGTCTGAATATATCGAGAATCTAAAACGTCTGGCCCTTTGTGCGTTGGAGCCTTTAACGACCTGCCACAGCATCATCGCTTATTTCAGGCTGTGGATATCGATGGATGTCGATCGTGATCAGTTATTTATGACCGTCTATATTTTCCGGACTATAAAACTTGGAGGCAGTGAAGTATCGTCGTCGTCGTCGTCGAAAGATGTCGGTAAATTATTGTGCGTATCTTAATTGTACGAGCCGTAAAGAACTATTTTTGACGCTAGGAAAAATCTTTGATTTATGATCTGACTTGATCGCGAATATTCCAGTAGCTCTAGTTCATCTCTCGCGACTGACTGACCACCCAAGATTGAATTCCAATTTACATATATAGAATCTGCGTCATAACCACTTTAACAGTTAGGAAATTAGCTCTGGTGAATCAATTGCGAGCTTCCTATAGGTACAGCCTGGCACTCGACTGCGTCTCGTTTCGAAACGGATAACGTCAGACTCGATAAGACTCAACGTGTTCATTAACAAAGTTTCGATTGATATAGTGAGATTGACCGGTTTTTCAGAGACAAAAATATATGGATTAACGTAACGGTACGTATACCAAGAGATGTTAACGAGTTGCCATCAGTAACTCTAAAAGTATCTATTTGAGAGAAGATTATCTTATACACAGTCGTTGCGAAAGTGTTGCAATTTACATCCGAGTACATTCATCAAAGTACTTATATTCGAATGGATAACTTTGAAAAATCAAAAAGAAACACTTCCTTCAGAATCAGTCATTCGAATCACAAGAAAAGTGAAATTGCTCCTAGCGCATTGATACCTGTAATAGCCAGTCTGCACGAAAACGTCATTACGCACAGCTCTTCGACGCGCTAACTCGAAAATCTCCTCTAATTAGAGACCGCGGAGGATTTCTAAATCAAAACGATCTTGTTAAAACAGTACCGTCTTGTTCGCGTGCTATTTAGGAGCAATTAACAATGCAAAGTTCGAGCAATTTGCACTGCTGCATCAGCGCGCGCTTTCATCCGATGAGGGTATCACCCGACACGCGTGCGCAAGTCTGTGTATATCCTGATAAATAATTCCGCTAAGTACTTCACCTGCGATTTCACGCGCGTTACGCGTCATAAAGCTCTGGAAGGAGTAACAGACGCAGAACGTGTTCGGTTAGTTATATATATGGGAGATTAGAGCGGCTTGATAGGGATCTTATACGTTAAGATTAGATTTTAGCTTTTACATCTCGCTGTGTGATTTGCTTTTTCTTCTCCTTTTGGCTTGGACTCTTTCGATTTTAGGTCAGTGATACGGGCAGTCTGGTTTTCGATTTTATTACGGGTCGATGGTGATACTGATATCGAATGTGTATAACTTTTCATAGTATGTATGAGATTAAAATATAACGAAGCTAACGATTCGGATGTTACACCTTATGTAGAGCATATACTATACTTCAACGTCAATCATATGCATACTTTGATAAATAAAAGATCAGTGTGAGAGGAGCTGGAAGAAAAAAATTGGACAACACCCGGATGCATTGTTTATAAGCGCGTGGCCGCGGCCCATAACTTATCAGAGGAATCCGCAGCACCCCGTGAAGTCATGCAACGATGGCCTTAATTACCACTAATACCGTTTGATAATGCACCAGTCCAGATGAACCGCTAGACAATAAAGACCGGGCTCGCGCTTATATACTTCAATTAACTTTCAATGCTAGAAAGATAAAAATCGACGACTGCTTTCGCAGCCCGATATTGCATCGATTACACGAGTTTACGTTTTCACTTGATCTGCAGGTTCCGGAGGAGATGGATTTTTCAGTACGAGTGAGAGTTTTCACAGCTGCTGGTGACGTGTTTTAAACGAAATATATCATCTGATGTAACAGCGGATCGTCAAACTCTTTCGGTGTTCTTATTTTCAGAACTATATGGCAACTAAATTAATCATGAACAGGTATTATGCTCGAGATGTCGGAATAATCTAATGTGGATACACGAATAGGTACGACCTAGTTCCTACATCTATGTTATCAGAACGAAATGGAACGTTTTGTTTGATAAATAGGCATTTTCAGCTGCAACGGATTAATCCAAATTCCGTACCTTTCATCTTCCAGCATCAGGTAAAGCAATCAAAGTTTCAAGGACTCACCTGAAACAGAGCGAAAAAGTATGTATTAGTTATGGCTGTACATTTATAAATATAAAAAATTGATATAAATCGTGAATGTGAAATGTATGTATTGCAGTTTTCAGTTTTTATAATTAATTTATAAGTTAGAAAGTGAGTATATTTATCATTTTCGGAAATTAATTGTAACTAATGACTGTGGACTGTGAAACAACATTCATGGTGATCGATAATTTTTCAAAACATATTTCTTTCGGCTGGTTTTATGGAATGCTAAATCGAACTGAAATCAATCCTTCGCAACAAGGTTATTAATTAATATTTGACAAGCTATAAATGGTTAACTGATTTGATAAATAAAAAACTTGATATTTCGAGGCATATGAATGTGATATTACAAACATCGATCTACATAACTGCTATCTCGGCTAGTATACGAGTACTGAATTCTATGATACCGCAGAATTTATCCGCACGTGTCGCAATCTGAATTCCTCCAAGTCGACCCTCACGAAATGCACAAACCGCAAGTCGATTCGATACAGTCCATTACTCAATACATCTACAAAAACCAATATAATATCTTCAGAATAATTCTACCTATACAACAAGGCTGATCGACTTTTCTCATATTTTCTCGGAAGAAGTAAAACCACGAATCCATACTTATCGACGAGCTTTCCACCTACAGCTAAAACTCGGAACCAAAACGAAACTTACCCAACGCTCCAGCAGACACCCACGTTACCGACGAAGCATCAGCTTCCCAAAACTCCCGCATCGAGGCGCCAGCTTACCGACACTCTTGTTTCACCAGACTCTCTCTCTCTCTCTCGCGGGAAATTCGCAAAGTTTGCGAGCTATGCCAGGCAAGTATATGCGGCACGTTGCACTATTCTCTCGCTTAGCGCGCTGTGCCGGACGCTTTTAGAAGCGCGACTACTGTCTCTACGGAATCGCCAGGAATCGATAGCCGATGCAACGCCGCAGTCGTCTCTACCCATCGGCGACGACTTGCTGCTCTTCGCTATACTGCCCTAAGAGGGTAAAATTAGATTTCCAACCTTACGGCTGTCCATGAAGACTTTTATTTTATTCCGAGTCGAGAAGTTACTCTGCGAATCGAAATTTTATATACTTTTTCAATTTCGGAAGTACCCGGAGCTATCTCTCTGGCTACTTCATGCTTGGGATACCGAGAAATATATTGCGGAAAGTAAAAGTAACCTGGTTGCTATTTTTAGAATATTTTTTATGTGCTACAAGTAGAACGCGTGTTCGTTCTTGACGGGAATAGATTGAAAAATTGAAAACGATTAAAATGTGATAAAGATACACACACTCGATCGATACACTTGGAAATTAGTTTCCCAAGATATACACAGTAAGTAGATAGACGTCAAGCACAGCCAGACACTCAAGGTATATATTCCGTCATTTCAACTGCATATAGCTTTCAAGATAAACAAAGTAACAATATACCATTAAAAACTGATCCCATAATAATAAACCGTTAGCGCAATTACAGTTTACATAAAACGACTGCGAGCCAACTCACTTTTGTACGTTTAATTGTTCATAAACATCCCCGCTTTTGCAACTCTCTCGCACAATGCATCCGTTGCGACACGTGTTATTCCAGTCGTCGAAAAAACAACACATTGTCTCCAATTCTAATACACTACTATAACCTCTACAGTAGCAGTAGCGACTCCTCTCGTCGTGACGAAATCGGTAACGACAACGGCTATACCAGCGGTTCACGATTGCTCTCGATTTCCGCGTATCGAAGCTCACGTTCGTCCTCAAAGTTACCCAATGCAGTGTGCCGCGAAAAAAAAAAACGAACACGACGACGACGAAGCTTGTAATTACCTCTGGCGTGAGCTACTTGGAGATTTCGTGAGACCTAATTGGACGTTACGAGCTTTTGCTCTACCCGCCGCAGAATCGTGGCCGTTTATGAGAATCGATTGCAGAAAAGAGACGATGATGACAATGAAAGTAGTTTAAACTGCGCCGCGATTTTCAATTCGATGGGAACCGTTTTTGCACTACGAAAGATATGCAAATGATGAATCAACCGATTAATTATGAATTTCCGCTAACGATCGTCCTGAATTTCAAATTGAAAAATTCGAATCCGATCCTTTTCGCAACTGCGGCTATAAACTCCGTGTCCCAGAAACAATCTATGCCACCCCCTTTTTTAAGAAAAATGCCAACCCATCACGCACACATTATCACACTACGTAACGTTACCGCTGACTTTCTCAGCGATGTACATACACACATGCGACTGATTACACACGACGTCAGGGTGGAGCGACGGTTCTCTTTTGTTTGGGGTCAACTAATCAAGCGAGCGAGACTACTACTACTACACTACCGTTGCTCAACATCTGATGAAGAGAACAGAGAGAGAAAGAGTCATTATGCAAAGTGGCTATCTTGCGTTCGCAGCTTCATTATTACGGTGCGGCTGCGGTATAACACAGAGTGTACCAGGAAGAAGCTCAAGAGTCGCGATTTAAAGTAAGGCTTTCGCGAAATGAAAACGAAGAGAGTGACACACTTGAAACCGAAATGCGCGCGGCAAATTGCGCTGATGCTTAGACTGCAGAAGTTTAAGAGTAGATCTCTGACCTAACTAGAAAATCGCTTTGACCGATTTTCCCATTAAGAGAATCGAGGTTCCTGCTTAGCGCTTTCATGCGTGTGTGTGTGTGTGTGTGTATATATATGTATGCGAAGTATATTTTACTTCTTCCACGATGTACTTTTTGCTAGACCCCGAGTTGACATATTGCCGCTGTAGAACTGTATATTCGAGATAGCAAGTGACAGATTTAGAACAACTGTATGGCAGTAGTGTAATTACTGCGTCACGCGAGGTGTTCGTAAAAATAACAGGGATGCTAATGATGCGGATAAAAAAAAAAAAATAAAAAACAACGAGTATATGCCTGGTGTGCATCGTTCAATAAAATCGTTCACAAAAGAAGATGATGAGAAGCCGTTCTCGTATCCATCGTAAATCAGGGGTAAAACGACGTCGCGCCAGTCTTGCACCATAAACAGCTTAATGCACCGATCTAAATTCAGTGGCTCGCGCTTTCGAGTGGGAGAGATGCGAGACGAAGACAATGCCCGAGAGATAGCAGCATCCAAGGCACGCACACTAGGATGATCAACGTTTGATGCGAGTTTCGAGTGGAATCCAGTGTAGAGGCTGTAAAGTATCCGATGCTATAGCAGTAGGTTTGTCATCGTTAGATAGACTGGGAATTTTTAGAATCTTGAACTGCTGCAAATATTAGTTGTTGATCGATTTTTCTGTTATCGCGATGATTTCGCTAAAAACTTAGTTATACGGGACATTGAATTTCTTCTACAAAGCAACGCTAAGATTAACTTTGAAAATTTCAAAGTAAAATCTCACTATACAGAATCCGTTCGCACGTCTCGAGATAAGCAATAACGGCTATATAATACAGCATTATGCACGCGAGAGAGTTCGTCGAGTGAAAAGTCAGCTTTGGGCCATGTAGCTTATATACGACGCCAATAGCAGCAGGCATTGTGTGATGTGTATACTTTTCCGCCTTTGTGCAAACACTCGGTATTGTTCGAGGAGCTAAAAGATCATCGGTATAGCCACGTAGGAGACGTCAGCCACGTCGCTTTGTGGCTTTTTGCATATAATCGGCTAGACGCGGTGAGTCACTCGTGCAGCGTATGTGTTTGTGTGAGTGTGTCTATATAACAGCACTTTCGACACTTTCAGATTAAGATTTTGTTTGTTTAGGAGCAGGCTTGCGTGTGAAGTATGGGATTTCGAAATTTCCTCACAATTGAAATAACTGTACAGATTGATTTTCAAGTGCTATAGACTCTGTTGCATAGTAGATTATGTATACGTGATTCAATAATGAAAAAATCAATGGTCTATTATTGTTGATGATGCTGCTTATAAAAAAAGGATTTTAATTTATAATATTCAGTCGCGTTTCACGTATATCTACCGTAAGCTAAATAAAGGCAAAGGAACTCCGAAGTTCAAAAATAAATCGCGTACGAAAAACGTTCTCCCGCTTTGTTGAAAGTGAAAGCAGAGATAAAAATAGACGAGAGCTTGTGGAGAGAGGAGAGAGCTTTTTAAAAGAACGGGTACAAATATTATCATTTCAATTAAGCTTGAAGACAGTTATTGTCCCTTGCTTGTTTAGTTAATTATTAGAATCGTTTTTTTAAACAATAAATTTTCTTTTAACAAATAGAAGATGTAAAAAGAGGTCAAGGGACAGTCGTAAACGAGTTATCGCCGAAAAGAAGGTTTATTCACTCAGGTGACCTTGGCCAAGGTCATTCACGGTCAAGATCAACTTTTACACGTAACACCTACGCGCTGAAAAAACTTGTTTCTCTCGCGCTTGTCTCATTTCTTAATGAAATTTAAAGTAGCCTCTTGTCTCTTGTCTTGTCCAGCTCAACAAGTGCACAGGACAGTTTGTTTTTTAAATAACGCGACGTTTTGCAATTAGGAAAGTTTCTCGAAGCGCCACAAATTTCAGTCGATCTCGCTTGATCGACGGTAGAAAAAAAAACGTGAAATCTAACAAAGCAAAAAAAATGTATCGAACGTCGAATTTAAAAGTAACTCGAATAACTAAGCCACTCGAAACTGCACCAGTAAACCACATACCCCGACGCCGACCAAAAATACTCGTTCCTCGCGAGCGCTCACACTCTCATGCGATAAAACAAACTGGAACCAGTCTGAAAATTTTTCGCCAAGCCTCTCTATCTAACGCTAAATCAAACCAATAACTCGGCTAACGCAGCTGAAATTTGATACTTGCGATTTCGCGCCGAAATAAAAAAAATCCTCGCAAGGAAAACGGTGCCGGTAAGTCTGCGGCGTGCTGGCTCGAATATAAATAATTCGAATGAGCAATGCGATTAAGGCGGCGGCGCTGCTTTATGACGCGGCGGTGGTACGGCTTCGGCATTCTTGCGAGCGTTTCCAGAGCGAGAGGTAACTCAATATTGCAGGTATATACACCGCCACCGTTGCTATTGCTGCTACTGTTGTGTGTACGTTCACCCCGAACTTTTCCTATTTTTCATGCAAATCCAATGCTTTGTTGCCGACAAAGTCGATACACGTATCGAACTGTTTCTCTGGCAAAGCTCTGTACACGACAAACGATTTCTATTTACAAAATAATATAATCGTACAGCCGAATATCGTCGACGGTTAAATCGAGCCTTGTGTGTGCGTATACGTTCTTTGTGAAGATGTATATCCCGAGCCTAGTGCATTCATTCTCTCTCTCTCTCTCTTGGGCTATACATATATAAAACGGTGTGAATAGCCTGTGATCTATAAATACCGGAAATTTACCGGAAAACGTGTGTGCGGTGGCGGTGCAAGCACGACCCTCTCTCTCTCTCTCTCTCTCTCTCTCTCTCTCTCTCTCTCTCTCTCGCGACTGGTCTGGTCGTTTTGTGCCACGACTTTCCCGCTAAGGAATCGCGTTGCATTTATTTTTACTACGCGCGCGCGTTTCTGATTTACGTTGAGCCGCTTAAACTGTTACAACATATATTCGCTTGCTTTTTTATCGCCGAGTCTTCCATTTTCGGTAATTCAAGCACTGGTAAAGTGATAATTAATTTGTTTAATCAATTATAAATCCAAAACTGTTTACTACACGGGATCTATAAGAAAAAAAGCCTCTTATCGAGCCCGTTAATTAGAAACAGGAAATCCGATAAGTTTCACAACTCTATTCGATATTGCACATAAAATATTTCTACTACCCGCACACTAGAAACTTTCTGTTCAATTAGCCGCGTCACAAGCAATCTCTCCCCGAAACAAGATTTAAGGCAAACGTGCTGCATCGAATGATTCACGGCCATAGCTAAATCCACACCTAGACCCTAACAATCAATTACAGAATAGCAAAGCAGCATCGATAACCCAGATACATTCTCTGAAGACAAAAAAAAAAACTTGACTCGTGCGCAAAATGCACATAAATAGCTCTCCTACGTGTATACAGACAGAGAGAGCCGCGAATGGTGAATTAGCCGATAAGATGCCGGAGAGCAGACGGGGAAAATCGATTCACCTGCCGGCGTCAGCTAGACTCGCATGAGCAGCCCCCACCTGATCAATAAATCGTCCTGCAGGTGAATGCGTTAGTTGCTGTTACTGCACCTTTTTCCCCCAGTCATGTATACACGTAATGACGTTTGGATATTCCCACATAAATTGAACGAAAAAAAAAAAAGAACGCGGTGTTTCCTGCATTAGACTATGTATCGAAAACTAGGTGTTCCGAATTCAATGTGGGAATGCGATGGCGGTGTTTGGAGAAAAATCAACATCGGATTTCAAAGGTCAATTGTGCAGCAGCGCTTCTAACGGATAAGGGGAGAGCATTAATTACGGTGCAGTGTGCGCTTGGTATGCTTCTTGGGACGCGCACCGCTGGCTGAATCTAGAACGACCTAACCTCAAGAGTTGATGTTTGCTATGAGCAGCTGTATTTCGCGAGTCATTTACCTCGGAGAACAACGGTGACGGGCCAGTCCGATCTGTCCAACCTTTTGCAGCACCACATTCCTCAAAAAATTTGCACAAAAGTTTACAGACTAAGAAGCACACACTCGCGTGAAAAAGGACGAAGAGTCAAGGAGAGGTTATGTCCTCCCCCGTACGTATGTGTCACACTCGCGAAAAGTTGACGTCAGCTGCGGCGCGACGGTTGTCGGTGTATAGAGAAATAGGGGAGAGAATGCGAGCAGTCGTCGCGGTGAACTTGAGAGACTCTCGGGAGAGAGTAACTAGCAGACGTCGGGTTTACGAGGGGATGGTAGGTATGGCGCCACCGGCGGCGAGTCGATAAGGGAGACTCGTCGGCTGGCACGCGAGGGGTTGTGCCGTTGCCGTTGCCACGTGGCGGTATACATGGAAGAGAGAGAGAGAGAGGAGAGTTATCCGCGTGACCTCATGCTCAAGTGGAGGGTTCTTCGAACTGATTTGTTTGAGGATGATTAGGGATGCTGTTTGAGGTTAGGTTACTCTCGAGAGTATAAAGGGTTGGGACACTTGACTGGTTGGAGGGTTAATGATCTCGTGAAGAGACTTAATTTGACTTTGGTAGTTTAACGATAAATTAAAAGACCACCTCAATTCAGCTTGGAAATAAAGACGCAAATTTTCAAAATAAGCAGAGCGAACTGAATTCACTCGATCGAAAGAGAAACATCGAGAGTTCGAGATATAAATCTTCCACTACAGCAGTGAACAAAAGCCGTGTAACACACACTCGAGCTGTAGCCTTCTTGTGTCCCAAATCGATCCCTCTCTTGTCGGCTCTATACTTTGCCTTCTATATGATGGTGGCGGATTACAGGTCGCGCTTTTGTAGATTTCGCACGGAGCTCGATGTTATATCGAATGCTCGAGAAGTAGAACGCCGAAAGCTATTTTTCATTAGGTTATGACATTTTTTATTCAACAGAAGGTAGACGAGAGATCGATCGACGTGAATCCTTTGATACAGGCTTTCAAGAATGGAAGTTAATCAGTTCGAGTGATTCGAATTACATTACGCTTATGACTAGAGCATTATCGATGGGGAATAAGACAGAATTATACATTTTCATAGTAGATGGAGGAAGAATCTCGCAAAATGGAAGAGCTTCGGCGAATGAATTCGCGAGAACACTTTTCGGCAGAGAGAGTCGCCCCGTTACTTTCTACAGGACCGGCCCTCGGACGGCCTTGAGCCTGACCTTCGGGATTTAGAAGAGCAGCGCACGCGCGTGCAGAACACGATTTCTTAGCTCTTTCTTTCTCTCTTTCCATCTGTCGGATTATCGAATCGCTTCAGGAATTTCGAGGTATTATCGCAGTCGGACTTTGGTTACGAAATTCTTCTCGATAAAGCTTTGGCATAATCTTTTATTCAAAATAGATATTTTTTCAGTAAAAATGATGATCAAAAAGATCTCACAGTCTCTGACGATGATAACCCGAATATCAATCAATACCTTCACCGACTTCGTTAAAAACTCGCGAAGAAGCGCCTCTCTCGGTATTAAACGACGAAATTACCAGTTCGGCGCACCTATATATACCCACACCATCTCAGGATTCAAGGATGTTCAGCGCAAAAAAAAGGGGCGGCCCGCTCTCGTCCTGACGAATTCTCAAGCAAAGAAGAAGAAGAAGAAAAAGAGAAAAGAAGGGCCGAGATGGGCCTCGATTTATGGAGCCATCGGGAGCGGCGGTGCAATTACCGCGAGCGAGAATTCCTGACGATCAGAAGCAGAGGATCCTTTTAATCTTCCTTCTGTACGTATGTATATATGCACATCCTTCCGAAGAATTTTCAAGGGGCCCGATTTATTGCGATTATGCCGCTGCCGAACTGAGCTTCTTCGCTCTTTTATTGCGCTACGAAGGAGTTATTGACTCTTTTAATATTTTGATTAAATTATCGACACAAAGATAACATATAGCATAGAATGCATTTCTATAAGGCAAGAATTGTTACAAGCTCCACCTTCGACTCAAAAATAATCCTAACCCAAATACCAAACGAAAACAGCTTCGAAAATTCCAGCCGAGCCAAGGATCGCAAATGAAAAATATTCCTTACACACAGAGCGCGCGCTTTCACACCGTGTCCGATAATTAATCGAAGCCACATGCGCGATCGGCGCGTAAATCGCGTTCGGATGCAGCCGCGGGCGGCTTCAGTGCTGCAAAGCAGAGAGAAGAAGTGGGCCGGGCGAGGTTAGTTCCCAGGCAAGCTCACGTGTTCTTCGAGCGCTAATTTATTAGATCGTGTGCCCTGCTGAAACTAATTGACCCGCGAGCAAGCACTTTTCATAACGGTACGAGGCCTTAGTACGCCAAACAGACCGGCGACGACCGTTTGGTACTGTGAGTGCAGTGCTGGTGGTGTATAGGTATGAGGAAAGATGGATTTTTCTGGAGTACTGTGAAATTTTTTATTTCTTTGGGTAATTATTGGTCGATTTACGCTAAAGCTAGCACATGTTTCGCTGTCGATGTCTTGACTAAAAAGTGTAGTTACTTTTTTTTGTCATTCGCAGTTTCCAATTTTATAGACCATAGATTATAAAGGATGCAGTTTTTCGCCGCGAAAAAACTACTCAAGCTGCTCGGTTACCTTATAAATCAAGACACGAGTAATGAGTGCATGAACATTATGACAAGTTGGCATCGGTTCAATAGTTGTTCTAAATTCTGCCGCACCAGACGACGATTGTAAAATTTTTCAAATAAACATTTTCCCAGCTATAGCTCGACGGTAAAGTAAACATACTTTAACTTTCGATGCGAGAGACGCTAACAATATTAAATCTATCTTTCGTCACAAACTATATGATATAACCCAAGAATCTATTTTCAGAACCTCCTGTATACATTGTGCTTTAGCAGACTGACGGACAAGAATGAGAATAGATCGCGATAAGTGTGTCAAACATCTGTTACCTGTATATTCACGCGTTGAAAACGCTTAAAAACGGATTTCAAAAACTTTCGATAAATAATTCTGAAAAAAAAAAAAAAAACATTCTCACATACAATCATCCACTCGGCGAAAGTTCACACACGGCGGCACGGCGGTACCATCAGAAAGCGAAAACTCCCGGGTATCATTACACAGAGACACGCTTTTCTCATCGTCGTATACGCTCGTCTCTATATAGAAACACGGCCATGCGAAAAGAAAGAGTAGCGCAATTCACTCGCTCGCAACGCTGTGTGCTTTCGCTAAATGTGACTGCCGATTGACTTTGATATCGGTTATTAGAACGGAGAAAGGAATGCTTGGTATTTGAGATTTTTTTATTTTCTTTCCAGGAGACAACGGCACATTCGATTCTACGAGCCGGTTTCCATAGCTGAATGGGATTTTGTAATGCGTTATCTGCTGGAATGGGATGCGTCTTATCAATGGATGCTTTTATCGTAACATCGATATGATGGAATTCAGAGTTTAATCGCTAGACTGAGAGATAACAATGGAAATGACGTTTCCTTGTTGTATGATTTTTTTTCGAACATGCAAAAAACCGTTGTAAGGTAGATTTAATTGATGAATATGTATATTGCGTGATGTGCTCAGAGGATACACGTCATAGAGCCACAATAACGACCTCTTCATCTTAATTAAACTAATATAATTGCTAATTTTATAGCGTGACTGATTGTGCCGCAAGAACGTTGCCCGAGCTTTTTAACTCATTTAACTGCATTAGTGTACAAAGAAGGTTATTTATGCTCATATTCTTATACACACAGAGAGAATATATCCCTTCATTTTTAACGAGAGCTGATGCAGTCCTACAGCTTTATCACCTTTTTTTTAGCAAAGAAGAACGCGGAGAATCCTTAATTACACCGGATCGTATATGGAATTTCCGTGTTTGAGAATTATCACAATGCGATATAAGCATCAATGTAAAAAGCTTTGATAATCCTTGAACCGTGAACACGTTTCAAAAAAGCGCATACAATGTACACACGCATCCAATCCCTGAAACCACAACTCGATCTCATCCCCGCAGATAAGCGAAGAGACGACGATGTCACACGATCTGCGGTGGAGGCTTATACGATCGAGATCCAGCTCGAAGCTGCTGCGCATACGTTGACATCGAAAGCGCAGCGCTTCTTTTGCCTTGTCTCGTGGTGGCCTTTAAACGCGACCGCAAAAGCGGAGGGAGGGGGGGGGAGGGCCAATCCAAGGTCCTTGCGCCGCGCGTCAGGGTCAAGTTCAAGGTCGTCGCGCGCCGGAACTGCTGCGCGTGAGATATCATGGTGTGATTTATTTAAGCTATGTGTGTGATTAAAGAAAGTGGAATGACTTACTGAGGGTGTGGTTTTGATAGTCCAGATAGTGTACTAACCTGTAACAGAAAGAGATGAATTTTATTAGTAAAATCCTGGATTAGAATAAAAATGTATACAGCAATTTCTGATGATTGATTCGTTAAAAGCACGAAATATAAGTATCGAAGACACGATTAATACCAGCTGTCCGAGCCGACAATTTTCCCCCATAATCGCAAAATAATTGAAAGCCTCCCATCTTCATTACCCGAGTGATTTGAAAAGAAGCCCAGCTATAAATAAAGCAGTCGACGCAACCCTTATTCTCCCAAGTCTAAGTGCGTGCTGCATCAGCGCAATTGTATAATTTCACACTAATTAGCCCATCGTTGAACGCTTTAAAGATCGCCGATGTCGCGTGCGCCTCCGGGCACTTAATTAGCGCCGTATAAAGCGCCAGGACGACGACGATCATCGTGAGCTTCGACGCAATTAAACGCACAAGGTATAATAATCGCTGGCTTTGGACGACAGTCTACAGCATTAGCGCATTACGAGCAAAAGAAATTCGAAAAGCGCGCGAAGCTTGCTAATGTCGTCGTCTTCCTGATTCAAGGAGGACGGAAGTGTATGTTGCGCAGTGTTTGAGAGAGTGGAATTATTGCACTCTGATGTGCTGGACGACGAGTTTACGGCTGGAGTAAATTTAGCCGCAGAGATAGTCTGATGGGAACGGATGATGATTACAGCTCTACGCGAGAGAGAGAGAGAGAGAGAGAGAGAGCTGATTGACGTGTTCATTGATGATGGAGGAAAACGCGTGTTTGCCGTACGGTAATCGCCCGGTAGAGTTTGGTTATACACGTGATGAGCAGGAAGTATCGGTAGCGTATTTTCTGTAATTGATTGCGGATTTGCGTGGATGTGTGTCGAATTTTGAGAGAAAATATAGACCGGACCTGAAATTATTGATTACGCGTCTAATTATGCGATGGAGCAACCATCCGTAACTAATTTGAAAAATATTTTATCAAGCTAACGATCAAAACATCACCTCGAGCGTAGCTTTGTGAAGTTTTTCATAAACCAACAGAAAAAGTGATGATCCTAACATTAACTTCAATTAAAGAATTTTCAGAGTACCTTGATCAAGATTCCATGTATACAGCAGGTGTGGGTTGGCTACGCGTGAAAAAAAAAGAAAAAGCCTAAGTAAAAAGTTATACAGCCGACTCTGTCGAACTGAACGCAAATGTCACGGCGCTGATTTCAGACCTGAAAGAGCCGGCGGAAAGTGAAAAGCCGGAATCCAAAGCCAACCAAGCGAGGAAGTTTATAGACTGTGTCGAGCTTGACGTATAGGATGTTGCTGCACTCGATCTGCCACCGAAACCCATATACGCGCGAAGCCTTTGCACACTTATTACTATATAAGAAGACGTAATGATGGTTATTATCGTTCGATTCGATGTATACCGCGTGTACTTCGATGAACTAATTAGGTTAAGAGTATTTTTGTTGGAATACTGAAGTTTCCTTGGCTTTTTGTATCTCATTATACTTTCCTCTCTGTAATTGGACGTGTACAGTTATTGTTCAGCAGATCTTGGTATATACAAGGCAAGGTGAGTTTGACTACTGGCAAAGCATTTAATTGAAAATGTAGACATTGGAATATAGAGGCAAAAAAGATTTGAAAAATTATCCGAACCATTTACGCCTTTAGCCAAGCCTTGAACGTTCAGAAGATATGCAATTAAGCTGTGCTCAATTATTGTTTAATTGATTATTATGTAAACGTGTCTTGTCATCCTGAATATATTTTTTTGAAGCGTGATCTAACTATATCAAGCTACTGTAGGAATAGCTTAGGATTTTTTGTCTAAAAATACCACGAAATGAATTATTTTTGAATGTTAACGAGGCATCCAACTGGAAATATTGTCTCATCTTGATGATGTAACGCTTTTCCCAGTCATTAAAGCCGTAACGCATAATTAACGTTATTATTACCTTTCAAAAGTACAATGGAATCATCCGCGCATGAGACAACATCCAAATAAAACTTCCCTACCGAAGTAATAAGATAGTAACTTTTTTCCATCCAATATCTTTTGCTCGTAGCTTACCGACAGTCATGAGGTAAACACTCGCACATGTCCGCCAAAGTCTACTTCCATACCTCCCGTCAATAGCTCAGCTTCTAAACTTTTAATTGATCCTAACAGAACAATCGAGCCCAGAACTGTACCACCACTACCAAGAGTATATAATCATTCCGTACACAGGAACCAGAACAGCTGACGCCCTTCACCTCGACCTTCAAGAGTCGCGGGAGAGCAGCGCAGCGTCGAAAAAAAAAACACAAAAGGAGCGCGTGTAGCCTCGCGAAAGAAAAATGCCTGTGCGAGAAACTTGCCTACGTAAGTGCAATATTCTCGATTTACGTAAGCTTGCTCTCGAGTGTCGTTTATGCTTCGAGAGCAGCAGCCGCTTTTCTTCGCGAATTCCTCGATTGAGACTTGAGCCGCTACGTGAAAAGCGAATTAGCAGCTCTCTGAAGCACATTCCGTTCTGCGGATTCGATGGAGACTTACTTTCACATGCCCGCGTAGAAAGTGCGATTACTCGGGTTTTTATGTAATACGAGCTTGGTATTAGAAAATGTTGAACTTTCGAGACGATTTAGGAGATTATGTTGTAATACGCGATACTAAGTTCAAATTATGTTCTTCATTTTCGATCCAAAAGATTGTATTAAAGACATGCGTTTCCATATAGTTTCACAAGCGGTAAAAAGCAGTATAATGCTCGAGATTAAAATCGCTAATGTATATGCAAATACAGTTTTTCGCAAGGCTGGTTATCACGAGCCGTGACCGCGGTTGGCAGGATTTTTTTTTTTTTTTTGAGCGAAAATCATTTTTAAAACTTCCTGCAGAAATTCATTCGGAGTCTGGCGGATGGTCGTTCGTGAGAAGAATGAAGAACACGGCATACTCCTTCTATAAAAGAAAGATGACGCAATCTGCGGATGGCATAGTTTCCAGCGACTGCCTTCGTTGAGAAAAAGAAATAGATAACAGAAAGTCGCAGAGTTTCCATCTTTTTATATGTACATCCTCATTTGCAAACTCGATATCTCTTTTCTTATGAGATTTCCTACACCTCCATACAGCCTCGTGAACAACATTCATTTTTATCTGTCCATTGTTCCACCAAAAAAAAAAAAAAAACGTTTTTAGTAATGTACCGATTGAAAAAAGCAAAACTCGGCATTTTCGAAGCCAGTGTGATTGACTGGTGGTTCGATTTCGAAAGACACCAGGTCAATAACCGATTTTTCCGTTCGGTTCGAACAAAGCGAGCGCGCGAAGGAGTAGTCGATCGAAAAAGAGAAGAAGGATGTAGAGCAAATCAGAGAGGAATCACGAAAGAGAGAGAGAGAGGGCAGGTGTTGTAAGACACGGCATCGATCATCGATCCGCGCGAGCGAACTTAATGAAGAGCTATGGCTCGAGATCGGTAAAAAAATCGCGTCTAGATCTCCTGCGCGGTTTACATGGAATAATCTATTGTGTGAATCCGTGAGGTGTGTGATTTATTACTGGTTATTGCGAAAGGCCATTTATCATTACAACAATTGCACTGTTGTGAGCTTTGTTAAAAATTGACAGACTCTCTCGAAGCCATAATATTAAGAAATTAATAATGGATGATAGGGTATCGATGGTTATACTGTAGACTTCATCCGTTGAGTGAAAGGAATATTAGTAACAAAGAAGACTTCTACTGTTGAGAATTAAAACTGTCGTTCGTTCAAACCTTCTCACAAGTCAGTCCACAACATTATCGACAAGCAGTTGTGAAAAATGAACCTCTCAACGCACAGGTGCAATACATCCAAGCATGACGAAAATATATTATTTATCCAGAGAACAAGATCACGTAATTGTTACCGTTAACTAGTTAAAGTACGAGCAGCAGCAGAAAGTCAGCACGTGCAGAAGAGAGAAAAAAAGACGATTTATAAAACAGGATTTCCTCGGCCAGCCGAAGCGAGTCTGGTTTCTTGCAAAACTTTATACACCACTTCTTCGCGCATAATATCAACAATAATAACGGCAGCTATGGCTCTTCTCTTCCGTGCGCGCATTCACGAGCATTCGAGCGATTTGAATTAACATGAAAGAGGAGTCCATTTTTTTTTTTCAGAGGGAAGATTGCGTAACGTGCGCATTTTTCTCGCCACTGCTGCTCGGTCATTATTTTCACGCTTAATTGTCATAACTTTTTTATCAGTTCGACAAGTGTTTACAGTAAACTTGGGCGCTTCGTAGAAGCTCTTCGGAATTTTCTAAGTTGCGATTATCACTCTATTAGTTGACGTTTATATTTCTTCGGTGTTTGTATAACACATCGAGATGCATCCAGAAGATAGCTCCAGAAGTGCTTAACGCTAAGTAATTACTGTCTGATTAATAATGCATCTCTCAACGCTACAGCAAACTTTATTACGAAATTATTGCGAAAACGTAATACGTCTCTTTAGATAAATATTAGTTAAAATCGAAAGGAAAAGTTGAGTATTAAATCGATTCTTCGAGTTTTTCGTTATCTAACAACATTGCCCGCCGGCAGTGCAAAAAAAGAGTTTGCTGATTTTAATGCGAATCGACGCGGAGAATGAAGATATGGTATCGAAGCCAACGAAATCGATAATCCGACAGCTGAAAAGCGATAAAGCACGATACAGAGACTCATGCACGCCAAATACAATGTACTGTCAAAAATAAATCTTAGGCGTGCACGATACGAAAATTTACTTTCATTGTACGTTTACTTAACAAATGATCTCATGGATTTCAATTTCGTAACGATCACCGCAACGAAGATCAGATAAAAATAATATATAAATTGTGTCTTATCTAGTAAATTGCTACGAAGCATCTACAAAGTTCTAAAAATAGTCGACCCATCAGTTAGCACAGCACAAAGACACGTACAAACACATCGCCTTCTCCACCTCCGCAAATTCAATTAGACCACATCCAGCAAAATAATTAACAAAAGGAATGTATAAAGTGAACCTGCAGATGTCGAGTCTTTTTTCAAAGCCATATATCCCTTCGAACGACAACAATAACAACTGCAGCAAGCACAGAGAGTCGGTGTGTGCGTGATTCATTGGTCGCGAACGAGGTATGCGCCTCAGGGAAAAGCGATTAATTTATCTCTCTCTTGCTGCTAATAGCGAGTTATGGCTTTGCTCATTCAATTTGGTTTCATACCTTCTTTCTGTTGTCGCTGATCTGATCTCGTTAGTTGCTGTACATACGAGTGGACTTTTTAATTGTATTTTCGATGCAGGTGTTGAGAAATCATTTTTCTGATTGGCAACTTCGAAATCTTCGAATCGACGTGTATATACCAGTGATGATGCAATTCATCGACAGAATATGATCGTGATGTCTTTCGACAGATATAACATATTGCAACTGCTCCCGTGGATTGTTCGCAGTAAATTAAGGACCTGTTCGAAAAGCTAAGCTCTAGTTCCAACAAGAGACAGATATAGTCTCTCTTCAAATAAATTCTCGAGGTGCTTTAAAGCTGATCTCGTAATAGGATTATTCGCAACGGAAAAGTGTAAGATTTGCAGATCGAGTCCAGCAAGAGATCAGAATGTAGGATAAACCAACAACAGCTGATAAGGATTACGATCTAGATGGAAATATTTACGTGCCTGACCTCGAGAAAGAAATCCACTCTCCGGCCATTTGTCTCCGAGAAACATTGCATCCGTTTTGTGAAGTTATTCTGCTCACATTGAATTCATTTTTGATAAACCAGTGTAAATTCAATTAAATCTCCATCTTATCAGCGAGACCAGAAATAAAACTCCACTAGATAAGCCCGGATGTATACCACGCGGGGAATTCAAAATTCGCTGTGTCCCGGTCATCTCTCCATTACGAAGTCAAGCGGTGCGCAGGCCGTGACTCACTCGCCGCGTAACCCCGTTGCAGTGTACGCTCCCGAGAAACGCTAATAATGCACGCGCTTTTAAGTGGCAAACACAAGAGGGGCCCCCTGCATACAATGCATTGTAAAGTACGTGCGTACGTACGCTAGCCTACTGGTCAGCTCGACTTTTTTTGCATTGTTTCTTTTTACTCTTCTTCTTTCTAGTTCGTTCTTCCTTTTTCTATCTGGAGACGTGTATCGTAAGAAGAAGTTTTATTTCCTTGTGTTTTATTGCTGTAAGTTAGAAAATAAAAGTTCCCTTGTACGAGGTATAAAGGAAGTTGAGCGAAAAACTTGGGATTAAATACCGAACATAATTTGCGAGACCATCTGTGTGTAACAAGATTTTATTCAACTTCACACTTCATGTGCATTAGAACATATTCAACTGCGCGTTTCGCAGATATCTCGAGAATGAAAACGATATGTGGGTCAGGAAAACCCACGTGTTCCATCATGAAATGTAGAGTTTCCGAGCAGCTGCATTTTACTTTGATTTGCGAATACAAGCGTATATAGTCAGACTTGAATTCCGAATGAATTTTCAGAAAATTTGTGCAGTGGCATGAATTAAAAAAAAAAACGTTTTAATTTCACCCACCAAAATATCTCCCGACTCTAAAATCCTACCAACGACGACGTGCAATCACTCGTCGCATCATAAAAGCCGCTACATCGTCTCGCTCCATTCACCGGTATACACGTTGCACAATGGACTTTGTCGTCGCGGTTGTAGTCTATAGGGTCTAACCTCGCCCACGATAGTCTCGAGTCTCGTTCCATTGCACGCGATTGCGTAAGACTTGCCGGAGACGGAGAAAGAAGATGTCGAGTCAAAGGCCCCCACGTGAGAGACGTACTTTACGGAATGACGGTATAACGTGTGTGTTTGCGTAGAGAGGAAGTCACTGATGCTGATTGTGGGCGAGATGAGACGAACTACCGGGTTCTGCAGCTTATATACGTGATCCTAATTGACGACGATGCTGGCGGGTTGATGAAGGTTTGAGTGGAAAACAGTGTCCGGGTATTATGGAGATAGATTCTGTTGTTGTCGGAGAGCTAAGTTTTTTCGTAACAACGTGAGTATTAATTAAATAAAATATAAACCATCCACAATTTCAGTTGCGATGCTTTAAAAGGCAAAATAAGCCTACGAACGTTGCAGTAAAGTATATATCATCATCATAGAGGCTAGACGCATTCGAAGAAATTCGCGGTTCGTCGATTAGCCAAGAAGAGTACACGTCCGCAGGCTAATGCGCTCGAAAGCTTACTCCGTTACGCATACCGGGGTAATTCTTCGAGTAAGTGTGCCCAGCAGCTGCAGCCGGACGGCTCGGGTGTTCTTTCTTTCCGCCTAGTGCACTCCTGCAGATATGTATACCGAGTCAAATAAAAGAGTTTATATACCGCCCGGTTTTGTAGCTATCAAAGAGATCGTTCACCGTGTGAATGGCTTGGAATTAATTTTTTTTTTTTTTATTTCGATCATTATACGTTTTGAATTTGGCGGTAAAATATTATTTAAATTTATTGGTGAATACAGTTAGAAATAAAAACATGCGTGTGTGCTTTAAGTATATAAATAAGAGGATTCCTGCGGCGTTCCAGTTCAGTATGTAAACACGTTGAGTATAACTCCCGTGAATATGAGTCATAAAAGAGATGAAGAGTAACGAGTAACCTTATTTGTAAATTAAGCTCGAATTAGATGCACTAGAGTAGACTGTGCAGGAAATATATATATATATTTCGACTGATTTTAAATACTTCTTATCTGTAATAATTTGCAGCTCAGTGCACTCGACGAGAAATTAATTCGATTATCTATAAAATTTACAATCGATATATAATCCAGTTTCCATTTTTCATAAGTCTAGTTTTTTGGCGAACTTTAGCAGCAGCAGCGGAGATCTATAACGGAATCGGTTAACCACATTTCACTTTTCCGGTCGAACGATCTAATTTAACGAAGGCGAAACGGCTAAAACAAAACGTCGTCGTCCGATGATCGGCAAAAAATCAAAGTACCGTAAATAATTTCGAGCCGGCCGCAATGTCGTGCCTATAACTGGCGTGACAAAAGGAAAATGGGTTATTTTATAACGCGACTCAGGCATGACTCGTATATAATGAGTCTTAAATATTAATAAAGAGCAATTGGAACGACAAATGTTTTTTTTTTTTAACGTGTGAATTCGAGTATATTTTTTTTTCAGTTAAAATTGCATCGAAATGACTGTTTAATAATTTTTTGTTTTGAAAAAACTTCGTGAGAATACAGCTTAGCTTGGATCGAGGCACCTACATTACGAAATAAAAATAGCATCATATTCAGCTTTATTACAGTCATAAACTCTACTTCCGGTGTGAATACGTTGAAAAAGTAACTGAACGTAGAAGGCGCTATCATCAGCATTCTTAAAACTAAAACTGAACAACACTCCATACAATATTTAAACTTTAACCGTAATCTGAGTACGTAGCTCCGAATTAGCTTTCGAAATTAGAAAAATATTTTAGCCACGATATTCTACATTCGCTAAAGACTACTCGCCTCGTATAACTTAAAAACGAGCGGCCAAACATTCCCTCGTCACGCGAGTAGTACATTCGTTGCCTCAAACTACCCGGAAAAATAAACCAACAAAGGCATCGTTACAGTTTTTTACCCTTTGTATTTATCTCGCTATACGGGGCAACGTCGCGCACGCGAAACTAATGCCACAGCGCAACACTAGGTGGCACAGATTGCCGGAATCTATATATTCAGATTCTATGCTATCTTGAAATCAAATTTTTTTAAAACATAAATAATATTTGAATTATACTTTCGTCAACTCCATCCGCGTCCGTTAATCAGCACAAACACGCGACAATCCAGAACGATAATAATTTTCGTGTCCACCAGCAGAAACACCATCTCATATCCCCAAGCGCGACTACCATATACACCACATCAGAGAACGATACTGTCCCGCGGCTGTGGCTACGGCGGCTTGACCGACCATAATCGCATTCCAGTTTGATGCACTCGCTCTCTCGACTCCGTAGTCCGGTTTCCGAAGATGCCGGCGTCGCCACCGCCGCATGGAATAAATTGAAATTCGCCGTCGTCCAGTTTTCACCGGACCGAATTCCGAACGAGCCTTCTGATCTCCTCTGATGCGTGTTTCGCCTGCTTTTACGATTTCGCCGATAACTTTGTCATTTTTATATTATAATATGCGTAGCTTGGAGTTGCAGCTGGCTCGAGAACGATGAAAAAAAATAGATTACGTATAGTTGACGGCGATTTTGAATGGATGAAGATCTTACAAAGTCAAATGTATGCAGCGAAGCCAAGTTTTAGAAATTCACTGACGACTTTTGTGCAAAATGTTGAAGGTTTGCTTGGTAATCGTTTTATTTTTATAGCCTGACTAACTTGATATATAAAAATGTAAATCTTCACTCTCTTGAAGGTGTTTTAGGCAATAGAGGTAACCTTAACCGTCAATGTAAAGAATTAGGTTATAGGTATCTAGATATAGATTCCAGTACTGCTTGGTAACGCGGCGAAGCGATTACGCAATCATAAGTGCAGCTGATTGTCGATTTGATATTTCTTTCTCTCTTGTCTCGATAAGAACGTATTTTTCAATGTGTTTTTATCATCTACCATTGAACGATCAAAATATCCACGTCTTACGTCATTTGATTTCCATCCCATAACTAACAACAATACACCTCAGTCTAAACGGGAAACCGTCCAAAAATCTAGTTCAATCATCTCGAATCATGCAAATTTGGATCAGACGAAAAGCGGAGATAGCGAGCAATTAAATCCGCACATATACTCTCCCGCATTTACATGCAGTACAAGCAAATCCAAAGCTCGATGAATATTAAAGCGCAGCAGCTGTGCGGGTATACGCAGGCCTACATTCGCGCGAAAAAAGGAGCAGGTTCGGAAAGGAAAAGAGAGCCAACTGAATGTGTGTCACTTACGCGCTGCATCGAATCAATGGCTCAATGACTTCATCGAGTGAGCACGTGCGCGAGTTACGCAGATGCATGACATCAGGCGTCTCGTCTCATTCCCCGGATTTCTGAGGATATACTTGCCGCGTTTATGCTAATTCATACAAGAGTCGATTTATAAAGACAGTGATAAAGTTTGTTTTTAAAAATAGAGTGAAAGATTCAACTATTGAAGCACAATACGCTAAATAAAGTGTCGTTTACACGATCTTTCCCTCTATCGTACAAACCGTTATATACAAGCTTCGAATTTTTCTTGCGAT
Organism: Pteromalus puparum; assembly: GCA_012977825.3. Lineage (NCBI taxonomy): Eukaryota > Metazoa > Arthropoda > Insecta > Hymenoptera > Pteromalidae > Pteromalus > Pteromalus puparum. Next base: position 81,740,931 of record CM053170.1, on the reverse strand, counting down.
TTTTCGCAATCTTTTGTGTGTATACAATATACGATACAACAGAGCAGATACTATTATTTCAGCGAGTGACATAACCTCGTTGAGATAATACACAAGCGCGGAGAGGAAAATACTCATCGCTATCTCAGTCGTTGATAATAGATCCGAGCTTTTCCCCATCTGAGACATACCGGGGATGATTAGTCAGTCCAGTGTTTATATTTTTAACGCTGCTTACTCGCGTCTCTTTACACTGCGAATAAAAGCTATTTCATACGAATCCTCGCGATACCGATTCTATCCGTAATGCATAGCGTCAAGGTTCCATTGCAAGCACTTGATAGCGACACGGCTGTCAAAGCTTCTTAAATGAGAAAATCACTCCTGTCATTTTGAAGAATTGAAAACACGTGGCTGCGCAGCAGACCAACGACATTTCTTGCACTTTGCCGGTATTGCGTATATCGCGTTGCGACGCCTGATTTGAATATTTGGTAAAAATAAATTTTTGCGTTGCGAAAATTATTTACAGCTGCGCCGGAGCCGTTTTTATCTTACATGAATAAATGTACGAATTTATATCCGAGACGTGATGTCATCGGTTCACCTTGCGTATATACA
>CM053170.1:81480051-81739390 GCA_012977825.3 Pteromalus puparum | reverse complement strand
TCAATTAAAAAAAAAAAAAAAAAAAAAAAAAAACTCGTTCCTATACACTCAAACCTGTGAGGGTCATAAAATCTTCTGAAAAAAACTGCACGTATAACCTCACCTAAATCAAGATTCTGCTGCTGCTGATCATCATAATCGGCGGGCATGGCGACTACCATATTCCTTCAGAGATCGGTATAAACTGCACCAGTTATAAACACTGCGTAAATCACCAGCACAATCCGTCCGACACTTCGGAGTCACTCGCGCCGGAGAAAAATCAAGCAAACCGTATAACGATACCTCGGAGATCGAACACTAAAAATAAGCCTTGAATCGCGTCATCGCTCACTAACTCTCGTCGCGTTCACTTCCCCGAAAAACGAACTTTTTATACACACGTACGCGCGCGTGTCTGTGTATTATATATATCGATCGAGCGCGTGCAAGTATCACAAGAAAAAGAGAGAGAGAGAGAGAAGAGAGAGAGACGCGTGCGTCGCACGACTGCACGAGACGGAATGCGGCTGCAGCAGCGCTGGTTGCTGAATCGAGCCGCCGCCGTCGACGCCGACGCTCGACTATAACCCCCTCTACCGGAGCTTGCCGGCATCGGGACACTTCCTGATTATACGCGCCGTGTATATAGCTGTTGAATTCTTCTCCCCCTACTCTTTCTCTCTCTCTTCCTACCTGTATCTAGGTATATGTATGTCTGCGAGAGAACGGCGGCGGGGGCGTGTGTGCCGAGAGAGAGAGAGAGAGACAGAAGTACGTCCTCGTCATTCTTGCGAAGAGAGCAGAGAGTCTGGGCTACTGAGATTGTTGTCGGGTTTCGGAGCAGCGCCGTGTGAAATGTTATTGTTTTAGGGAGTTTGATCGAAAAGTGCGCTTGTCGCTCCTTTGAGAAGTGAGGTATTTGAGAACGGCGCTGAATTTGAAATTTTCAAGATTATACAAAGTTATATAAAAACATGTACAATAACTAATCATATTTTTTCAGAAAAGTAAGAGCCTTTCTCTCTCTCTCTAACACCGGAAGACGAATGACTGTCATTACAAGCAAACAAAGCACTAACGCTTGCGAAACAGTATCGTAAACTTTTCTGTAAATATTCTAAAGATGATTAGCACAGCATCCATTACAGACAGCAACACACGTCGCACAGCCTGCGGAGGTACTAAACAAGGAAGAATTGCACATAAACGAACACCTTGTTCACCTCATTCCTATGTGCGAATACTAAAAATTCTTCGTGCCTGGGAAGTGTCTATGCGGCTAAAAATAAATATCGTCGAGTACTTCGATTAGCACTGAATTCGTCAACGAAATTGAGGTCTTTTGAATCCAATTGATACACAAACTCGTCTATGCAAAGCATCAAAACTACTCTTTTTCGCGTATAACAATCTCTCAGCCATGAAGCTTTGTAAGTTGGAATTTCGTCGACTATACACAGCCTTCGTCGCGTCGCTTCGATCCTCCTCTTCGCGGACGGACGCGCCCACAAGCGTCGAGTTGAACGAACGCACTTGCAACGCGAGAAATTCGCCGACAACGCGGCTTTTTTTTGCCGACGAGCAAAGAGCTTATATACCGCGTCCTTTTTGCTTTCAAGAGCCGAGAGAAGTTGCCTGAAATATGCTTCGAGGACTGTGATATTGAATCGCCGCTGATGATTTGTTTTTTGGCCGTTATTGGTATTTATACTCAATCGAGGAGATGTGCTTTATGAATGTGGATTAGGAGTGAAAAATAATTTAGGTCCTTGAAAGATACTTCTAAAATAGAATCTTGTTAAAAGTCCTTCATTATCGCCTCTCACACCTACGCGCATATTTATTAGCGAAACAATGTACGAACACTTTGAATAAACAAATGACACGCAGCTGGCAAAATTACACTGCCAAAACTTTAGCTTGCCAGAACGAGAGCAAATCAACGCTCTAATAATATGCACTGAATAAAGCTGTCATTGTTTCCGGAACGAGAAAGCGCTATATGTGCTCGTATACATCACATCCTCAATGCAAATAAGGCCCAAGGTGTGGTCTCTATATGCATATAGGGGAGAGTATACGTACCACTTTCTGATACATTAAGCATAAATATACATAGCATTAACATTCATCTCTGTGATGTATACATTTCGGAGAGATGTGACGCGTGAGGAGATCAGTACACGATTCATAAGATGATTTTTACAATGTGACAAATATGTATACGTCTTTACAAAATATATTGTTATGCTTTGCGTGAAAGTCAAAACTCAGGACACCGTGAAAGAAGAGCGAATTCTCGAGCGATATCTCTGCAAAAATGCACGTTAATCTAATCTTATCGTTATATTCATGCAATTCTTCCCGCTGCGATGAACTCAAAGAAAATCCCAAGCGTCAGACGAGCGGTTACTCACGTACGCAAGCATAACGGTGTCCAATTATTCCTCTCCCCTTGAAAAAAATTTTCAAAATACATTGCACATTGTATATCCTTCCAAGGCGCCCAGGTGTATAATTAAAACTCAAAGCACATGTTTCAGGCTCGATTAAAAAGAGAAAAAGTAGACCAGTCGTACCGGTATACCGAACCAGCTAATCACCCATATTCAAATTCGCTAATGATCTATAATACGCCCATGCATCGCTCCTTTTTCCGACAAGTGCAACAAAATCATAAGCCGAAACGCACCGATACCGCGAGAGACGTTGCAGGCGTATACTATAATTGAAGTTTGCCTGCTGTGCAGGTATATGTATATAGTACTGTATACCGCGATGCACATGCGCTCGCTTTGAAATTAGACGCATAACTTTACGCCAGAGGCTGCTGCTGCCCCAGAGACTCGAGACTACTCCTCGTTAGTGCCTCTCGCACTGCTACTGGTTAAAATTGCCTTTTAATTGCTGGCACGTGGGCGGATTTGATTCTTGATGGTGAGTGAGGTCCTCCGATTTACGATATTAGATAGACGATTTTTTTTCTGTTCCTTCAATTGTGCGCGAAAAGATCGAAGAAGTACTGTTTCCTACGATGATCATAAAGTGAGTTTTTTATGGATTAAGAAGTGTGCAAATAGTGTTGAAACTCAAGGACTATAAAGTGTAAACTGCAGGCACATGTGTGTGAATATTCAATGGGTGAGCAAACGCGTTTACGACACAGGAAATCGTTTGTCGCAGGTTCTAACTAATAAAGTAAAGCTTGCACAGCTTATGAGGTTAAAAAAAAATGAAAACGAGAGCGTGTTTTGAGGTTATGTCGCTATAGAAAATCAACCTCAAAAGATTTTAAATATTCAAATCCTTTTACGAACGAATGACTCACAGCCACCTACTAGGTTTCTATTTGCAAGCACATCGCTTAATCTAAGAAGACACATGGCGTATTATCTTCCCTCACATTATACACTTTGTAGTAGGTATATATGTGCTCATGGACATCTCTTCAAAATCAGATCTAGTGCGTAACAAAAAGTTCATTCTATACGGGCCACACACAAGGTATGTAAAGAAAATCAAGAGAATATCATTAATCCAAGCGCACCGCTAGTCATGAATGATCCGAAGCCATTCGAATGATCGAAGTAATACGAAGCACTTGACAATGTTCGTGATGCCGCGAGTAATCCGATTTATTTTTTTAGCACATCGACAGATTTACTCATTATATACCATGGAGAGCTTTAAGTGTAATCGTGGGAAAGGAATCACATCCGGAAATAAAAAATATAGCAACCGTTTGTCACCTTGACTTTGGTACACGTTCCTGGACTCACATCCTATATGCAGCTTACTATATGGTAACAGGAAACGCAGCGCAGCGTGATCGTCTCGCGGTCCTGCTTACACCGCTGATGGAATACGGCTATTATGCCCGGCTATCAGGCTGTGACCACAGCGGAAAGTTTAAGGTTATGGTTCTTACGCCCAGAACGGTCAGCAATAAAACCCGCTTTGTAACTAATCCAGCTGTATACCGCGTGTGTTGGCTGATTACCGATGAGTTGCAAATTCCTGAATGGCTAATGCTGGTTGGTTGAGAAAAGAGTTTAACCGCTTCGAGAAAGTACATGTGGTAGTTTATTTTGAGGTTATGTGAGAAAGCAGATGTTAAAACTACACATATACGACTGGAAATAGAATCACTGGTTCAGATTAATGATGTAACGTTTTTCACAGGCTGATTCGCGATCAGAGGACATGAACAATGGCGACTTGTATCGTAAAGCAGAAATCACTTTACACGACCATTGTATAAAATCAAAGCTCAAGCTCGCACTTTTCTCACGACGAATCCAGTGATTATCCAACAAAACAACAACTCTAGCATGAATAAAGACCAGTCAGTCTTCTGAAATTAACCATGAGACAAGGAACTTGATTAAACTTCATAAGAAAACTCGTTACATTACTCTAAGCCTCTGCCAAACAAACCCAGCACATCTACAGAGCATCATCGTGTAGGGAACAGACGTTCCTCTGTTCTCTACATAGCCAGTACCTACACAAAAGCGCACTCTGCTGCATAATGCGCATGCATTCGCGTGACTTCAAAGCCCAACGCGACGTTTGCCGTGAAAACACCCTTGCATCAAAGAAGGGGATTGAAAAAATAAGGCAAAAGCAAGCGGCAACTCTGGCTGTTGTATAATCTCGTTGACACGGATTATAGAGCACGATGACGCTTCGGCGTATGTGTGGGCGAATGTGCAGCAGCTGCTGCTGCTGCTGCAGTGTCGATGACGAAACTGCTTTGATTGGAAGTTGAATTTGGTACGGGTTGTACTTACAGAAAAAATTAATGTATTGTATAGTTGATACACTTTTTTCCGGAGCTTAAAAGCTCTTACGTGTGTCGCTCGAGCTTTGAAAGCTGCTTGACAGTTTACGACCGCTGTATACGTGCGTCTGTGCTAATGATTTTGGCACAGCGAGTGCATATTTTATCGGAGGCCGGTAGCCCTCCCTTTGCGTCACTGCTGTGCTGCTGTGTACTCTATATAAGTGAATGAACGAGCGGTTCTTATCTCGAACTGCTCCGAATACGAATTTAATTATAAATCTGAGAGTTATATTTACGAAAGAGTTGCGGAGTTTTTGATGAAACATTTTTTTAACGATGTTGTACCGTACATCATTTCTATAGTGTTAAAGTGATGGAGTGTGACCTCTTTGAAAAAAATGCATTTTTGTAACATAAAGATACTGTTCAAACAATTAAATTTGGTTCACACAGAGGACATACGGTTGTACAGTATTTTACTGTTATGCAATGAAAGCCAGTGATATAATGGACTTTGGGAAGAATTTCAGTGATCGATTATGCGTTTTGTCGATTGCTACCTTCCAACAAGCGTCAGCTGTTATTACAGTCAAAGATGCCTTATTACTATCATTAGCTATCTATTTGATTCCTCCTATTGCACAATAGGCGCAAAGAATAGTCGACCGTTATACACACGTGTTTGTCGGCCTTCGTACATCGTTCCGGAACGAAAGGTGTTATGTGAAAAAAGCCTTTTTGCCAGCTCGAATAAAACTGTTTTAAATTTTATTCCAAACTCGACCTTCCCGTTGAATATTCAGTGAAATGAAAGATTTCGCTTTGAAGGGACTTACCTTTAAACTTTATCAATTTGAAGTTGCTTACCTGAAACAAACAAAATTACAGATTCGTTAGGAAGTGCTATAATCATCTAATTTATTCAAAAAATCTAAAAAAAAAGGAACTCGAAAATCGGTCAAGCTTCGGTATAATAAGCGGCGCGTGCGCGAATAAGCTCGTTATCCACTGGATTCATAATCGAGATAACACGAGAGAGAGAGAGAGAGAGAGAGAGAGAGAGAGAGAGAGAGAGAGAGAGAGAGAGAGATGTCCCGGTTATATACGCGCTCGCGCGCGCCTTAACGGGATTTCGGTCCGAGCAGCAGCGAACTAACACGCGAAGAAAATACTATACATATAACACAACGTAGGAGCGTGACTCGAAGCAAGTGGCTGCGCAATGATAATTACAAGCGGCCCACACACGCCCAGCTGTATATTCCTTCCAGGTTGTTGTGGAGAATTAACCCACGCCCGATGTGTAGCGTATAGTTAAAAATTTTTAAATGTGCCTATCTACGATCTTCTATGTTGAAATTTGTGTTTTATTACGTTTTCAGGTAAAACTACATCGAATTCCAAACTCCGGTTTTTGTATATACTCAAGCGATTTCAATTGGAACATTCCCAACAGAGCGGACACAATAAAGGAGAGTCGAAAAAGTTTGTGCAGCGGGCCTCATCGAGCGCGCGTGTCCACTTCGACCAGCCGACAGGTGCTGATGGTCAGAATGAACCGGTGTTTTCAAAAGAGTGCAGGTATAGTATATACGACGCATCATTGCGCGGTGCAAAGGGACAAGGTGCTTCTGATGATGAGGATAGTATCGATGGTTTGAAATTTGCTGTAGCGAGTGTTTGAAGAACGAGTTTTGTTTTAATGAAATAGTTAACGCAAATCAATGTGACATGAGTGCCGTATGGCAATTGTATATCTCTTATCTCGTCGCGTTGACAACTCATCGATAATTAAAATACGACATTTATAACCGATCCAAGGTCTTGGCCACTTAAAGCTCTTTTACGACTGTCCATTGTGTATCTCGTTGCATAAACCCAAGCTCCAAACAATTTTTCAGTGATATTTTTACGTACTACAAGTTTGCAAATTGATGTACCCGAAATAATGTCAAAAGAGCCAAAATAACAATGACGACACGACTCGGCGGGGACTATACCGTAGTTAATTCACTTCCTTCCGGACCAGATGGTAAGCACTTGCCATCGGTTGCTGGATCGTCATAGTTGGACAGACTCGTGTCTCTCTCAACTCGAGTAAAAGAACAAATTGCTCTCGAGACACTGCGGTTTCTACTGTCTGTTTCCAGCGCAATATGCCGCGTTCAAGGGAAGAAATATCGCTTTTGCATCAAAGAATAGAAAAATTCGTGTTTACCATATCAACGTATTCTCAGAAACTGAAGATGCTTCAGAGCGTTAAGTCAACCATAATAGCTCTCGACCATTAACCCCGTAAACTTGCCTAAATTAGTGACAATTTATTATCCACCGGCTTAATCAGAAGCGAAAAAAGCTCGTCAGACGGCCAAGCACGAATTTATCTTTGAAGTTCGAGGCGACGACCTAGGACGAGCTCTTTCTTTTCCCTCCCAACCCAACGACTCTGTTTTCATTTATTTACGTGAAACTCGGCACCGAGTGGTGTGCGGTCTATTTTCGGAAGGACTTCCAAAGTGCATTAGGTACACACACTAGCGTGTGGAATCGAGCAGAGTTAACTGGAAAGATCGTTTAAGCAAATCGTCCGTTATACAGTCGACGAAAACTTTGTTAATGGTTTGTTCGTAAGCTCGGTTTGGACTACGAATGTGTATATTGAGTGGTTTTCACGGTGTTATCGATTGCATCGAGGAGTTTTTAATATTTTAGTATAGGCGTCGTTAATGACATTGCTAACAGGGCGCACTTCAAGCGTGACAATTGAATTTGACCAGACTAAACCAAAATTGGATTAAAAATTCCTCGACACTGTGTGTGCGGAGGGCAGTGCAGACACGCGGCAAAATCGATATCGAGTGAGCAAACACATGCGCAGGGACGCGCCTACATTAAAACGAAAAAAAAAAAAAAGATATACGAGAGTCAAACACGGAAATGAACGAGGAAAGAAAGCGAAGCATGATTTTCGCTCGAGTGAAATGGATGGGCGCGTCCCTTTGTTGGTTGGAATTCACCTGTCGAGCTGCTTTGCTGGTTGGAATGTGAATGAAATCGAGCTTTTATTAATTCAATGCTCGTTACAACGTATCATTCTTTTCCTTTTTTTGTATACGATAGAAGAGAAATTGATCGCATCATTTTTTTTTTGGAGAGCACTTGGCTCAACTCCGAGTGATAATCGATATGTCTCATCGTCACTCGGCGGTGCCCGAGCGAATACTATTTATAGCTTTAATTTAGCTAGCTAACTTTTCTATTCATGCGGATAATGGGAGAGTAAAAGTTCTTTGCGAGAATCGTTTAACTTTTTTTTATCTCCTAAAAACAAAAAAGTGAAGAATCTAGCAGTTAATTTAACTTATTAACTGTGATACGAAAGTCGTTATAGTTGCGAATCTAATATTTCATCAGCCTCTGTGCTAGTATTCTTATATAGTCGAATCAGAGATACCTCATGCGAATTCGGCAAGCGGTAAAGATATAAAAAAACGAGGAAGTACAGTAAAATTCGCACCTAACGTAATTGTTGTGTAATAAACGAGAAACACCTGGTTGCAGAGTAGTTATCGTCTATACAGTGTAACAAATGTATCCCAAGGTTAATCGACCTCGCATAACCTACTCCGCATCAAAAGCACTCGATCTCCATTGTGCCTACGTGCAAGTTGTGTGATTTTTTCCCTATTATACACAGTACACGCAAAGGAGAACAAGTTTCGAAAAAAGTATCAAACTATCCTAAAACGAATTTCATTCGTCGTTGATTCACAAACTTCGATGTACTTAGCTTTAAGAACTTCATTTCTTTCAACAAAAAAAAAATAAGCTAAGTGTGAAAGCTCTCACCTACCAAACTCTTTCGCACACAAAAGTCGCTAAAACCTACTTTGCAGCTAGAAAAAAAAATGAGCATTACGGCCTACATTTCGTCCCTCGTCCCTCCGAGGAAGAAAACAAAAAGCGGCATCTGCGCACCTAACCTCAATTCGGCACCCTCTTTCCCGAAAGCACAGCGATTTAAAGGCATCCATTTTTTTTTCCAAAAAGCTCGGGGGAAGACGGCGAATTAATGATCTAATAAGGAGGAGATGTTCCCACCAGGAGATACACACGGTAGTGTGGAAAAAACGTGCCGCAGAAGCAACGCATAAGGGTCGAGGTCGAGAGACGCGCCGATGATCGATCCGCGTTGTGTATATAGTGGATGGTCGCGCAACTCCCTCGTTGGATACACGACGACGTTGTCGTTGTCTCGACGTTTGCACACGCATTATCGTTATTGTATGTATGGACAATTACGAATGGTTGTGTACTGTGTAGTTTTTTTTTCTTCTGTTTATCTGTTTCGTGTTTGCTTTGTTCGTTGCGAGTGAGATGTAAATGAGATGTAGCATATAAACGAGTTAGCTGAATTGATGATTCAACTTTGGTGGTTGTTGGACAACATTTTAAAATGGATTTTATCGATGAAAATTGAATGAAATTACTGGAGTTCCCAAGTATAATCATTGATGTTTAACTTTACAATATGACGAACCTATAGCTGTACACTACTATACCAAATTTTCCTCGAATCGATCAATGGAAAAGTGTTACCGCTATATTCCAACAACCATCTATACTTATACTATACTCGTGCTCATATTTTATACAAATTTAATGCAATAGAGAATTCGCTGAGTATAATTTTTTTCTAGAACCTTTTTGTTACAGTCTCGAAAAAATTTTTATAAAAACCCAACAACCATTAATTCGAACGATTCGCCAAATCACATGACAGTTACTACCGAGTATTCGAGCTATATCCGATCTGTTGCTTTTGCACGAAAGTTAAGCATAGAGAGCGAGAAAGAGAGCGCGAGAGGTGTGTACACGCGTTTTTTGCACAGTTGTAGAAATGGAGGGGGACATACCACCTCCTCCTAACGCATATTATATACACACCGAGTCGTGCGATTCCGCGAGCTTCTGGAAATGACACGAAGTAGAGACCTAACCTCAACTGGAAAAAACACGCGAGAAGCTATAATATCGTCTATGCACTTGTCTGCTCCGAAACTTTTGCTATACACACGAATGTGGAGTCGAAACGTTTACGACTCTCTTCGAATATTGAGTAACAATTGTAAAAAGATTAGAAAGCAGAGCTGCCCAAACCGATCACACATAATGTTTTCGCAATAACACTGCAGCTAATGCGAATATTTAATACGGATTTTTCAACATTTATGTCTGACTTTTACTATTTGGTCGAGAGTGCAGGCTGTAAATAATTTAACTGGACTTACGCGATTGTTACGCGTACGTGACGTTTATGTAGAACGTTGCAAAAGCTCAGTCGCATATACCCACGTATCTAAACTCGAGTAAAAATCCGCAATGGAAACATAAATAGAGTTCGAGACACCACAAAAAGTTGATGTACCAATCACCGCGGATAATGATTAAGATTCGGCCTTATAATTTTTTCTTTCAATGAACGAGTGAATTGGTCACGCAGTTATGTAAAAACCACATCGAGCGAGCTTGCGCTGCGTAAAGTAAATACATTTCTTTTATCAAGAGATAAGGAACGTCTACTCGGATACGTAATACCGGTATGTGAACTTTTGCGCTCAAAATCGAGAAAATAAAGCACACGCGCCAGTCAAAATTCCTGAGTCATCCAAGTCTGAGAAGTACATGTATAATTCCAGCCGTCCAAATCAAGCTCGCGCACATCGTCGCGGAATTTCCCAAAACAAACATTTACATACACAAAAGAGTATGTTCGCACAACTCAGCGTATCTGTCAGGGCGACATTCTAGGTTAGAGTCGCATCGGCTACTCCATCTCTCTCTTTCGCTCGAAAATAGCACAGAGGCTACGAGGCTTGAGCTGCGAAACATATGTGAATTCGCGAACACCGCAGAGCCGTATAATCCTCCGCGCATAGCTATACACACCCATGGGGCGCAGCAGCACACGTCATTTTCCCTGTATATACATGTTGTACGCTTGCTTCCGTCCACCTGGCCAAAGAGAACCAGCAATTATCGTCGAGCGAACGACGAGCAGGAAAAAAGAGGCGAACTTTGCTTAGCGGATTAGCGCCTGTGCTATACGTCGAAAGTATAGAGAGATAGAGGGAGAGAGAGAGAGAGAGACCGCAAGGCCGTCGTGTGTCGACGCGCGAGTGTAGGTGCGTAACCTTAATAAACTCTCTCTCGTCAGCGTAGAGCAGCGCCTAGACCTGCTGTGTATTCCTTTCGTAGCCCTGGAGCTGCTGCTGCTGCTTTCGAGTAAAAGCCGACGATGACTGCAAGACCTCTAACCTATGTGGGAGACCGATAACGAATATGCTAAACCAAACCCCGCAACTGTCCCCGTTTTCCATATGAGCTACGTGCGAAAATCGAAGTATTAGTACGAAATCGCAGCTGTTTATTTTTCCGCCGGCAGCAGCAGCAGTAGCAGCAGGTTCCTAATCTCTCGCTCCGGAATTTCTAGGTTATGTTGACTCGGGGCGGGACGTCGAGCTCCGAGTCGCCGGCTTCGATTCTCTCCTAACGACTCGATCATCCGCTTACATACAAAAGTTTGAGGACGAGAAGTCGAGTGATATTGGGACAGTACCTCGTTTGTCGAGCTCCGGGTGGTTCTCCTCCTTGGCGTCGGCCATCTTAGCAGCAGCGGCTAGGGATCGTCAGCCTGGGGTAGAGAAGTGTGAGAGCGAGTATAGCACTCACGCTCCGGATAGTAGGACAACTCTCTCTCTCTCTCTCTCTCTCTCCCGATCAATCGGGCCGTGGCGCGGATGTCGGTGTTATTATCCTCGACTTCCCGGGGGATGATGACGATGGGCTCTTCTGCTCAGCGGCAACGACGACGACGCACACATGCGCGCACTGCACTGATATTATAGGTATACCTCGCACTGTCTTCCCGCACTGTATATATATATATAGCTATATATATATGTGTGTGTGTGTACTATATGCACACCGCGCGCGCACTGTCTGTGTGTTATTTTTTCGCTCTATCTCTCTCTCTCTCTCTCTCGTTGATAACTGATGGGATATTACGTCCGTCTCTGGAGTATGTGCTCGTCGTGAGAGATGTCGATGTGATGACGTTGGGGTTGCCCCCGCGACTATGTGTGCGTGTGTGTATGTGTGTGTTGTGTGTCTCTCGGTCGCGCAGACTGGCAGGCGATAAATCCGCAGGCTGTGCGGCTGCTGCTGCTGCTCTGGTACTGCTGCTGTGCGACTGATAATCGGGGACAGCTGTGTACAGCGACATCTGATGGAGACGTTGTCAGTGATCGTTGCTGGGTTATGGGAGAGTGGCTGTGTGACTGGGCGTTTTTGACCGTCAGCCGGCTTTGATGTTGTAAAGCTTCTTGTTGGTTTTTTACTATTTCGTGTTTTCTTGTTAAAAGTTGTCTTTACATTGGGGAATCATAGAATGTGAAGCTTTGATCTCAGTAGTTAGGTACTACAGTATGAAGATTGTATCAGTTAGAAATGTAAAATATGCTAGATATATATTGTACACGAGAGATTTTGCAAAAGTGTAGGCGATTGAAAATCGTGTACGACACTTTGTTATACACGTTTTTTACAGAATGCACTCAGGTAAACAGTCGTCAGTTGACGGTAAGCAAAGTTTGCCTTGACGATAAAACGAATTTCGCTGCGCTGTCGTTGTCAAGCCACTTCGCAGCTGGATAAAATAACTTCGTTTTTTCGCACCTGCAGGCGGCGCGTGTGTGCGCCGACTAATATAACGTGTGCTACCTCAGGAGCGTATCAAAGAAAAAAAATAATACCGGCTTTTACGATGCGGTTGTTGTTAATGCAGTAAATTTTATGGTACATTATGCAACAATAGTGCACAAATTAGGTGATCTCGCACAAGTCGAGTTTCAAGCCAGACTCATGCGGGAATCACCTATTTTGCGTACTATATTCGCGTAATGTACTATATATGTATACCTATTATTTTGTTCTTAGCAGTGTATACAATGTACTTTTAAAACTTTCATAAATATAAATTTTCATGTTTTTTCCAGTATTGTCATATTTTAACTATCTTGGGTACTCGACTATCGAATACAATAAATATAGGAAGCTTTTGTCTATTGTCATTTGCGACAATTTAAAGTTACGCGTTAAATAATTTCAGAGTAAAAACTAAGATACTGGCGTGTAACACGTGTACTCGATATATCGAACGCTATAATTGTGTGGCTTCTTATAATATTTTACAAACTATTGGCAACTTAGTATCGTCTTAGGTGAGTAAGAACATTGTTTGGAAAGAAGAGTATAAGAGCTTATTTTGAATTTCAATGCAATGGCTATAAGTTTTGCTTTGATATTTATTCTCTGTACAAAGTATTTTGTGACGGCAGAGTGGAGCAATTCAATGATTGAAGAGATCGTCAATGACGAACCATACGAAATCGTACTTTTTTCCAACCAAACAGCTCCTCTATCCTCATTTGAAAAAGTGAATAAAATAACGCAGTATATTCCAACTAAATCGTTGAATACATTCACGCATAAATCTACTCATTCAACCTCCAAAACGCTCTACCTACTCCTTTTTGACGCTGATAGCGATAACGATCTGTCATCATTACGTTGGATGTTGTTTGACTTTTTCGATCGACCGTCGATTCACACTAGACCAAAATGCTTGATTATAATCCTCACCAATAATTACCTGTCACAGCATTACACGAGTTCCATTCTACACTTCGGTTGGACCAAAAAGTTCCTAGATCTCACGATTTTGAACGTCGTCAAATTAACGGATTCGCAATATTTATTTGACAGAATCGGCAAAGTGGCACAGTATGTTCCCTCAATATCACTAAACAACTTACAAATAACACCCGAAGTAAGTAGTGATACATCTTCAAATTCAATAGAATTCATCCAGTCAAGCTACAGATCGGTGTACATTGGTCTTTGTCGTGTGGACAGTAATGACGATAGTCTCTTGGCACTACCTCGGATGTTCCTAGAATACTTCAGTCAAGCGTCGATTCGCGTTAGGCTAAAATGCCTCATCATAATCTTCACTGATGATCCTTTGCCACAAAATTACACGGATTCAATTTTGACGTATGGCTGGAGCAAAAACTTTCTGGACCTCACGATCTTGAAGATCCCCTGGAGTGAAGAATCCCCGGATAAAATTACGAAGCTCTTTTACGATCCTTTTCGAGGCATTTACGCCAACGAATTATGGCGTTTTAACGATATACTCTTTTTCCTTACAAGTTGATGAATATGTATGGATTTGCTCTGACAGTACCAGTTTATCATGTTCCTCCGTACATAGAAATAAGTAGGAACGATGATGGATCGATAAAAAGCATAAATGGATTGCATTACAAACATTTGCGTGTTATATCAAAGTTTCTTAATTTTTCGTTCAACTATTTGAAAGAAATGTCAGTAAACGCTGAATTACGTAACAACGTATACAAACTCTTGCATGATAATGAAATAAACATGATACCGGTTCCTACGTACTATAATTTTCTAAAAAATTGGTTCAGTTTTGATGCAAGCTTATTTCCAATAAAATTCGTCAACTTTTACGTACTGGTTCCCGTACAACCGATCAATCGGCTAGTCTTGCCACAATCTCTGTTCACCAATTTTTCCACGCTTTGCGCAATTTACGGTCTTATAATGCTGACTGTGTATATTTTTAAATTTGACATGAAATTCTGGGATCTGGAACATCTTAGTCAGTTACTGATCGGCATTTCGGTGTCCCACAAGCCAGTACGCCTGGCTGAACGAATTTTCTTCGTAATCGTAATTTTCGTGTCTTTGGCTTACACAAACAACGCTATTGCTGCACTTATGAACGTCAGGATCGTTACCTATTCGAAGTCTTTCAATTCTTTCAAAGAAATAAGCGACTCTGACCTGGACATATTCTCGGATTCTATATATATTCTCGATTGATGATGACGTTCACGTTCAGAAAATAAAATCTAGAATAAAAACATCAAATATCAGTATGTGCTTTGAAAAGTTGATTCGCGATAGGAGAACAATCTGTTTCTCCTCAAAACCAAAATTGGATATCTTTTTTAAATCGCTCGAAATTACAAACAATAACACTAAACGGTGTATAAGGTTGGCAGATTTTACAATTCCTTATACTTACATAACTTACGTGTTAGAACGTGCTTCGCCGTACGTCAGGAGATTCGATCAAAATTTTACTGAGAATTGCACAATCTGGTATCAGTAGGACCCCCGATAAGCACACTTTTCAAATAAAAGTATTCTTAAAGAATTCTTGAATGTCCGCAATGAACTTATACTTATCGTATTTAAAGCGTACTCACAAAGAATCCTTTATGAACACTTTTTATAAATAGTAACTAACTCCAAAATAAAAAAAAAGGATCCGATAGTCGTAATAAAAGTATTCAAAAAGAATTCTTTATGAACATTTTATATAAATATAGTATCCAATACTAAAATATGAAAGTATTCCACAGTTGTCATAAAATTTGTCATTGAATTTTTGCGGTGCGTAAAGTTTGGATTTCACGCATAACAATGGATTGTATACACTGCGTTGATAATATGTTGAAGTAAATAAATAAATCAATAAATAAACAAACATCGATGAATATTACCTTATAATATACACGTGCAATAATTCACATAGTGTGTAACAGAAGAAAATATAACATAATTTGAAAGCCAATATTGATAATAGTTTTATGTAACAATCCGGCCGCAAATTGATATCAAGAATTTTTCACTTTGTTATCAATTTACGAAACATTTTTCTATAAATTATCCACAAAATTTATCAAGCTCACATAAATCACATCAATAATCATTCCTTTTACACTTTACAAAACGGCAATAAGAGATGATAAGCCTCGGCACCGGAGCCTCGAGTTACGCGCCTGGCGCCACGAGTATATATCACGCGTCGGCTGCTATACATCCCATCAGTCTGCGCTCGACGCTCACCAAAGTCACATCTCTCTCTCTCCGTACAGCTCAAAAATTACCTATAAGTAGAAGCAAAGATGTGCGACCCCAAGGATGTCGTTATCGTATCAGCTGTTCGCACGCCTATAGGTACGTTCTTGCACACACCCTTTGACTGTTGATATAATTGCACGTGTTCTTATTTCATGGCCGATTTGTCGAACGTCGATTATTGACTGATTTTTCGGATTTACCGTTCGGTTTGGCATTCCATAAACTAAGCACCGTTATGCTTGCTTGTCCGCTTTCTTTTTCCTGATTTCGGAATTTTTTTCCGACTCATCCTTAAGTCGATTCTTAAGCACATAATTACTTACTGGATCTGAGTCATCGAGGTGCTTGTTTCACAGGATATGTGTACCAATTTTGTTTACATAAAAACCTGTAGCTTTACACGCGCGACACTGAGTGACGAGATAGTTAAGAGCATAGCTATTTTGTAATCAGAAGATGAAGTCTCACTTTTTATCTACGAATTGAATTGGCCAAGACACTTTTTTTTCTGTATTGCGTCAACTGATGCTACTGTCAAATTCACAGGTTCCTTCTGTGGCTCGCTATCATCGCTGAAAGCATCGGATCTTGGCAGTATTGTAATCAAGGAAAGCTTGGCTAGAGCCAATTTGAAGCCTACCGATGTCTCTGAAGTGATAATGGGACAAGTGAGTACTTCGTCATTGGCCTCTAGTCAGTAATTGAAAAGATCATTCCTCATATAGATGGTCGTTATTTTCCATTGACAGGGACTGACTGCAGGACAGGGGCAGAATCCAGCGAGACAAGCTTCCATAAAAGCTGGTCTTCCTATTACCGTACCAGCTTATCTTGTCGGCATGTTGTGTGGATCTGGCCTTAAGTAAGTCAAATAGTAGTATTTTTTATCTCTATAGCAACTCGTGTTTTTTTTTTGCTGAGTTTGTGAATTAAACATGACTTGGTGATTTATGCAAAACTGCTTTGAAATGCCATTGTAAAGGATCTCAGAGATTTTTTCCTATTTTTAAGTGATAAATGTTCATAAAGCAAGTAGTATTTAAAGAGACTAAAGCACAATCTGAATTTCAAATTAAATAAAATTATCGTATTGACTCTATCTAATGTCACCTTGGCAAAAGCTCATATTACTGTATACTGATATTTTTCAATTTACGTATGCAGGTCTATTACGAATGGTTACTTAGCAATCAAAAGTGGAGAGAGTGAAATAATTGTGGCTGGTGGACAAGAGAGCATGACTAGAGCTCCTCACGCAATTCATCTTAGAAGTGGAGTAAAGATGGGTGATGCAACAATGGTTGATACTATGCTGGTTGATGGCCTTACAGATGTTTTCCATAATATTCACATGGGTGTTACTGGTAAGCTACATTTTGGTTTTGATAATTTTCAACACAATCTTGCAGAAAAATAAACAATGTAATTTTTTCAGCTGAAAATCTGGCTAAGAAGTATGCTATTAGCAGAGAGGAACAGGATGAATCTGCTGCCAAGTCTCAAGCGAGAGCTGAAGCTGCGATAACTAAAGGATACTTTGACAAAGAAATTGTTCCAGTACCTGTGACAGTCAGAAAAAATACAACCATTGTATCCAAGGATGAATACCCAAAACCAGGCACAACTGCAAAAGATCTTGCAGCATTGAAACCTGTGTTTATCAAGGTAATTTTACAACATTGAGATTTTCCAGTCTAGTCTAGAAAAATCTAGTAACAACTATGTATTCATTTCAGGACGGAACAGTAACTGCTGGCAACGCGTCGGGAATAAACGATGGAGCGGCAGCGGTTGTTTTAATGTCAGGAGAGACTGCTACTAAAAAGGGACTAAAACCAATGGCCCGCATAGTCGCGATAGCTGAGGCTGGCGTCGAGCCCGATATCATGGGTTACGGGCCCGTTCCCGCAGTTGAATTACTGGTCAGTATCAAGTGGTGTCAAGTAGTGTTTGAAAATAATAGAGATCAAAATTCGATTACTTTAAGATTTTTTATTTTTAACATAGCTCAAAAAAGCGCAATGGAAGAAGGAAGAGGTAGACCTATTTGAATTGAATGAAGCCTTTGCTGCTCAATCCATTTCTTGTGTACGCGCTCTTGGAGTGGATCCCGAAAAAGTTAATGTTAATGGTGGAGCCATTGCTCTTGGTCACCCTATCGGTGCTTCAGGTAAGTTGTTGATCTTCTATACTCAACTTTTAAAATAATGAGTTGAACAATTAAATTTATCAACAATGTTGTTTGCAGGTGCAAGAGTTGTTGTAACCTTGCTACACTTGCTGGAAAGAACAGGAGGAAAGAAAGGTGTTGCCTCCCTTTGTATAGGTGGAGGCATGGGTATTGCTATTGCTCTTGAGAGACTTTAAGAACTGCCAATGACTGTATAAGCAATCGTCTACCAGAATAGGCTAATACCTCAATTGTATTATAAAATGTCATTGACGTTTATGATATAACCAGTCATGGACATTTTTGCTTATCAAAAGATACCTTTTGCTTATTGACAAATAATTTTACAAAAGTGATTTGCAAAGTCTACATTTAGTATTTTTCATATCTAAATGATAACATACAAGACAATAAACCAGTTGCAAGTAACTTTTATAAAATCCTAAGGCGTAGATAAAGTGTGTCTATATTTGTAAAGAACTTAGCTGAGTTAAATCTTTGTTGATTGCTACTTCCTTTATACGCGTTTATTAAAAAAAAGCAGTATTTTATAAAAAAAAATAAAAGTTGTTACTCAGAGGTTTATGAAAATAACAGAGAAATATTTATTGTACAAAACTTTATTATAAACTAATGCTCAGTATCATTAATGATTCAGTATAAGCAAATATTTTTAAAGTATCAATTTTACTACATGTATGTACAACAAACTTTTATAAATTATACTATATACATGACTGATCTTAGTCATACTGATTTACAATATTGTAATTAAATTTCGATCTAATAACTTACTTATAAAATTTGTTACATTCAATATTATTATATGATAATTATTTTTATACAATGTAGGTACTATTTGTATGAAAATAAATCGGCATATTGTTACAAAAATACTATCGATATTTTCTCATGTATCACTCGTACTAGCTTCAAGTTGATTTGTTATTTTTTCATCCAGTATTTTTGATACTGCAGCTAATCCTTGAGCTTGGTTTTGTATTGTTCGCTTTTCTTTGAGCGTTCGCTTGGAGCCTGTTCTGACAGGAAGACATGGCAATTTTCGCAACTGTTCCTTGATTGATGGTATTATTCTTATCTTGAAGACAATAAAATTTAAGAGATTAATTTAAAAAGTAAAAGTTAGTGTTTTAAAAACATAATAAGAACAAATCAAATATAACTTAAATTATTGCAAGCTTATATAATAATAAGATAATGTAACATTATTTTTCAGAAGTAAATCTGAACTAAACACAACTCAACATTTCCTATAAATTAGTTACAGTAACAGGCTTAGCCGGATGAAAACCATGAAGTTCTCTATCATCGTGTTCTTGAATAAAGCATTTAAGAGGTTCATTCAAAGGTTTGTTGGTAATCATAGCTAATTCTGGTATGCAGAGTTTTGAGTGCTTTTTGATGATGTTATTCCAAAATGAATCCTTGTCACCATCGGGAGTTTTCAATGAGAAAAATGAGCCCCATGCTTTGGAAGTGAGCATCTCTTCATCTGAATGAACAAGGTGATGGTGAAGCATACCTTCTGCTAATTGTTCATCTGATATGACCATGGTATCACAGTTTGAATATTTACTAGGAGCATATATATCTTGTAGCAAGTTGTCGCCAACATAGAGGCAACGTGGGCTGTTCACTCCAGTAATACGAACAAAGAACTGCAACAAATCTTTCCAATTTCCTTGATTGTAAACTTTTCCCACTTCAAGTTCTTCACTAGTGACCTCCTTATCTTCATAGCAATCTTTTAGAGAATAAAAGGGTCTGTTATCTGTAAAGAACCCTGGTTTTTTGGCATAACAGACAATTATGTCGAAAAGAGACTTCCAGTTTTCACCAAAAGCATACCTAGTAGTAATTTCAACAAAATCCAAATTGGAACCAGTAATGAGGAAAGTTTTCTTCTTCTCTTTGATTCTTCGAATCCAGTCTAGAGTTTCTGGTTTGCACTTGTGGATATATTTAGCAGGATTTGCCTTAACTGCAGGAAAGAAATTCCCATCATTGTTTTTTACCTGTTCCCTGTCATACATGTCAGAAAAGGCATCTAGGATATCAGACAAAAAGTCATATTTGTCTAGAGGTTTTCCATTATCTTCATCTAATGAGTCTACCACTCTGGCAAATACAATTCCAGCTGGCATGTCAAAACAACACAACATTGTTCTTATTTTCATGGAAAGTGGACCATTCCATGTAACTAATGGGTCCTTGCTAAATATAGTACAAACCTCCCACTCTCTATTAGGATAGTACCTCTCTATTTCTTCTGCGTTTAAAAATCTCGAACCATGACTTGCATTGTGAATTTTTCCATCGGGTGTAAGTTTCAAAATATTTCCCCTCTCAAAGTCGTAGAACAATCCCTTTTGCATCAAGTCCAAATCCTTCTCAGCTAAAGGTTTTTTTAAATGCTTCTGATTGTAGCCCTTTTTACTGACAAGAAACTCAGCAATTACATCATACGCAAGATGTATCAGGTTTGTCATGTTGTACTGAAGAATAGTACTATCCAGATCAAAACCTATGCAGTCATAGTCACTAAACCTGAACTCACCCATGGCTCTCTGAATTAATCGAGGACAACTGGTAGAAAACTGGCTGTGAGACTGACCTGTCTCAACGGAAAAATTGCAAAGTTTTTGCTCTGTCACGGATAATCGGAATCTCCTTAAGATTGGATTATAGCCACAAGTTTTTGGTGATAGTAAGCTTTTCAGCATAGTGCGTTACGCAATACTCAAACAACCAAACAGCTTTACATTATTGCTTTCAAAAAACTTGACAGTAATGAATAACGTTGATGATTCTAAACGCAGCTTTGCCTTTGAGGAGACACGTCGACAGGAGCCTCGTTATCAGTGCCGAACCGAGATAATTGATTAGACGACGATTTACATAAGAATACTCACGTGCGGGGGTATGTGCACGTATCGGATGTTTCGTGCCTGGACGAAAAATATCTCGTACTTGAAACCGTCACCTCGAGGATCCGTGAATATGCAATCCTTCATAACAATGTTCATGTAGCTGAAACACGTTTTACGAACTATGTTGTAAAATTGAAGTCAATTTACGAACGAAAGGAAGAAAATGCAAGCGAGTCAGTCAGAAAAATAAAGAATAAAAGGAAAACTAACCCATCAGCTTGCTCGACGGTGCCGTAAATGGAAGCCTCGTTTCGCAGGTCGACCGAAGTGCGCTCGCCCTCGACAGCTTTCAAGAGGATGGCCAGGGTGTTGTAGAAGAAGTAACGTTCCTGCTTTTCGCTCGCATAACTGCAGCTCATACTTAATCAATCTTTTGTTTGTTCGATAGAGACGAGTATATAAACAATGAGGACGGTGTTTGTGTTCGTGTGGAGGTAACTTTTACTATTTACGGTTATGTGCAAATTTTCGCGCTTTTTTTGGAGGTTACCGGATCAATGACGGAGAAATCAAGTTTACCAGCATGTGGTTATGCAGGTTAGGTATATATTATATTTATAGTTCGTTGAAAATTAACGGTTATTTTGTGTTAACTTTTATTGTATTATTCTACTTCAAGATTTCCAAAATTTCTCTCTGCAATCGTTTGATTTTTTTCTTCTGTGCTCCAGATACTTTGTTCACCGTTGACTTTGACTTGGCCAGATTTCTGATTTGCCGAATCTCTTCTTCCAGCTTCTGTATTTTTTTGAGAATTTCGAGATCTTTGGATTCTTCGGGACGTTTTGTATGCATCGTTGGTTCCTTTGGCACATCACAAGCAGCAACTTTTTTCGAAGCACTCTCCATATTTCAGAAGAATTACGTTGTCCGGTATCTTAAAATCTTCGTCGAAATATTCTTCCCTCACATTGTCATATCTAACAATTAATACAGGTATTGTGATTCTATAATTGTTATACCTATTTATTAATAATAATAATGACGTGATCGTTCGTCGTGTGTAATAACTGAAACTCAGTTAGAATAAACAAAAAGACTGAATAGACACGTCTTTTAAGTACTAAATTTGATCACGTTTGACCGATTCACGTTGAAACTTGAAAGAGACTAATATTCAAGCAATGCTGACTAATATATTATGTATAGTATATTTACTCAGTTTGTGGCAACTTGGATCGTTTTACTGAGGTAAATATTATAATTTGTTTAATTAACTAAGTTTTATTTTTTAATTAAACCAATCTTTTTAATATACATACCTATAGGTATATATTATATTGTATAAGCCATTATTTCAAGAATTAATTTTCGTAGTATTTGTTAGATAATCTCATCAAAGAGATGACATTTTTTTATTGACATTAAATCTTTCATCCGAAATACAGACGAATATATCACCGGAAATGTCACTCCAGATATTGTCGTTTCAGAACAGATATTGGAAGAATATTTTTTTTTTTTTTTTTTTTGCAAACCTATAAACTTTTTTTTATTAACAAAATTTGTTTTACCCTAACAAAATATTTAACATTATACACATCATATTATTATATGTTTGAATTTTCTAAGAACGTTTCGCCCTCCATCGTAAAAATAACTTTTCCATTGATATAATCCTAATATCTCACAAAAATAATTCGCGGAAATTGATCGATTTGCTATCGATTTTTTCGTATATTTCAAGTAGGTGACGACACCTACTTGAAAATATAAGGCGTAATAATAAAATTATTGGTATTGACCATTATTAATAACTTTTTTGCGATCGGATCAGCGTGATAATTATCGTGATGAAAGTGTGATTAAAGTAATTACATCGTGTATTAGATAATATAATGGATAAATATGTCACACGCCTGTCATGTGTACATATGTATAAATGTTCGATTTCTTGTCGTTTTCACTTACTGTATGCGCGATTCGATTTCTTACCGGTCATCATGAAGTTCTTAATGGCAGTGACAGTTCTCCTAAGCATAATAACGGCTTGCGTTTACGGTAAGACATTATAAAATTTTGTCGATAATAATTTTAATGCATGTAGTATTAGAATTTTAACACAAATTCATCCAGGTGGACCCACGGCTAGGGTTGTCGGTGGCAAGGACGCAGTCGAGGGCCAGTATCCTTACCAAGTGCAGCTCGTTCATAGTAGTATTGGATTTGTCTGTGGCGGATCGATCCTCAACAAGCGTTACATTCTCACAGCCGCTCATTGCTTGGCAATGTAAGAAATTTGCATGTTAGTAAAACAAGCAACGAATTTTATTAACTAATTTACTTATATACGCATATTTTGTTGCAGAGCACAAGAGCCATCGGAATTCAAGATAATCGTTGGTACAACTAAACGAATAAGCGAAAATGCTGCTTTTTATCACGTGGATTCTTTTGTGGCGCACGAAGACTACGCTATAGTAAAAAATACTATCATTTGTTTCATTATTTTTAAATAAATAAAAATATATTACGCGCGCGCACCAATAATTATCGATATATTCTACGTACGCATAGGTTCCCGGTGCTGTTGGTCCAGTCAACGACATTGGACTCCTTCATTTGACTAAGAGCATTAAGTTCGACAAAAATGTTCAACCAGTCAAACTACCCTTAAGTGACCAGACGTTTGAAAATGACGTGGCATCTTTAACCGGTTGGGGTACCTTGAAAGTAAATTGCAAAATTAAAAGAATTATATATATATCATCTTCAACGAAATTGAAGAAGCTGTATATAGCGATTTGACATAATTGGTTTTATTTTTTAGATGATGGGTGACAGTCCAATCAATCTACAACAGATTCAGTTGAAGGTCCTCGATTCTCGCACGTGCAACCAAACGTGGGTCGACTTCATCGGAGAGAAAATCGAGAAGAGTAAAATTTGCACCACTTCTAAGGTCGGAGAAGGCGTTTGTCATGTAAGTAACTTTTAATTTTTCATTCTTCAGATTTAAATTTACATCTTTTTGCATTCATTATTTTTATGTCAAATTTAGGGTGACTCCGGCGGCCCTTTGGCTATCAATGGAACACAAATCGGCGTAGTTTCCTATGGCTGGCCCTGCGCCACTGGCGTTCCAGATGTATTTACAAGGGTTTCGAGTTATCTTGATTGGATTAAAAAACATTCTGTCAATCTTATGTAAATAACTATAGATTGCAATTGAATAAATAACGCATTATGCATTTTTAATTATTGACCATTTTTTTTAAAGATTTTTCCTGTAATACACTTTATCGACCTTAGTACGCATTTTTTTCTGTTTTTTTTTTTAATAAAACAAAAGAAATACTCATATGAATAAATTATTGAAATTTTGTAACTCAATGTTTTATCCGCTGCATACTGTAAGATTTCTGATATAATAATAATCACGATGTTACGAAATAATGCCGCTACTTAGCGCTAGTATATGCGGGAATAGTCGGTAATGTCGGTAGTATAATATAACTATATACATATAGATTTTTATTCGTCTGCTACAGTTTTTGAGGAAGCAGACTTTTACGTCTGTAAGACGGGCGGGAGTTTAGTTTTTCATAATTTTTTTTACATTTTATAGTATTTCTTAAAGTATTTATTACGTCCTATTATTATTTAGAAAATCTGTACTAGACTCAAACAAACGATTCGTTCGAAGATACCACGAAAAACCAAAATATTTTCTACGCAATTTAAGCTTTTGAAACTATTCTACATATTTATAAACGTCGAATTATAATACTTCAGATACTGTACAGGTAAGTTTTACATTGATAACAAAAAGTCTTTGCGTTTAATGAGTTTGACAAATAATGCGAAATAAGAATTAGAGTACAAAACCTAACCTCAAAATGAAAACTTGACATCTCTCATCTTATTTGATTAAACAAGGCAATGTACTAAATGTATTATTTATTCGCAGCTACTCACGACCATGATGGAGCCAGATGTTCAGAGAAAAGTTTACCAGTTTGAAACATTTATAAATGATGTACTACGAAAAGATCTGGCAGCACTCGAAAAAAAGCTAGATGAAAAGAATTCTGAGATCGCTGAATTTTTGCAGCTAAAAAGTGTTATTACCACATTAAAAAATGTAGGTGCTGAAAAAGATGGGTACAAAACAAAAGTTGATCTGGGATCTAATTTCTTTATACAAGCCAACGTAGAGGATGCATCACATATTCTTCTCGATGTTGGATTGGGACATTTTGTCGAGTTCACACTGGATGAAGCATTGGTAGTGATCGATGTTAGGATAAAATTATTTGAACGACAAGTAGCAAACTTAAGGAAGGAAATTGCCAATACCAATGCACACATAAAGTTGATCTTGATCGGTATTAGAGATTTGCAAGGAATAGATAAATAGTAGTTTTAATTTAGACACATTCTTAAAACTAATGATGTATATATGAAACTTCCTGTATATATAAAATACTTTGTAAATACATTTTTTGTACTTTAAAAAAAAAATAAAGTTTAACAATCAATTTTTGTACATTAAGCTTTTTTATTACTTGCTTCTACAAAAAAGAACATGTATTTTATATTCAAAATTTTTTACTTTTTTCAACAGACGTCTAATTGTTATATAATAATTGGATGATGAGTAAAATTTGTGTGCATACCTGTGTATTAGTTTTGATTTTGTAATTTCGTTATTACTTATATATATATTCACGCACGATTCGATAGATCGCCAAGTTAAAAATAAGTAAAAAATTCCTATTATTATTATTTTCTCTATCATCTTTACCATGCTTTTACGCCCTCCGTGACACGAATGAGCTGTAACACCCGCTTGTTAGAATCAGGTCAGGTTCGCAGCTGAGAGATTACATTTTTCAAACAAATAAGTACTTTTATCTAACAGTTGTAGTCAGGGTTACTGACACCTTCGGTATTTATCGCTGCGTTATTGATTTATTCAAGGTATATAACATCGGTGAACTTCATCCGCTATTTTATGCGTTCTTGAGAAAAATTATAGAGCATGGCCGCGTTATAAATAAATAATCGTCTATTATTTTTTATAAGAAAATATCGATAAGTATGTTGCTAAGTTTAATGGAAAGTTAATTTTATGCTTTTAAAAAAGGATCAATTGAGATCAAGTCAACATGTAATACATTATCTCTATAGGTATGAAATGAAAATCTTTGGTATAATGTAATTGACTATATATAACGTTTGCTCATATAGGCTTCAGTCGATCGTTGTAGACGAATTAGAATGACGCGTTTCAATTCATAACGAATGAATTATCAAAAACAGCACTGCGTAATGTTTGTACATACATGCAATGTGCGTATAATTATAATACATTATCAGAACAATATATGAAAGTAAATTAAATCCATTAATTAAACTTGAAAGTTATCTATATTAGTGCAAGATAAATATTGTCCAATTTTCGAATTCAATTGCACATCAATATACGTGCATATGTGCCTCAAAATCAATTTTGTTTGTATTGAGTCGTATAGCGCAATAATTGTATCAGTATATACACTGATTTTATAGATAATTTTATATCAAACAGGAACGGTTTCTACATTATTGGCATTATTATATTTATAATAAATCATTCGTTGATAATTATGAATTAACTATACTACTTTTATTATTATAAAATTACAAAAATTAATGCTATATTATATCCAAACGAATGGACACGCAAAATTTCCGCCGATCGATCGATTGACGTAGTACATCAACTCAAACTTGACGCACGTATATACGCATATAATGCATGCGAGCTGCAATTGACGGCGAAAATACACGGAACCACATTATTATCAGTGCCTTGCTTTTGTTTGGTAAAATCGGCGCGCATCGATGAGCAAAAACGAACACCTTATCTTAACGAGGATATACATGGTCGCGTATAGTTCCTCGACCTTAGCATTATAATAAACATGACGTTTGCAATCGCTCTGTGTATGCGCATTGAGCAAAAATTGTAGCCAAACCAAACAATCAATGAAGTCTCGTGTAAAGCAATATCAAGGATCGATCAGCCCGTATAAAAGTAACCAATGCTCGACGATACTTCATTCAGTTCTCAGGACCCAGTGGAACAACCAGATACACAAGATGAGATTCGCCGGAGTTAGCTGTCTGCTAGTCGCTCTTCTAGTTGGTAAGTATCGAAAATTTGGAGAAAAATTTAAAAAATTTGAATTCTATAATAATTATTACTTTAGGTGCCTTCGCCGCACCGGCTGAGAAGATCGTCGGCGGCGAGAACGCCAACATCAGCGACTATCCTTACCAAGTGTCGTTGCGCAAATCCGGTAAGCACTTCTGCGGTGGTTCCATCATCAGCGAGAAGAACATCATGACGGCCGCCCACTGCGTCCGCGGTATCATGGCATCGCCATTCAGCGATATCAGCGTTTTCACCGGTACCAGCTCCTCCTCGGGATACACTGGCAAGAGTCATCGTGTCAAACGTGCCGATGTTCACCATGGCTACACCGGTACCGAGGCTTCTTCTTACCACAATGACATCGCCATCCTTACGGTGAGTATTTTTTCATTAAACGCAAGATATAGACGTCGGAAATGTAAAAGTAGTCACAGATTCTAAAATTCGAAAAATCAAATTTCAGCTGACGGGCCCCATTAAATTCGACGCCGTCCAGAAGAAGATCGACCTGCCAACCAAGGATGTAACCATGGGTGAGAGCGCTGTAATCACCGGTTGGGGTATCAAGAAATACCCGTCCAACTATGTTTCCCCGGTTCTTCAAAAGGCTTCCATGAGCATCATCCCAAGCAGCCGATGCACCATGAGGATGTACCCACTTAGACTTCACGGCGAGCAAGTCTGCGCTCTGCAGAGGAAAGGAGTTGGCGCTTGCTCCGTAAGATTACTATATACCTATTAATGTTTGAAAAATGTAAACTAAAACGCGAGACTTGATTTTGTTCTTTATTATCGTTATATACAGGGTGACAGCGGTGGCCCACTGGCCGTCAACAAACAGGTCGTTGGTATCGCGTCTTGGGTCGTTCCCTGTGGAGAAGGATATCCCGATGTTTACACCAAGGTCTACGCCTACAAGAGCTGGATCCAGACTATTCTTGATAGGGAATAAACTACCTACCTCAAATCAGATGAGAGAATACGCGCGACTTGAATATTTATTTATTTATTTATTTATTCCAAATTGCTCTGTTTGTCGAAATGTATTATAATTGTTATACGTTGTTTTCTGTTGATTTTCTTATTGATTGTTTGAATAAACGAAATTGTTGATCGATATATAAATATGCTCTTGTATTATTTGTTAAGAGTTTACATAAATAACTTGATCTTTAAATCTTTTAAAAGACGAGGTATACACGGTATTCTTAAGGAATAGTTCTGGCAGTCGCCCAATCTATAAATATCTGTATACAAACGTTTATAGGCCTGAGTTGCTCCGAGATGCCGGCTTGAAACAAAGTTTCTATTTACACGCTTTATATATATTATATTCCGTAACCGGAAAACGAAGCAACGAAGTAATTTTTGAAAAGTATTATTATACGGCATTGAATATTGTATCTAGGCTTGATTATATACTGTTAGTTGTCGCTAATCAGCGCACCGGACAACATCGCTACTGTTGATTGTAGCTTGTATTCTCTAACTTTGAGGTGAGGCATTATTTGCGTTATAAAATATTATCGAAAATTGTATTTTCGTCCTAGTTTTGTATATATACACAGTACTAATTGACGTGGACAATTGACGTGAATTTCAGTTTACTGGGATAATGTATGTGAAGTTTTCTAAAATTGTAAACATATATATGATTTATTAAATGATTGACATCGGTGGCGTCATTTGTATTTTGCTACACGTGTCTTATCGTAAACTATAATTGCAAAAAGCTGCAATAATATGTAAGTGGTCTGCTTATCATAATGTGTTATATCAATTAATATTACCAGAGTTTCTTATCTCTATTTATAAATCAGGTGCAAATGAATTTTAAGAATATAAATATGACTGAAATAAAAATATATGCGAATTCATGTATTTATTATTATTTAAATAATTATTTGAATAGAATTAGAAGCTCGATGATATGCAGCGGTATTTGTAATAAAATCTCTGTGATATACATAGTGAGCCGGATTAAATGTCGTATATAATTTATCAAAAATATAAAATGGTATATGATAAAAATTTTGATTAGATTTAGCTAATTCAATAAAAGACTTTATGACTCCTGCGACGCTAGAAAACCCCGTATCTTTATGCGTATAAATGTTTGATAAATAAATACGATGTAGACGCCTGATAGCAGTATAAAAATATCGTATAATTAATTTAGAGATCAGAAGATGTCTAAAAAAAAAATCAAAGGTGGTTTCGCGACCAAAGCTATTCACGCAGGACTAGATCCTCAGCAATGGACACATCATCCGGTCGTACCTCCACTAATAATGTCAACGACATTCCAACACGACGCGCCAGCTCAGTATCAGGTAAAAGAAAAACAAATCGTCAAAACTGAAATGTAAATAGTATAAATAATTGTGTGTATTATAGGGATACTACTACAGCAGAAGCGGTAATCCAACCAGGGATGCTTTGCAAGTCTGTCTGGCAGCTCTGGAGAACGGAGATGACGCGAGAGTTTTCTCATCGGGACTCGGTGCATTGACAGCCTTAATGTCACTACTCCAGGCAGGAGATCACGTTGTTTCTGGTGATGACATCTACGGAGGCACCAACCGTTTCTTCAAACAAATCGCTTCCAGGCAAAACATCCAGGTCAGCTTTGTTAGTCCCGAAGATACCGACAATGTTGTCAAGGCAATCGAAGAAAATACCAAGGTAAACTTGCTTTAGAGAATTATTGAAATTTTCCTTGTAAATACCTATATACATTAATTTCTAATCGAACATACCGATGTTTGCAGATGGTTTGGCTCGAAAGTCCCACCAATCCTCTGATGCGATTGGCTGACATCCAGACCATATCTGAAAAAATCAAAAAGATCAGGCCTGATATTTACATCGTAGTTGACAATACCTTCGCAACCTGCTATTTCCAGGTAATGTCACCGTTCGACTTTGTGAATTCGATGATCATTAAATTTAGTATCTTTTTTTTTCACAGAAACCATTGGAGCTAGGCGCAGACATCTCCATGTATTCCCTGACAAAGTACATGAATGGCCATTCCGATGTCACAATGGGTGCAGCGATTACCAAGAGGAAGGATATCGCTGAAAAATTGGCATTCGCGCAAAAAGGTGAAATTATACCTATTAATTATAATTGGGCATATTCTTATAAAACGCAATTTCCAATTTATTTTTATATTTCTAGCCATGGGTATCATTCCATCTCCCTATGATTGCGCATTGCTACATCGAAGTCTCAAGACTTTGGAGTTAAGGATGGAGCAGCATTCAAAAAATGGACTGAGCGTTGCTATGTTTTTGGAAAGTCATCCAGCAGTAACGAAGGTGATGCATCCGTGTAAGTATTGACTCTCGAAAATTAAATTAAAGTAGATCAGTTACGTAAATTCGTTAATTTTCATTCAAGTCTTGCCATCACATCCACAATACGAGCTGGCCAAGAAGCAAATGAAAGGTAACAGTGGGATGCTTTCTTTTTACCACAAAGGAGATTCGTTTAAATTTTTCAAAGCGTTGAAACTGTTTTTATTGGCTGAGTCACTTGGTGGCTATGAGTCATTGGCAGAGCTACCGTGAGTGTTTATATATCTCAATAATAATATTTTTTGTTGAATTAATTATAGAAATACAAATTATTTTCAACACATGATTGGTTTAATCCCCAAATAGCTTACCAACTTTTTTAGTATAATATGTATAAATATTCTATTTTCAGATGTGTAATGACACACGCATCGATATCGGAAGAAGAAAGAGTGAAACTTGGTATTACAGATAAGCTAATTCGATTATCATGTGGAATCGAGACAACTGCAGATCTCATTGAAGATTTAGATCAAGCTTTGAATGCTGCTATGGCATAATCGGTACAATTTTTAATTCCAAGTATATTTATTGTTTGTCATAATTGTAAGAAAATTCATTTTTATACATGCAGTGTATATATAGTATGTATCATCGTATAATATGTAATAAGGATAGAAATAATAACTTTTTAAATATATTGTTTAAAATTTTGAATTATTTAATATTAATAGTCGAAATAAGCCAACAGAACATACACACACGCACACGCGCGCGCGCACCCACATACATACATATATAAATTAATAATTCATTGATGTTTTTATATCACTGAAAATTTCATATTGCTCACATGTATTGCTAAAGATAATTTCTGGATCATACCGAAATATCTATAAGCCCTCCGAATATAAAAATACACACATTTATGATCGAAATTTAAAGACATTGAGAATGGCTGACTAAGTAAATTAATTAATAATAAAGGAATATTAGCCAATCGTAAGTCATCTTCATACATATTTAAACTGGTCATAACGAAAAAGGACTGCCAAAATCTTAATAACACTTAACTCTCTTAATCAGTTTTTTTATAATAAGTAGCTACGTTGAAAAAGGCTGACATGAAGGTCATTCCCAGTAACCTGTGCTCCATGTTCCTCTTGACACCTCTGTACAAGACTCAAGTCTGCGCCGTCCAAAGGAAGAACGTCGGCATCTGCTCCGTAAGTCACAATTCCATTCTATCTTTATTACCGTATTTATTTTAAACTATAAGCACTAACTTTGCCGATTTAATTTGTGATTCAGGGTGACAGTGGTGGTCCCTTGGCTTCCAACAACGAAGTGATCGGTATCGCTTCCTGGGTCGTCCCATGCGGTGAAGGCTTCCCCGATATGTGTACACCATGCAAAGTCTATGCTTTCAAGGACTGGATCAAGAACATTATCGACGAAGAATAATCTGACTGACTTTGAATTAGAATTAATAGACCAAGTTGCTATTTATTTTATTTATTTTTTATACGTTACTATGTTATAGGGGATGTCTATAGAGTAAAAAATTGAAATATCGTAAAAATCTGTTGTATAAACGATTTTTCAAATAAACAGTCTTCAATATCCCGAATAAAATACTTACGTAACGAACATTCTTTGGCCATGGATAGGGTCGAACTCATGAATACGATCGAAAGAAGGAGAAGTATGAAAATTTTCTTGTTCATTTTTAAACAAGTTGTACTTTATTTTCGAAGCGATATTTATGAAATGATTCTACGTCTGCGTCGAGCGATTATTATATACATCAGGCTACTGTACGAGATATGCTGTATTATGGATCGTAAAAACGTTACAATAAGCGATATGATAAATTGTTAAAAAAGAAATCGTATCACTCAGGGGAATCCCGGCATTCTCTTGACGTGTCAATAGCGCGAAGAACAGGGGAGAGTGGGACACTTTTGTAAACATTATATATAATAATGTAGTCAATTATTTCTTATGTTTGCGTGGTTAATATAAATATATTATATAGTTTAAAGTTTGAACAAAAGTTTTAAATATTGAAAATTTTTAAATCGTGATACAATCTTGCGTTATAATTATATTATTGTGTCAGCTTTGAATTGTTATTGCGCGAAATGCTGTTTTGATAAATCATATCTATGCTTCTGTTGCAGATATGACAAGAAATACCGGGATCCCCCGAGTCGATACAATTTGTTTATAAAAAGTTATCATATCACCCCCTAACTTTTGCACAAACGTGTATGTGATACACGACGTTTCTTATATATAAGCTGCGTATAATATATCCGCTCGTCAGAGACAGAAAATCATTTTACAATATTGCTTTGAAAGTAAAGTATCCTATCCTCTCTAAAAAAAGTGATGGCCGGATGTTGTGAAGCCTATAAAAGATGGACGATGGCCGTGATTGGTCGACAGATGTGTATCCGGTTTAGATGGCGCCAACATTTAAAATTCAATATTTGAATTTGAATGGTAACGAGTTTAATAATAAATGATCGTGTTTTATTAGTTTAAATTTTGAGATTAGGTTTGTAACAATTAATTATTTAGCTATAAAATAAATAACGAATATCTGACTTCAAAAATTAAAAAGCACATAACCTACATTATATTGGGTGACATGATTGGTGAGACAAGATACATATATACAAATGTATTATATTATAGTGAGGAAAATGTTAACATTTGGATTCTGTTTAGAATGTAAAGAAAGAATTGCGTAACGATATTATTCGCGCGAAGCGCGGTCGATTTTCCTAGTTTATTAAAAATGAACAAGAAACTGCGCCTCGTTCTCTTGGCCGTATTAATGATTTCAACTCTTTGTATGGCCAACACCTGCAACGTTGGTAAGTTATTACACTATAAAAAACATGGTAATGCTATATATAGTGACAATAATAGTATATTATGCAACTTGCAATATTACGATTTCCTTGTTTCAGAGGTATATAATACCGATTTTAAGTGCAAGGATAAGGAGCAGTGCAACGATGTATGCACAGCGCACCTGAAACGCTTCGACTGTTTTCTAGTTGAGACAGAATGCCAAGATGAGCGCACTTGTATTTGCCGAGGTAAACACACTCAACCAACATAGAAGATTTCTATTTTTCGTAATGATGCCAATGTAGTTCTTGTTTAATGATGGTTAATAAAACTTGATAATACTGATGTTCATATAAATTGTGTTTTCCGTTTATTGATCCTAAGATATCGATTGTTCTGAATGTTTCAGTTGAAATTCTGCGGAACTAATCTTTTAGTAGTAACTACAATCAATATATTTTAGTGTGATTTTGGTTATAAAATATTATCATCTGCAAAGCGCGATGGTTTAAAAAAGAAAGCGTACGTACGCGAAACTTTGTTGAATAATGAATATTGTTTGAACATGCAGATGACC
The DNA here is from genome assembly GCA_012977825.3 of Pteromalus puparum. Classification (NCBI taxonomy): domain Eukaryota; kingdom Metazoa; phylum Arthropoda; class Insecta; order Hymenoptera; family Pteromalidae; genus Pteromalus; species Pteromalus puparum. Next base: position 81,705,593 of record CM053170.1, on the reverse strand, counting down.
CGGGCCTTCTATGGAATTTTTGACGTAGATAAATACAACTTGATGGAAAAGAATGAATTAATTTTCTGATTAAGAGTGTTATGTTAAGAAATAAACTGGTACTATGGACAACAGATGAATATATTTTACGTCAAAAAGACAAATTCTTATAATTTTGAGCATACAGCTTATAATATTATTCTACAATTTCGTAATTCCATAAGCAGATGAACTACTTGTAAAGTGTATCAATGACGAATCAGATTCACATCTATGATTGGATCGACATTAGTCGCTTCTAAAACCGACTCGATGAATTCTTTGTAAGCGTAGACTTTGGTATACACATCAGGATAGCCCAGACCACACGGTATTCCCCACGAGGTGATCCCAACGAGAACACCGTTAGATGCCAAAGGTCCACCGCTATCACCCTAAAAAATTCAATATGAGATTCTTCTAATCACAATTCCTTTCAAACTCTTAAAAAAAAAAAAGGACTTATAATTTTGTTACCATGCAAGAGCCGACTCCCTCTCTCTGAAGCGCACAGACTTGCTTATCAGTTATGGGACTGAGCAAACGCTTGTGACACTCAAAACTTTGCAGCAGATGCATTTCGGCCTTTTGCAACTGCACCGGAATCGTCCAGTTGTCTGCAGAAGTGTAGCCCCAACCGGTCACCACAGCTATTTCGCCGCCCTGAATGTCTTCCGTTGGTAACTGTATCTTTTGCTGGTTGGCATCGAAGATTATTGGATTTTCCAGCTGCCAATGATAATATTTTTTAAGTAGGTACTTAAAAGAAATCTCAAAAGAGACCTCGCGCCGAAACCCCCTTACTAATAGTAACATAAATTAAATTTAAAAAATTAAAAACAAATTAATTTTCTAACATACCGTGACAACGGCGATGTCATTATTCTGCCCAGGCGAGTTGTCATATCCAGGATGAGCGTCAACTCTGGCAATCCGGTGGACGTGTCCTTCCTCTAAAATACTATCGGTACCGGTATGCACAGTAACTCCTTCGAAGGGTGAAACGAGTACATTACCAACACAGTGAGCCGCGGTGAGGATGTGCCATTCGTCGATTATCGCTGCGCCGCAGTGGCTCTCCTTGTGATGACGGATCGACACTTGGTATGGAAACTGGTCTATTCGGCCGTCGCTGCCGCCCACTATGCGTCGGCATTGAATTGATTCTATGGCTGGAATTTAATTTGAGATAAGTATAATAGTTTTCTAAATTGAATGTGATTTACTTACAGATCAGCAGAATTAGACAGATGAATGGGATAAGTTTCGTTTTCATCTTAGAGGCTGAAATCAAATAAAAAAAGAATTATTATTTACGAAATTTGATCAAAAAATAGTCTTTCACATACCCTATGCACGCGCTTGTAGTATAGCTGTATAGGTCTTGTTGCAAGTGAGTTAAATTGAGGAGAAAAGAATAAGAAATGCAGCGAGATGGTGCATTTTATATCTGAACGATAAAAGAGAGACCATGGAAAATGTGTTGAAATTTTTTTTCTTTTTACATTTTTATTTGTTCGCAAATATAAAAAAAACGTTACCGTAAGATAAGAATGATTATACAAAACGCGAAAGTCAAAACTGTAAATTGTATAGTTTGCTAAGATTAATGAAAGATAAAGTAGTGAATAATCTTTTGCAAGCATTTCGCGTGAACAGGTGTGCCAGATTCCAATTTCGCAATAGGCATACTGAATTTTCTTAAATAAGTAAATATAACTTATATTATATTTATTACTCCAAAAGCATGTAAAAGCTTACTTCAAGTGATAACAAGTGTTTGCAGAGAGGTAGATGGAAAACCGTGATGCAACTTTACATGAAATCAAGCGAGTTGACGCTCCATATTTGCACATGCGTTTTTGCTTGCAATTTTACAATCACATCGTTTGTGCTACTTTCAATTTAATAGGCCAGGCTCTTTATACAAAAAAATTTTGTAACTTAATGTTTTCTTTTATTAAAATTTTGATATCCTAGATATATTATTAGGCATATACAATCAGTTATTTTTGCTATTGCTCGTGTTTATAAAATTTCATTCTTTTATCGCAGACTCAATAAACTCTCTATGCGCGTAGACATTGGTGTAAACTTCAGGTACACCAACAGCACACTCTTCCGTAACGACCCAAGAAACGATTCCGACGACTTTTCCATCAACAGCTAACGGTCCCCCACTATCGCCCTAAAAAAATCAATTTTTACAAAAATTATAACTTTTACATATGTGTTCAATGATTATATTCAAGTTATAGAAAACTCACGTGACAGGCGCCGGCTCCTCTCCTAGTGAACGCGCAAACTTGATCCTCGAATATTTCCTCTTTATAATCAGGCTGACATTCTGTATTCGTAAGGAGCTTAGTCTCGAGCTTTTGGAGCAATACCGATGCAGGACTGTCGTGTTTGTACTGACCCCAACCGGTCAAATTGACCTTCATCCCGCTGTGGATGTCTGTGCTTGGTAAACTGATTTTTTGCTGATTCTCATTAAAGACGATCTCGTCTTGTAGCTGCATGACAAATCAAAACAGTGATTGACAAAAATTCTTTCTCATTATTTCAATCCAATAACAAGCGTATACCTTAATAATTGCAACATCATGACGGAATGACGACTCTTGTGTTTGCTTCCATTCCGGATGAATCTTGATCCAGTTGATCTTGTGCACCTGACCTGGACTGCTCGAGTTATCGGTTCCCGTGTGTACACTTGCCAATGTTGATGGAGGTCTCACGAAGAAATTATCAACGCAGTGAGCTGCTGTTAGGATGTGTTTCTCGCTGATGATGCTACCACCGCAAAGGTGGTACGTTCCCCCGAGTCGAAGCGACGCTTGGTAAGGAAAATCTGTGATTTTTGCGTTGGATCCTCCGACGATTCTTGGCTTAAGACCACGAGAGCTGATGCTTCCTATTTATGATTTTCGATTTTAGTAATAATTAAATATAGACGAATTGATTTTTTATATGTATATAATTTAGATCATGTACTTACCAAAGAGGAAAGAAAAGCTAAAGATTGCAACTATTATCCACTTCATCTTTGCGATATGGCTTAATGTAGATTACTGGAAACTTTATGGTACTTGAGGCTTAAATATATATTTCGTTTTTTATCACAGCTGTTGAATAATTATAATGCAAACAGTCGTATCGCTTTAATCAATATTTATTTAGCTTTGAAACAATAGAATCAAATTAGCGCTAGGTAAGTTTCACTGAACTTTTCTAGATTTCTTTGTACACAATAACCGATCTACATCGTTTTTCTTCACACAAGTGAATAGATTGTGACGTATCAAGCATTTCTTCGAATCTTTTGTTTCTGGAAATTTACCTCGTTTAACTTAAATATTCTAATCAATATTTGCCGAAATTCCAGCAAATATTTTCGTTTTTAAAGTATTTTTGTCCTTTTTAGAAAGATATAAATTTTTATTTTACTTACACAATTACAGCTGCACTTAAATAAACGATTCAAAATTACATAAAAAGAACTAAACTTCTAAACCTTACATAAACACTTAAATTCGGTAAATAATCGTTATTTATATATTTTACAAGTTTGAGCCAAGTCAAGTGTACTTAATATACAAGTCAGCTTTCTAACATCCTTGTAGTAAGCTAAAAATAGCTTATTTTTTTACAACAACAATTTTTTTTGTTTCTTCTTCCAACATATTTTTTGGCTTTGAAACTCTGCAATATAAACGTATGAAGGTTATTTCATAATATAATTATTTATTTAATTAATCAGTGCATACGAGAACAAAATAACAAAGAATTACCTGACTTCAATAACGAAATCTTCTTCAGAAGCAGCAGTATGAACACTTTCATTACTTTCAGCACGTTTCAACTTAGATGGCTGATCTCCTATTTTTGGTTTTTCATCTCTTAAAAGATCTCTAAAATATAAACGTTGTATTAATTAAATTTTGAATTACTCAATCAAACAGATAATGGACTTAATATTGAAATACATACGCTAAGCCATCAAGACTAATGGATTCGTAAAATTTAATAGCATTGTTTGTATCCCTTGCATTATTGGTTGGAAATAGTCCTCTGAATGTGGTTTTATAATCCCTGGAAAAAAAATATGATTAGTATTTACTGCAAACAAGTACAAATAATAAAAAATGATTGCTACTCACCTCTTTTGGAATTTTTCTTGTAATTTATGCATTCCCAGCCTTTCTGACAATTCTCTAAGAATAACTCGAATAAACATTTTTTTGGAGGTATTTATTTCTCTTTGATTTAATTTACAAATAGACAGAACTTCCCAAGAAATGGCATGAGATGCTAGAAGATGTCCAAATAGTCTTCCTAGGTTCTTTATTTCGAGATTTTCTAATAATTCGATTGTATTGTAATTGTCTTCAAAAATTTGTTTAAAAGAAGAAGAAAAAATATTACTGCTTTTACAAAATCTCTGCAAATCAGAAAGTTTATGAGACCTAATTCAACAATATTGATTATTAGGATTTAAAACAAAATGTTTAATATTGTTTGCTTACCTCTGCTATCATTCCAAAGATACTCTCATATATTTTTGACTCTGCACAACAATCTAAAAGACACTTGGTAACTAAGATTTCCTGTCCAGGTTGCAACTGGGCATCCAAGATATGCTCTACACAATTGTCAAAGTCTTTCAACGAATGCATAGTGGAACGAATAGTATTTTTAAAAGTTAATAAATCCAATTCTCCATTTTCTTCCATATTTGTCACATCCATATCTTCAGCATTCTCATCATTGGCGTCTTCTTCATTTAAATCACATGTGCTAGGCACTAGTTGAGGGACATTATTTTTTGTCTCAACAACAAAAACGTGATTTATATTCTTTTTGACACCGGCCATATTTTTTTCCACGTAAATTATTTTTGCTATCTTTTCAGTGTGGTACAACAAAAACTGTGATGGATTTACAGGTTCTTTTACTTCAGGCAGTGCACTCAGATGTTTTGAAGAACACAAGGATACCAGCGTAGAACATTCATTTTTCATAGGTATCATTTTTGTCCATGAAGGAAATTCAGTAAATAGCTGCATTAGATTATCCAATATGACAGGACAGTAATAACTGTTTGGCACCTTTTCAGAATCCATGTTAAAATCACACATTTCAAATGCTTCTAGTTTAAGTTGGTTTATATAATCATAAATTTCGTGAGGACCATTGCTGGCAGGTATTTCTTGTACTTTGTTAAAAAACGAAAAACTGCTAGATCCATTTTTACCCGTTATACACTTTATGTATTTTTTATTCATTTCTTGAATGATATCCGTAGTCAAATGCTCCCAGAGAGATATTCTTCTAGCTTCTGTCTCTTCGCTTTGAAAAGGACTTTGACAAAGGGTTAAAACACTTATAACTACTTCTCTAAATTCTTCTAACTTATCTAACTTACTTAAGTACATGATACTGCAAAGGTACAAATCTTTAACTGCTTGTAATATACCATTAAAACACGGCCATGCATCAACAACTTTAATTAGTGTGATCAAGTCTATGCGAATCAACGTTGGTGGTAAATCTGACCCATCGTTCATCAAATACCGAAAACAGCTGAAAAATATGTACAATCATGAAAATCAAAAACAAAAAAAGTCTAATAACTTACAATGATAAATATGTAATCTTTACCTCTTGTTGTAAATATCAAAGGTACAAGTATTGAATGACATTGATACAGCATCCAGTATATCATACGAGTACCCGACAGCCATTTGAGATGGTGTAAAAACACTACTTTCCATCCACAAATTCAAATAGTGCTGTATGTCTAAGGACTTTGTTGAGCTGCTCATCATCTGAGATAGTGGTATTGTAGTATTCCCTTTACGAAATGCCAGTGCAAATAAAAATATAGTTCCACTATCAAAATCTTCCGTTATATCCTTGATCAGATTATTGAGTACAATAAAAGACACAGCTGGTTGACTTTTCACCAGCTCTCTACACAGGCTTATTTGCTGGGGATGCCAGTAACAGACAGAAAAAGGTAAAACTCCCACTTTGTGAATAGTATCTCTGAATCGTGTACTATTCACCATTGATAGCAGAGTACCGAAATCAGTGAGCGCTGAATCTTTGTAATCCTCTTCGTTATTGGTATCCAAAGTCTCATAATAATCGAATTCGTCCCACTCTCCATTAGAAACTAGAGGTTCTTTTATTGCTTTTTTCCTAATCCTCCTCTTTTTCTTTAACTTTGGATCTTCAGGTATAACAGTTGTAATATTAAAATGCTTCATCAGTAGGGTTTTTATATTGTGTCTGTTTTGATACACAAACAAATACAAACTATGCACGAGCATTTGTCTATTCAACAAATCATTAGCTTCCTTCCATACTGGATCGTTTTGTTTTTTGAGGTTGCCATTTTCATTGAACACTCGTACCTTTTTCAGTGCTTCAAAGACCGTTTCAAACGGTACCCTCGCTTTGCGCGGCATTTTTACGGCTTTTGTTTCTGCGGTCAACAGGTAGAAACAAATGAGCTGTGGGCACTTCTATTTGACGAAAAAGTATAACCTACGCCAAAGACATACACCTATTCTCACACCTGCAAACACTGAATGTTGATAAATATATTGGATACAACCTTTGTGAGCTTTCGAATTGTGTTTATTATGAAGTACGTAAATTTTCTAACCTCTACGAAATCACATCACAACTGTAACAAACTACCTAATATGATCTAGATAACAATCCAAACAGTTTTGGTTCCATTGAGTACCGATCAACAATAATAATTATTCCCACAGCCAAATTTGTTCGTTACTACTGAAAAGAGCAACTGAAAAGAGCTTGTTTGTTGATTCCTTGCACACATTTTCTGACAACAAAGTAACCAGCTGATCGACCGATTCAATTCTAATGTGGCGCCGCATAGGATATGCATCAAAAGAGGGATCCCTCTTACTCCGTGGGATGCATACACTCGCAGAGTAGTCGGCACGGGGACAATATAATCGGCTAAACGGAAGTCGCCATTTTATAAGAGGATGTCATTGTTGAATTTAAAATAATATGAAAGCACATAGTTATTTTGATATTTTCATTACATACTTTAAACTGATAAAGAACTAGCTTCTAAAACTATTATAAATCAATAAAAAACAAATCATTTTTTTAAGTGCATAAAAAAAAGGATATTTTGTGGCAAAATTGTAGTGAAATCAAGCAACTATAATAAAGCAGATAGAAACAAGTACTCATATCTTGATGCACTTTTATTATAAAAATATAAAAATTAATGTTAAACATCCACAAAAGTTTTTGACATGTTTGCATGTTGATTCATTAAAAAAAAATCCATGTAAACTCTTTCTATATGATCACTGATTCAGTAGTCCTGCCAATAGCTCCATACTCAATAGAGAACTAATGTCCTCATCTTCATCTTGATAATTCATGCCAATACCACCATCTACAACCTTGGGAGCTTCGAAAGTATCTACCTCGTACATACGTTTATACAGACTCTTCAACATCTCAATAAGCTGACAAGTTATGTAGGAAGGTTGCTCAAAAATTCTTACAGCACTACTGATGTCTTTGCCCATAGTTATCATAGTGGCTTTCTTAGGTCGATAGTCGTCATCATCCAGTGACTTTTTAAAAGACTCTAATATTCTTACCAGTTTGGTTCCTAATGTAGTTTTTACGTCCCTGCGATTTCCAGAAATTTCCTGCAAAGATTATTTTTATATTAAACAAAAAAACTTGAGATGATTCTCTAATAATTATATTTGTTTCAAGTCTTACTAATTGAAATTTCTGCTTGAGCTCAGGTAACATAGGCCAATCTCTTTTGCATGCTTGGCATTGACAAGTGTAATGAGATTTCTTCAGTATTGAAATTTGCCGCTCCCTTTTGTCTTCTTTATAAAAGCTTAAACTGTTGCTTACAGATATCTAAAATAAAATTTGAAAAATAAATTATGTTGTGACTGCAGTTTATGCAAAATCTGCTGCAAAGAAATAATTAAACACCTGGCAATTTTTTTCTATAGGCTGCAAACAAACTAAAATAATTTTATTATCCTTTGTAATTACAGTTGTAGCGTTTGGATTGCAATCATGTTTGAGTGACTGTACATAAATGTTAACAGAAGTGGCTGTAGAACAACATCGATTATTTAAGCATTCATCTAGATCATTTTGTACAAGACAATCATCACTTCTATAAGGTATCTGTAAAATCAATTGAATAAGTAAAATTTTTGTCATCAATCAATTGAGGATTGAAACAAAGGATAACAACTTACACGATGGTCAGAATTTGAATACGTTACAGCAATCATTCTTAATACGAGTAGTAGTACAAAAACCACGTCATCATTTTTAGACAGTTCATGACCAGACAAACTGCTTAAATCACATCCAAACAAATTGGACGCTTTTACAAAGTATACTAGAATAAGAAAGGCATCTTTCAAGATCCTTGTGAACTGGAAAACTGAGCACTTATGGGATAGATTGTAGAAATTTTTAAATGTATTGATGTTGCCAGATTTATTTTGCTGAGTAAAATAATTTGCTTGTTCATCTGCAAAAATAAAACACATGTTACCAATTTTTCAAGTAAATTGAAATTAAGCATACAAAATAAGATTTTAAACATTAACCTTTAGATTTATCAAATTTTTCCAATTCTTCTCTCAAAGCTGATACACTACCAGCTTCTTTAACACCCATAATAATGGTTTTAACAGCAATCTGATAAAAGTAGTACTTGGTATCATCAAATTGCATATGCATAGCCATACTACATTCAATATCATGATATTTATCCCAAGCTTCATCTTTGCATTGCTTAGAACAATACATATTCAAACTACATTTATCACATGGAATAGTACACCATGTTGGTGCCATACAATGACAACAATAAGCGCAAGCTTTGTTTGTGTTTACACTGGTAACATATGACTGTTGGACAAAAATAATTTCTCCTGGTTGTAAATCACGAGAGGCTACTAACTGTTGACCAGATTTTGGACTATAGCTTACGTTAACACCACTAGCTGTGCAAGCTTCTGTAACCATAGTTCCTTCCTTGTAAATTACCAACAGCATCTTACTAGATTCAGATTTTGCTTTTTTAACCATTTTGCAAAATTTCTCATTTTTATCCTTTTCATCAACCAGCTTTACATGGTTCTCAATTTCTTTCAAAAGATTTTTTTTCTTACTTATTTCAGTGCCTAAATGTCCAAAGCATGTCATCTTTCTGCACAATAGTTTGACTTTCAGGACGTTTGATTCAGTTATGGCTAGAGCTCTAATTATATCCTTGATACATTCTTTAAATCTACAAATAGTTAACAGAAGGCAAGATCTGTTTCCATAGGCTAGAGCAAGCAATTCTGAGTTCAGTGGTGCAAAAGCAATCGCTTCACTATACCATTTTCGAATGTCTTGGTAATCTTCATCTTGAAGAAAACCACTGTTAAACAATTCATTACCAATGGTTCGCGCTTTTTTGGATGCTTCAGGGCACTTGCTATTCCTTTTTATGCACTTTGCCGAGTTCTTTTCGAAAAAAGTAGAAAATTTGTTGTAAAAATTACCAGCTGTCGATTTACTTAGTCTTTCCAACATCAAATCCTTCACATTGTCGCTGTCAACTGTTATGATTTCTTTGATCGTATCGTCCATGTCTTTCTTCCAGATTCTCTTATCAAAACCAAAGTGTGCGCATATTTTCCTATACTCGCTCTCGAAATCTTTCCGAATGTCGTTCGGAAGGTCTATGCCTCGATCATCATCCATGACATCCAAAATATCATTGTCATCCATGATGTCTGTGGTGACAAAAAAATTTCTCGATATAGTAACATCTTTGTTAGTTTTGGCTTAGTTTAAGCAAACTAGCTGGAAGCCGTGAAGGTTTGTATTGACAGCTTTGACAATTAGTATAAACGGGCTAATAGAAGTATATAGGTATACTTACAATAATCCAAAACTACGTTCTCTTGCAAAAAATACAGTCAAGCTTTGGCTTCAAATGCAGCAAGTAATCATGTAGACACAGGTCGAATCAAGTACACCGGCAACAACACATGGACGTCAACGTTTTCCTAAACACTGCGCGCACAGGACAGCGACGATCCACAACAATACAAAAGGTCCTCCGCAACGGTTAATCAAATAAATGTAGACCAAAGATTTTGACATTGACCAATCAAATCGAAGAGGGTTGCGCAGATCGACGGTGCGCAGCGCGCGTAAATTGAGCACAAAAATTCAAATTTGGCCTAGGTATAGCAGATTTTTACTATATTTGATTTTTTATCCAATTTATAGTCAGGACGAATGGTGTAGCATTGATAATTATAGAATTAATCAGAATCGCTTTAGAAATGTAAAAAATATTTATTAATAATCAACAGTCACTGAACACTTTTAACTGATATCCATATACAGATTCAAATACTAATATCAAAGCATGAATTATCTTATAAGTAGTGATTGCTGGTTGATCTAAGCTACTATCCAAAGATTCAATTACTTTAGATAGATTATATATAAGTTCTAAATCATAAGAAGCATTCTCCTTTTCAATGTTTGTCATCAATTTTTGATACTTGTTCCAAATTCTAACTTCTTTAGATTTCATTTTTGTCTTGCTAGACAACTCCTACAAAAAGAGGTAGAAATTAATTGATTGAAGAACAAGTAAATGCATATTTGATAACAAAAATCACATTACCTCATATCTACTTTTAATAATTGGCCAAACAGGCCAGTTCTTTTCACAAGCTAGACAGTCACAGTCAAAACTATAATTTTCTCTGAGAGTATTGCGTCTATAGGGATTGGGAGCTTCATAGAAATTCGAATTGTAACTGTCACATATCTGAAAACAAAAGAGTATTGTCAACAATTTATTTGCATTGATGAAAAGAAAGCAAAATATAACAGTGATACACACTTGATCTCCTTTTTTGATGGGCTGCAGAGCGTACATGATGAATTTCAGATCATCAGTGAAACATCTACTCGCATTTGGATTACAGCTATGATTAGTTAAACTAGCAAGTGGTGCAATGCAGACTCCTTTGACACAGCACCAATTTTTTCTACAGGTGAATGAATCATTTGAATACTTGCACGCGTCATTCGCGTTTGCAATCTATTAATTGAAATGGATAAAGTTGAAAAAAACTAATGAAAATACTGAGAGCAAAAAATCTTAAGCATTGTCTACTTACAGCATGACTGTTAACATTACTGATTTTTGAAAGTCTTAGAAGTAGAGAGCCAACAAAAACTACATCTTCATTTTCTATCAGTTCTTCCAGTTTGGTAAATTCGAGTTTGTTTCCAAAGAATGTTGTATATTTAGCAATACAAACAAGGACGACACTAGAAAATATAGCATGACTCTCCATTTCCTCTGGTGTAACATAACATGACAGACTATACAAACTTCTGAACTGGCTAGTCGGAAACTTCCCATTTTCCAAAAATCCCTTAGTTTTTTTATCTGCAGTCAAATTCATCTATAGGTAGTACTTGATTAATTTTTCAGAGTACACATTAAAGATTTATTTACCCGTATTTTCATCGACTGACTGCAGTTCAGCTTTGAGTTTCTCTAAACTACCAAGCTCTCCTAATCCTTTAACTAATGCTCGTACGCTGAGTCCATCAAAGAGGACCTTCATTCCTGTCTCCTTGATGATGTGATTGAAAAAGTGAATGATGTATGTGAAACAATAACACTCTATATAGTGATACTGTTTCCAGGCTTCTTCCTTGCATTTTTCAGAGCAGAACACAAACCACCCACAGTGGTCACAAGCTATCCCAGTCCATGCAATGGACAAACAATGGCAGCAGTACAGGTACGGCTTTTTGATGTTATAGCAAGATATGTAGGGTTTCTCAATAAAAATCATCTCCCCTGGCTTTATGTTCTGTGTGGCTACAAGGTGCCTGCCATACTTTTCGTTGTGTCTCACTTCTACCAAACTTGTTGAATCTTTTTCTCTTGCAGCCAAAGCTTTTGTCTAAAATGAAACAGAGAACTAAGTAAATTATAACTCGATTTTATAGTTTTAATTTAAACAGTTAACCTTCAAAGCCATAGAAGATTCATCCTTCACATCCTGCTCCTTTGCAAGCTCCAAAAGATTCAAGCACTCGGTTCTGCGTTGAATCAATTTATCTTCCAATGAAGTTAGATTTTTCAAAAACCTTAAAATATCCAAAGATCTCTCAATGTCCACCAAGCATTCCTTGTACTTCTTCAAGTGCAATAAATGTGCTGATCTATTAGAGTAAGCTAGTGCAAGTTCTACCGAGTTAACAGGTGCCACTGCCACACTGTTGGTGTAGAGAGTGAGAATCTCCTCGTGTTGCTGAGCTGTGTGCCGTTTTTTGCCGTAGATCAAGTTTCCGGACTTTCTGGCTCTTGTAGAGGCCTCGGCGTTTTTGGCAACACGTGTTGTGTTCGTATTAACTATGAGCCGCAAGTGTTCGGAGGTGCGAAGTTTATCGATGATCTTCTCTCTTTCTTCCTCTAGTACCATTATGATAATGTTCTATACACGCAATAATTTTTACATTAAAAATCGATTATTTGAGACCAGGATGAAAAGCTAGGATATATAGTTTCTAAGTACTATTTGCGTCCACAGTAGAGTTTCAACGAATTTTGAAAGAACAAATAAGACGAACGGTGTAAGTAAACAAAACGCGCTTTCGATCGAGATCGCACGCGGAACAGCTGATGCAGGATTCGGGGAAACCCGCGAGAACGAACATGGCGCGCGATAATTCAAATGACTGGGGTTTGGTCATATTTTGTCACTAATTGTTTATACATACATATAGGTAACTAATCATTCTTTAATATTTTACTGATATAAAGTGTAATATTGACGACTTAAAAAATAGCATTAACAGTGAAGATATATATTTTTTATTATTTGGGAAGCTTGATAATGCGGATGAATAATCATTGTAATGAAATTTTTTTTTTATTACTCATGTAAAAATGTTACACTTTGCACAAAAATATTTACACTACATAGAACTATCTCACGTTTCAAGTTCATCTTTGATATTCGTCTTTGTACATACATAACATTATATAGTACATAAAAAATATGTTTGTAAGATTTTTCTTTTACATATTCGAGTTCTTTTCTTAAATAATAGGGTTTGTGCAACCGCCTATCGCACCTATTACATAGAAAGCAGCGTGTTTTAAGCGATGATCAAACAAGAATTTTTTCAACGTTTCTTTAAAAAAAAAAAAATAAAAATAACGATCGTGAACTTAAAAAATCGTAAACGTACAAGTATTATATTATTTCATAATTAAACAAAAAATATATATATAATATAGTCAAAAAGTGTTGGCGTACGATCACATCGCGATGTCTTAGGCGTTCTTACTTTGCTCAACACGGAAGTAACCCCGGCGAGCCTCGCGACTAGTGGGTAGTTCGCCACGATCAGCAGCGTAAGGTCCAGCAGACGATGGTTCTGCTGGTGCCGGTTGCAATAGGGCAAACGGAACTTCTAAACAGCCCGATAATAGATTCACATGTTGCAACTGGGACTCGGACAGCGGTGTGTTCACGAAAAGGCAACGCTGCTTCATGTCGATGCCTCGTATTATACCTATAGGAAATATGAAATTTCTTTAGTCGCTTTGACTTTCTGTAGTAATTTGTAAGGTATTAAAATTGTTTACCGTAGCCGTAGCATGTGCTTGGAGGCGGCTTTATCACGACTTTTGGATAAGTTAGGGACTCTTTGTCCGTGCCTGAGCTATCGTCATCCAGATCAATGCCACATAGAGCAACTATGTTTCCGTTCATTGCTGCGAGTATGTGAGACGGCGAGATGCTTGATTTCGTTTGGGAAATGTAGACGGATGAGAACGGTAATCTAAAATAAGATTTGAAATTTAATTCTTATACCTTATGTCAGATAATTCAACGAAAAAATGACTATTTTTATTTGCTATTTTAAAAGCACTAGAGTAAAATAGATTTGTTGAATACCTGATAAAGTTAAGTGTAAATAAGTTATGCCTCAAGTTGTAAGGTTTTTACTAATTTACTTTACTCTGGTGCTCTAAAAATAGCAAGTTAAAATAGGCTTTTTTTGAGTTGTTAGGTAGTGATACTAACGTATAGGGAACTACATTGTTGATGCTATTTGAAGTGAAGTTGCAGAAGCTGAAATAAAAAAAAGTTTTGAACTTACATCCGTGTAAAACTCGTTCAATTCGGCCTCTTTCTTTTTCGTTTTTTTATCTCCCGATTTGTAATTTATCATATACAACCTACCATTTCTCATCGGCATTCTGAATAATTTGACTAAGGTAAGAAAGAAGCACAAGCTCTCGTTGTTGGCGAGGTTCCATATTCCAAGTATCAAACTGACGCTTTCCCTCGGCTACAGATGGTACGCAGTGTAATTGATAATTGCACGTTCTTTCAAATACAGATTTGTCAGTGTCCCACAATATCGAAAATTTTTTCTGAAACAAAAAATGTAATATAATTATAAAATGTTGTATAAAATGTATTTTTTACGATGACGATAAAATTCTGCTAGCGCATACATGTTTGTTAATGGTTTGTTTTTCCAGTGCAAATTCAAAATTGTTCCTGGGCCTCTTTGATGTAAGTTGGATTACATTGGTAGGGTCAATAAGCTTTATGAGAAATATACAGATGTCAAGTCCAATACCTCTACAGAATCCCATAGTATTGACAATAATTGGGTATCCTGCCAGATTCTTTTTGCTTTTAAGGCACTCTATCAATTTTTTGATACATTCAAAATAACGAGTTATGCAATTTGAAACATTTATGTCTTCTAGATACAATTGGTAAAATGGTTTCCTAAGATGAGTGAAATTTGGTCCAAGCAGAGGTTCATCTATGACATTCAATGAAATGCAAGCTGCGGGAGTCATTTCAGCTTGTCCAGGATCCAAGTCTAGCAAAATAACCTTTTTGGTGCTTCTTAATAAATTGTTGATTAAATAACGAGCTGTAGTGGATTTTCCCACACCCTTTCCTCCACAAAGCATAGCACATAAAGATTTTCTAGTATTCCATTGTACAAGTAATTCTCTTGTAACATTTTCATTCCACTGAGGAGAAATGGATATCTCACTACCAGAATTGGAAAACTGAAAATTAGCTTGTAGTACACACTCGGCTCTTCTTGAGTCACACCATGGATACTTTGCATTTTCTATTCTAGGAAATAATTTGAATGCGCAATGGCTATTCAGAAAATTGGTCAGAGTATTGTCAAAGTTTTCTAGTAGAAGCACAGACCATCCAGGCTGACATTCTTGAATTGTATCGTGCAATTTTGTTTTCAGTGACCTATCAACTCCCTCTGATATCAAAGCATCCCACAAAGCTTCTTTGTCATGAGTACCATCCAGCTTGAAAGTTGAAACACTTACAGAACTGTAGCCCTTGGGTGAGAAAACCTCAATCGGTTTGATTGTACTCTGAGGTTCAAATAATGATCCATAGAGTTCTATAGCACCATAAATTACTCTAATCTTTAGTTTCCCTAAAAATGAGAATCGAGTTTCCGATTTTAAGACCAAGATAACTTTATTTTCTAGTGAGAAAAAATGTGCCTTATCCCCTTGGTGCACAGGAGATGTACTGTCTAAATATACCGTATTTTTCTGTACAATAGTTTTCAAACTTTTAAAATCTTTAACTGAGTTATCTGCAGTCAATGTGGCCCCCGTTTTAACATGGCTTTTATTGGCTTTTGCAGATTTATCTGAAGTGGCTTCAAATGCTCTTGTGACCTCATTGTAAAACTCTTGCAAAGCTTTCGGTATATCACAATTTGAATCTTGTTCAGTACTCTTTGTTTGTTCACTATTTGTGCTTGAACCTTCTATAGAAACCTGAACAGCTTCATTCTTCTTTTTTATGGGTTTAGTTGATTTTGATAATTCAACTTCAGAGTCAGAGTCACTTTGTAAGATTTTTGGTAAATATGATTTTGTTGGTTTTTTTAAAGTTGCTTCAACAATCATTGGTGTGCATCTTCTTATTTCGTCGCCAATGTCCACAAGCTTATCATCAACTGGTGGCAAATCCACTGTAACAATAGATATTCAAACATAAAATAAGTATAAAAATTCTAGTACATCCACACATAGGTATTCCATAATCAATTATACTAACTTGGGACAAGATCCTCAACTTCAAAACCAAGGCTCTCTGCAGGTGTTATCAGTTCTACATCACCTCTAACTTCAACTTTACCCTTAAAACCTCTCTCTTTCTTAGATTTGACTTTATTTTTCTTACTCTGTAAGTATCCAGCTGTATCATCCACTTTTATCAACTGGATGGCATTTTTATTAAGAGCAGGCTTAGCCCAAATCACAGCGTTGGTTGTTTGTTTAAACGGTTCAGTTACCAGTGAATCAGATGCAATATCAACTTTCTTTTTTTTCTTCGCTTTCTTTTCTAACAAATTATCAGCTGAGCTAGTACTAACTTCCCAAGCAGGTAGAGTTTCCTTCTTACTTTTCTTTTTTGATTTCTCTACATATGCAAGATATTTGTCTGGATCATTGTTGGATGTGTTTTCTTCTTGATTGTTCTTTGACTTGTGCTTTCTCTTCTTCTTTTCTTTCCTATTTACCTCCTTCCGTATTTCTTCTTGACCGTCCTTCGAACTGTGCTTCCTCTTTCGCTTTTCTTTTTCATCTATCATTTTCTAGCTGCGTATCGAAATATATGTTGATAACCTCAAAAGTTATCTGCAACAGTTTAGTAAAATTTTTTTAATAAAATTTCAGTATCCTATCACTTGTCATCAATTTTGCTAATATTAATCAATTTTTTGTGAAATTTCGTGCTGTATCTTACATTATTCTATTCATTCAAGAACAATATACATAAAATAATACATAAAATAATGATAGAAAGAAAATACTGCGCGCATGCATCAGTTGGACAGTGTTTACCGCATATTTTCATCAAAAGTTCGAACGCGTTTCTCCGTTCTACAACATTCATTTCCTCGTTCGTTCCGCCATTCGCCAACCGGCCAAAAAAAAGTTAGTTATTTTAGTTCTAATACTGACCACCCCATTTAATTTTACATGTATTTTGTGGCGCCACCCATCGCATACCATCTCGATATTCGGTACTGCACGCGAACAGCAGGCGCAGTATTCAAAGAACTTTTTCAAGTATAAATACCTATTAATAATAAGGTCCGTAAGTATAAACATACTTTTACTTTTTTCCAGCAATCAATTAAATTAATAATATACATAAGCGTTTTGTAGAATACACTCTTGTTTTTCTGAATATTTTTGTATACATAAGTCAACTATACATATATGAATATACGGTACCGTTTCGATATTGTTTTGATCGTTTGTTGCATTATTAATTTTCAGGTTCAAGCTTCAAAGATCCTATAAGTATTCCGATTGTTCGACGTGCATTTGAAAACTGGTCGCCAGCAATACAACCACATGTGGTTCAAACGAATTTCCTGATGTTCAGTTGTCTATTCAGGTCTGAGAAAAAAAGATATGCAGTCAGACCTTACAAGCTTGATTCTTCGAGAATTACTAGACGTGTGCATACAATTTTTCCGAAAGCCTGTTTTTTTTCGATCTCGCATTGTGTGCAGGTATATAGGTTATCAAAATTCGAAGTACCTCATCATCATCATTTTCTCATCAGTTGCATTGTATGATGGTGGTGTATGTGATCACGTATACTATATTTCATATTTGTTTCATTATAGGATACCGACGTTTCGTAAACAAAAGGAAGAAGTCAATTTCGTTGTCAAGTAAATTAATTGAAACTCTTAGGTCATTTTCAACCTAATGAATGATGAATAATTTTACACATGATCTACGTGTAGCTTTCAAAGATTTGGGAGACGTTGTAACTTTGTGGGTAAATTTATTCAAAGATTATAATAATTTTATAATTAATAGTGTCTTAAATTGCTCCTGTCAAAAAGACATGGACGAAGAAACTGTGGAATCAATAGAAAATAAGCTGCAAGAAGTCAAAAGAGAACACGAGATTGAAAAAAAGATGCAGTCAGATATTTTAGAAACCGCAGGCAAACTTAACAGAAGTTTAGAAGGGTTGGAAGAGATACTCAAAAAACTCGTGATTGAGATTAACGAACGCAAATCTTCCTATGGTGAGGTGGCTGTTCAAGCTTTTGAAACATTGCCAGAGGATAAAAAACTTGCTTGCTTTATCGTTTTCATGGACACAATAGAGAAGTTTCGACAAGAATAGCATACGGAAGATTTAGAAATAGGTCAGAGCTTATAATACAAGTATATGTAATACATCTTATATTCTGTAAAAGTTGATACATTAATTAATATATTTATTTTTTATAGATCAAATAATTATGATGCTAATATTGTTAAATGCAAAACAAAAGTTTCAAAGCTTTTGCAGAAAGATGATAAAATACCTTGTGAACTTTTTTAAAAACAGCGCTAAATGCATTCAGGGTGATTTAAGTAATTGATTGTATAAGTGTTAAGTGTAAAGTTCAAAAAATAACTTTTTTGTTAGAATATAAGCAATAACAAGTAAAAATGTAAAATCACTACTATATGATGCATAAAATTATTTTTAAAATAGTGTTGGTATTAAATCATAATTAAATTCAAATGGACCTTAGAAAGATAGGTGTTTTTTTCTTTCAAAGTTCAAATTAATCTTGAATAAAATATAAATATATATAAATTAAAAATAAAAAGAATATTATTCTTCCTTGCACCTCATGATCATAATGTGAACGAGCTTTCCAAAATCGCGGTTTTGGTACCCTGAACTTGGAAAAAAGTAAGCGTTATCAGCGAGATCTTTGCGCTGCAATATAAAATAACATTCTTAATTTATTAACGATTACTGTTTAATTTGCAGGTGATTAATTGTTTTATATCACCTGCCTTAGAAGAACGTCTAGAGCCCACTGACAGATGAGCAGTTGGATGAGCAGTATCACGAGAACCGCGATAACACCCACTGGTGAGTCGATTATTTATATAATAAAAAAGCGTATTTCCCTGTAACTTACCCCGATTAATTTGAGTCCTATCAACGACATGTTGTACGTCGTACTCATCAGTCCCAATAGAAAGACCATTGATTTGCTGACAAAGTCTGCATGCGTGAGTTAAATATAATGGAGTATAGAATTGAATACTTTGCTTTGCATACGAAGGGAATCTAACAGGTGGTTCGCTTCATAATCATCAAAGTTTCATGAGCACGTCGTATAGTTACGCGATAGCGTTAGCGAGTAGGCGAACGTTAGCGGGTATACCTAGTGTTAAATACGACGACTGTGTTCTTTTTGTCAACTTTTTTTTCAAACAAATTCATGAGTTCAATTTAATTTTTTACTTTATTGCGCACGAGGACTAAAAACTTACATAAGTATTTTCTGGTGATACCTGATGCAGACTATCGTCAGGTTCCTGCACAAAATGCGCCCATCAGCCGACCTACTGCAGCTCGATATATTCTGTCGAGACTGAGGCTGAGAGATTTCAAGTGACCACAAGCCGTCATAATGAGAAAAGGTATCGACACCTGTTGTAATCGTGCAAGCGCAAACATTATGCAGATTGTTTGTAGAAATACGGTCATTTCGTAGTAGTGTAGACTCGCTCATCGATGAGGTAAAAATAGTCCTGAGCGACACCCACTCACCTGAATATCATCTAATGATACCTGCGATGCAAGAGGTGAATTTTATTTCATGTGGTAAATTGTTCAGTCGTCAGCTGAGGTGGCTGCGGGTATAGTTCTGTTCGTGCGAAGGTATAGTGAAGTTCGATGGAGATCTATAAGTGAATGTAATACGCGATATAACGATGCGGCTACAAATTTAGTTTTGTCTTTATTTGTATGAGGGTACATCAGGTTTAACAGAACAGTTATCAAGTAATTTTTTTTTTTTTAATTTAGGTTGATTACGCTACAATTTTAACAGGTAGTTGTGCATACGATTGTAGCAATAGGTTGATTAATGAATACTTCGGAGAACCGTGAAGAACGACATGGCACTGGTGATCATCTAAAATAGTATTTTTAATAAGTACGCAAATTTCTTAAATTAGTGGTTATCGCGTATGCATACCGAACCAAAACATTCCATGGACAAGTTAACCCAGCCACCGGCCGTCAGTTGAATTGGTCGCTGGGATCTCATTATTAGCATATGAATAAGTTTTGCCAATTTCTTACTTTCATCGCCAGACGAAGGAACAAAGTATGCACTTCTCGCAAGTGATTCGCTCTGAAAATATGTATACATGCAATATTTGTCTGGTATAACTTTCGTGGTTCGCGTAAACTAACTTCGGAAACCAAGAGATCGGGAGCCCATTGACACATGAATAGCTGACACATCAACAGAGACAGTACTGTGAGGTATTTCAGTTTGTCCGGATCGTCCTAAAACAATCAGTGATTCGAAATTCCGATATTTTCAATTAAGGTCTGGGTTTGAATGCATCATACTTACGCCAACAAGTTTCAAACCGATCAGAGACATGTTGTACGTAGTGCTGATTAGTTGTACCATAAACAACGAGTTCGTCAATTTCTCCACTTCCTTGCAGAACCTACGCAAACACAAGTGATACCTAATAAGGTCTACAGGTATAAACCTAAAAAATCGCATTGATATACTCAGCCACTCACATGATTATTCTCTGATGATAAACGATACCCTCGGTTATTTTCTTCACAGCATCGACCTTGCCAACCTGATCGGCATCGTCAACAGCACTGGCCAGGTCTTGCAGTCTATCGCAAAGCGACTTGTGGTGTCCACAGGCTACCATGATAAAGAATGGTGCAGCGGTGTCGACTCCCGAACAGGACATACAGATTCCGATCATACCAAGCATCTGCCCGGTCACAGACACTTCATACCAGGGCGTTAGCTGCACGTCGGCGTAGAACGGATATGGTAACGATCTGGTAAACGTACTGTTTAAGGAGCCGTGGACTGGAAATTGACTGACGGTCAGATAAAACACACACATCGCTGCGTTTGCTCCCAAGTAGAAGTGCGTCAGTCTCAGACTTTTCTCAACGAAGCATCTGCGCTTTTATGGTAATTAGATGAAAATAAATGTTATCCGTTGTTAATTGTTATTCTATATACTATACTATTCTACGAGATGTGTAGATAAACCTTATTATGTCAACTTCGAACTCATCCAGTCCAGCCCACAGCTTCTTGGATTCACTTAAAATCGTAGCAATCCTCTGACGGTTGAAAAACATGATGAGGAATCTCAAATGGACACCGCAGAGTCCGACCGTCTCAGCAACAGTCTCGATATCGTATTTGTCACCTCTGAGTCCCATCATCGCTACATTGCAGACGTACATGCTCGTCACCAGCAAGTGGCTGCAATGCACGTAAATGGAAAGAAGCAGAGTTCCTGGAAAATTTAAACTTCGACCCTCGAATGACAGTAAGCCAATCAACTTCAGCAAGAATATGTGTAACTGGCCACAGCCATCTTCCCGTGATTTCTCTGACATTATATTCTTATTTATTTAAACATTCGGATAGTGATTGAAATTCACTTTCTAATTGTACGATCTACCCCGCTGTCGGTTAACTTCTAGCAACACCGTCAGCTTCATGTCATACACACACTGCAGCCATACTGTCTGGCAAATTCATATACCTACCTGTCCGCGAAATGATGATGAGCATTGTTGCGGTAAAACGTTACGATAAGCGTTCATTAAATTAATAGTCTTATACTCCGCCGCGACTACCACCCTGGATAACCGATAATCAGTATAAATTGTTAAATCGAACGATTGCGACTCGTCGCGGTCTTAGCCACATAACATAAGTAGACTTGACAGTTGCTGTTTTCTAACTAAAAAGTGAAGATATATCGTGATCCAAAGACCAAAGAGTTGATCTTGATAGTCTATTGTTTGAAAAATAACTAATCTGCATCAAACACTTTGAACCTAAATCTGAGTTTGATGGTGTCGATACGGGTGGAATGTCCCATGAGAGAATCAAAGAATCTAAGCAAGTTTCAAATCAACATCATAGTATCATTGAAACATCTCCGGATAGTCTATTGATCCTATCATAATTCTAATGCTTGTCGCAAGGCCACGTAAGCTTTTAGCATAATACTTCGGTGCACCCCAAGTTCGCTGACACGCATGAATATTGAATAAGAGCATGGCTAGACGACTGCGACCGTCTATTTTCGTTGTCGCGTGATGGGCTACGTTTTATTTCTTTGTTTCTTTGTCTCTGGTCACGAAGCTATAGCCTTTTGATCGTCGCATTATATTTCTCGCGAAAACTATTATCGCAATATTACGTCTCTTATTTTTCCTTTGTCCTAGGCCAGACGTACGTTGTACCATTATAACTCTTATGCTGCTTCGACGAGAAAAAAAAAATTATACTGCAGAGACAATGTAAGCGCGTATACGTAGAGCTTATAGTTGCGATAATCGTCATAATAATTCAGCGAAAATTGTAAGCACGAGAGCGTTTGCGTAGAATCGTGTACGAGAGACAAAGGAATAAAAATGCGATAATGCAATATCAGAGGTAATTTTATTTATATCGTCTCGTACGCGGGTGTATGCCCTACGTACGTATTTTTTTTCCGTCTGGGCGGGTTCATCGTGCTCAAGCAAAAAATAGACGAACAGAGAGAGAGAGAGAGAGAGAGAGAGAGAGAGAGAGAGAGAGAGAGAGAGAGAGAGAGAGAATAAACGATAATATAAACGCTTACGTGGCTTTGCGTGATATTCCCTTTGTCCGAGAAAATTGAAGCTTCTCGAATAATGTGCACTCGGATGACGTGTCTGTTGAATGTAATGTAAATCGAACCTTTTAGAGTTCACATGCTTTCAATGAAACGAAAAATCATTGCTTTTACTCTTTATATTTTATACAATATACATATAGCGATATTCAACAATTAATCCAGGGGAAGATGATGCAATACTAACAATATCAGGATCGACAATCCCGTTTGCGCATTCTTACTTACGTATTGAAGCTTCTGAGAACCGTGAAAAATGAAACAGCATTGGTTATCAACTGAAAAATCAAAAATATAAGTCGCGTACATTCTTACATCGAATGATCGAATGTTACGTATATTATATACTCACGTTACCGAACCGCTGGATGGATAGATCAATAATACCACCAGCCGTCATCTGTACAGGAGTTTGGGCTCTTTCGATCACGGTTAACAGGAGTCTACCGATATGAGGATCCAAGCACATCAGAGTAGTGGAATACGCAGCGGTTGCCACTGCTTTGCTCTGATATTCGTAAAGGTATAATATGTATTATAAAATTATCTTAGTATGAAATCATCGTTGATTGATCGCCTACCTCTTCTATAAGATAATCAGAGGCCCACTGACTGATGAATAACGTGCCCAGGCAACCGAGGAGACTAGGAATGTACTTTAATCGGTCAGGATCGGACTGTGGAGTTTAAAAGAATTAGGTGACGTTAAATACAAACTGATGTTGACTGCAAGTATGAGTTATACCCCTGCTAGCTTCAAACCAATGAGAGATATGTTATAGCCGAGAGACATGAGTTGAACCATGAATATCATCTGCGTAATTTCTTCGATTCTCATGCACAGGCTGTAGTGCATATAAGAGGAAATAGATTTTTTTTTAAATAACATGCGTTGGATCACAAAGTAGCATACAACTTACTTCAGTACATTTTGATGAAATTTCGAGCAGGAGATGAGGGTCTCCCGAAACTCATACTCGTCTCCGACTGCAAACTTTTTGTTCCTGTCTGCCAAAGTGATGAAGCGCTCCTGTAGGGCCTTGAAGAAGCCGCAGCTGAGCATCATAAGAAGAGGCCCAGCCGTGTCGACGCTTGCCGTTAACACGCCCAAGTGCTGCAGTAAAAAGACTTGCAGTCCGAAAGTCAGTTCGTAGCCCAACCAATGATACTCGCGCTCTTCGGTGAACCACCTTTACAAGTATTTGATTACGTGAAATTGCCTGACAAATCATCTGATTCATACTTGTTAATTAACTATTCACACAAACAACAAGTAGCGAAAATACAATGAGTAATCACGTGACAAACTCGCCTGTACGGTAGCATCCGTCGCTCGGTACCATTGGGCTCCTCGGCTGGAAATTTAACGATGATCGACATCACCGTGGAGAACACGTTGATCAGCACACAGCTTCCGAACAAGAGTTTAAATAACATCCAAGTCTTGCGTTCGTACCAGCGCACGATCTGATGCTCACTTGGCGTACAGTTGTCCCAAATGGCACGACACGCGTCCATAGCGTCTCGGAACTCGAAACGGCGATTCACCAGCACGTAGTAACGCACGATCACACTCACCGCCATCACCATCAAGAACAAGTTATCCAACTCCACTACGCCCTTTATCGTGTCGACATTGTATAGTGAAGTGAAAGCATATTATGATGTCGCGAGAAATTAACTATGTGCAAATATGTACCTGAGCGGCACGAACAATGGCGTAGCGAAGAAACATAACACAGTTGACGAGACCAACGAACATGAAGTAAATCAGAAGAATTCGGGAACTGGAAAAGTTAAAGTCGTGGTTCTCCAAAGGTAAGATTCCGGTGACGCGGAGAAAGGACACATAGACTGTCGTTAAGCTTTCAAAGCTCAACGACTTTTCTGACTTCGTCACTGGCCGGGAAAGAGGTTTAGATAAATTAAGAGAATATATTTACTACCTAAGGTAAAGAATGGAGTACAGAGAATATTACAAACAGTCGAGCCCAACTCACTTTTGTTACTAGAAGAAAGTAGAAGTTCGCAAATTAGAGTCTGGGAATTCTTATGCTTGCGTGCAGTCGCAGTTTAAGTGCCGCCGAAAGAGACCCCCATGAATGCTTCGACTGATCGACAATATTGCTCCTGAATTATTGAGACAACAGCCCGATCAAAATGTCGTACAGTATTCAATGTATCTCAAGATACATTGAATAAGAAGCAAAACGCAATTCGTACAAATCATCGCGAGGGCCTCGAAGAGACAGCGCGTCTTGGCTGTGCTGCATTATTTAGTGGCTTATTACTGTTATTAGCTTATACCCTGGAACTTGCGCATAGCCATAGGTTTCGAAGCATTTTACCAGGTAGTCGGGACGTAGACTTCATCGAACGAGGATCGTGTACTCTGTGGCGAGCTTTAATTCCAAGTGTCTCAACAAAGCGGCTGAAGAGTAATTTAGAAAGGTATTTTAACTCATTCTCTTTGAAGCTTATGTGATCTAACGAGCGATATACTCTTTATTTGATAAAACTGGATTTTCAAATAATGTTTACACAAGTGTAATAAAATGAATTCAAATCTAACAATTCACTAAGTTAAATTAATTATGTAACGATTATATCGACAACGTGACGATCATTACGTTATACTTACGTAGTAAAATTTCTGAGCACCATGAAAAATGAAATGGCATTGGTTATCAGCTAGAATATCAAATATGATTTGTGTGCACATGCTTTCATCGTTAACTATATCATGCATTATTCATCTCAGATACTTACATTGCCAAATCTCTCGACGGATAGGTTGATCACACCACCAGCTGTAATCTGTACCGGTTTTTGGGCTCTTGTGATCACAGTCAGCAAGATTCCACCAATCCGAGGATCCAGAGCCATCAGAGTTGTAAAATACGCAGCGGTTGCCACGCCTTCGCTCTGAAATACAATAAATAATAGAAACATCACGTTCCTGGCATGATACGACGAGTCTTTATATCTACCTGTTCTAGAAGATAATCGGCGGCCCACTGAGTGATAAATAACTGGCACAGACAAAGCACTAGGTTGGGAATGTACTGAAATCGCTCGGGATCGTTCTGTGAAGTTTTAGTAAAGAAGAAATGGGGTAGAAAGAAATTGAAAATGAAATAAAACTCACCCCTGCAAGTTTCAGACCTATAAGGGAGATGTTGTAGCCTAGACACATAAGTTGAACCATAAATATCATCCTCATAATCACCTCGATTTTCTGGCACAAGCTGTAATGAAGATGATGATTTATTTTGGATTTATTTTTTATTATATTTAATATACTTACTTCAGTACGTTTTGATGGAATTTTGAGCAAGATGTTAGTCTCGGCTGAAAGCTAACATCATCTTCGATTAAAAACTTTTCGTTTTTAACGGCAGCTGCAAAAAAGCGCTCTTGTAAAGCCTTTAAGAAGCCGCAGCTGAGCATCATAAGAAGAGGTCCAGCTGTATCGACGGTCGCTGTTATCACGGTCAAATGATGAAGTATTAAGACTTGCAGTCCAAAAATTAACTCGTAGCCCATCCAGTAATATTCACGGTCTTCGATAAACCACCTTTGCAAATTCGAACGTGAAATCATGTGACAGGTAATGTAAATGTAAATGTAAATCATGTAATGTAGGAAAATCACATAACAAACTCACTTATATGGCAGCATGCGTCGCTCAGTGCCATTGGGCTCTTCAGGTGGCAGTCTAACAACGATCGAGCCAATCGAGCAAAAAATGTTGATAAGTAAACCACTTCCGGCCAGCAGCTTAAACAGAATCCAAGTCTTGCGTTCGAACCAGCGTACGATCTGATGCTCGCTGGGCGTGCAATCATCCCAGATGTCACGACACACATCGATTGCATCCCGAAACTCGAAGCGGTGGTATACTAATATGTAATATCGTATAACCGTACTCGTAGCCATGACCGTGACGAAAACGCTATCCAACTCCACTGCACCCTTTATCAAATCGATATTGATATTAAATTGTTGATTATAAGAACCAAGTGAAACTTGGTTAAATGAATATTAATTGTGACCACCTAGTGCTTGATTAATAAAATTGTAAAACAATTGTAAAAATATCCAGAAGATGATCTGCATGTAAAAATGTCGGCTGTAACCACAGCAAGCTTCGTGCCTCAAAGCACTGAAGGCGCCATCTCGAGGCGGATAGTCTAAGCCCCACCTGTGATCTCAACGTCAAGGCTTCGCGCCGTTGCTACTTCACTTCTCACTCGTCCTTTGTGCCGAGCACTTCGAGAGAGAGAACTTCTTATCAGAAGTTTCATAGATTTATATCTTGTTTCAGTTTAATTAAACTTAAAATCATTCATACATAATTCAGAGACCTATTGTATTGTTCAGATGTTAGATTAAATAAAGCAGAGTGCACAGTGTAAATCACAAAGGAGTGTTATTATTTTTGCCGTGAACGTTTCCGAATCCTCAACTTCCAAAGTCTTCGTCCAACAGGTTATGGGCCCAGCACGAGGAGGTCAGATCCAGTTCCGGTTTTCAGAAGTAATCACACAAAAAAAGTGAGTAAATTAAAAAAAAAAAAAAAAAGTGCAAAAGTTCCGAACGAGTCAACGAGTCGAGACAAGAGCCGATTCTCGGAAATCAAAGCGAGCCGCGTCGCGGAGTGCGGCGAGACGGCGCGTGTTTACACTGATTCGCGGAACAACAGACGGTTGTGTGGATGCGACGTTTTTTTTCCTTTCTTTCTCTTTCTTCGATACCATGCACAAATTCGAGTCGACGAAAGCCATATTTTTTTGTTGTTGTTGAATAGAGGGTTCAGAGATTCAGAAATGGTATACACAGAGGAGGAGGAAAGAGAAATGCAATATTGGTGATTTTCTTTCGTGCGCGAACGTATGGTGATATGCTGTTGCACTCAAAAATACATGTGATTCTCTCTCGACTTACGGGACGCCGTTTTTTTTCGTCCGAGAGCCGGGATATGTCGTACATGGAACGGGCTATGAAAACATGCTAGAGTCGTACGCACCAGTCGCCATCGTTCAAGCGAAAAATTCAAATCAAAGAGAATTTTAATATCGAATTTAATAAAATGTGAGATCGGTACACACGGACTAGATTTCATGTATGCGATCGCCTCATCCCTATAGTAACGGCGAAACCATCGTATGGATAGTCGGTTTGGGAGGGAGTACATGAATGTAGGCCTAAGTACAATGATCTTGAATACCAATTTGTCGTACAAATTGTATTCACGTGTGTGACAATAGACTGAGAAAAGTATGTTCGGTAGGTGAATACAGAGAAATGGCAGACAGTCCAGAGAAAACCGATGAACGCCGCTCCAGAGAAAGTTCGAGCGACAGCGAGATGAGCGAAAATGAGAAACAACAAATCCAGGATAGAAAAGGTAATAACACACACACATAGAGCTTACAACTCTAAATTAAGTAAAGAGTGGATCCATAGTATATATTTATGTTCTGTACGCAGGAATAATTTGTACTAACAGAGAATGAGTATATGCTTATACCCTATACGTAGGGCTAACATGTACGAAAATTAAAAATAACCGAACATTAATTTATCAAAACATATTTCAGAGACCAAAGAGTTCAGAGATGCTTTAGTATCAGTGCTACAGGACCAACAAGTGGCATTCGATAGAATGGCTAAGGGAATGGAAGATATGGCAACATCCTACAAAGCCATGTCCGAGAGTATGAAGAACATGAGCACAGAACTAAAAACGTGCCTGGCAGAAGTACGAACCCTAGGACTAGAAAAACAAGAGGTACCCTCTCCACTATCAAATTCTACCACAACACCCGGTCAGAGTCAAAATACTAATACACAAACTCTATACGATACACAAAATTCAGAGTCAGAGCCATTATCTCTAATAAATGCAACCTTTGAAAATATAAATAAACAATTAACACTCCAGAATGAAATAACCTCAAAATTACAAAACAAAATAACGTCCACTAAAGTACATGTGAATAGAGATTACAAGTTAAATGCTAAAGGGAACATAGACTTATGGTTAGATCTTTTAGACTCAGAACTAGCAGAAAATGACTTATTAGCTATACTAAAAGATCCACAGAAATTTGAAAACGATCAAACAGAGAACACATTGAAAAAGAAAAGATCGGTAAGGACTATTATAATAAGTCATTTAGATGCAAACTATCACAAAAAAATATTGCAAATCACAGAGCCACATAAGATAATAGAGAAAATTAAAGAGATAAGAAAAATTGAAGCGAATCTTTCAGAGATAAACATCAGACAAAAACTTTATGCAATAAGAAAAGGGCATAAAGAAAGAGTAGGGGATTTTTGTGATAGATTTGATAGCATAGTGAGAGAGCATGAAACTTGTAATCCCGAATCACCATTATCAGAGGAAGAAAAGAGAGCAACATTCTATCAGGCAGTGCGTGATACCAGTAAAGAACTGGTATCAACACACCTAGTGAGAAGTCAAACAGGTACAATAATGACATTGGATGATATGAAAAAATGCATGTTACAGATAGAAGCACAGAGCACCACCAATACAGAGAAACCCAAAGCAAGCGTAGCACAGAGGACTGAGGTCAAAGACCAAAGTAATTCAGAGAAAACAGTTTACAAGGACGTAAAATGCTACCGATGCAACGAGAAAGGTCACTATCAGTCATCATGCCGTCTAGCACGAGATGATCTCTGGTTCTGCTACAAATGCAACAAGGTCAGAGAACACAAGGGAGACGAATGCCCCAATAAAGTACAAAGGTATGAGAACAATGATAATAATTCTACACAAAACAATCACAACACACACACTCGTGGTAGAGGTAGTGGAGGGTGGAGAAGAGGCAGAGGAAACTATTATCAGAAAAGAGGAAAACCCTATGATAGGCCAAAACAAGAAAATAACAAAACCGTAAACGCCAAGTTTGCAGGTAAGAAACACTTGCATGAGACAATAGAGAATAAAGTCACGTTTATAGCAGATTCAGGTGCTTCCCACCACATTATTAATAAAGGGTTTATATTACGAGATTACGAGAAAAGTAATATTGGAGAAATAAAGAGCGCAAATAAACATAAAAAAGCTAACATCAAAATTGACGGTAAAGGAAACTTGTACTTAGAATCTATTCCAGAGGGTGAAAATATTTTCTTATCGAATGTTATATTAGCTTCAGATGTCTCGGATAATCTCCTTTCCCTTCGAAAATTTGCAGAGGCCGGGTATGGCATTTACCTAGATGACGTTAAACTAAAAGTTTTTGATAAAGACACGAAGGAGGAGTATTTATCGGGAGACTATGAATCACCTAATTGGATAGTAAAATTTAATGTTAAAAATTCAGAGACTTCAGAAGATACATGTGACAAGTATATTGTCAAAGCAAGTTTAGTGACCTTGGAGGATTTCCTGTCGCAATCTCAGACTCCATTAACAAAAGACGATAATGAAATTCAGAGATTGTCTGAGATTGGGAGGGAGTCTGAAAAGGAAAATCCCCAAATAAATGAAAATTTAGCACTAGGAATAGGTAAAGAAGAGATAAAAAGGAAAATACTTGATTTAAATAACGTAATATCAGAGTCAGACATAAATAAACTAAGTAAAAATTATCAGAAAAATAATTCAGAGAAATTAATACAAAAACCTAGTCTAGGAATGATATGGCATAGGAGGCTGGGGCACACGTCACTCGAATACATGAAACAAATGCAAAAATTTGAAAGCGAATTAAAAGATGTAAAACTAAACAAAGAAATCATGGATTGCGAGTCGTGTATCTTAGCCAAGATGGAAAATCAACCTTTTAAAAATAATAGAACTAGATCAGACAGACCTTTACATACTATTCACACTGATACAATGGGTAAAATATCTCCGGCTTCATATCCAGGGGAGAACCGATTTATCATAGTGTTTATAGATGATTATACTAAATATGCAAGAGCATATTGCGTAAAACAAAAGAGTGAATCGGGTAAATGTTTGGATAACTATCTGACACATACCAGAAATATTTTAGGAAAACACGAAAAGGTATGCTATATAAGAGCAGACAATGGAACAGAATTCACAGGCGGGGAATTCTCAAAGATAATGAAAAGAGAGGGCATTACAAGTGATTTTGCACCTCCACACACTCCAGAGTTAAACGGAACTTCAGAGAGATTTAATAAAACTATACAGAAGAGAATCAGAGCAATAATGATAGACTCAGGTTTACCAGCTACTATGTGGGTATTAGCTACTGAAGCAGCAATACACACATACAACAGAACCCCCCATAAAGGGAATGAGTATAAAACACCGTTGTTCATGTTAAATCCGAACAAAGAAAGTCATGTGAAAGAACTAAGAAGATTCGGATGTGTGGCATACGCAAAAATTCCGATTCCAGAGAACAAATTTTCAGAGAGAGCAATAAAAGCCATACTTGTAGGTTACACCCCTACTGGCTATCTATTATGGCACTCGGAAACACTAAGATTCTTAAATTCAAGACACGTAAAGTGTAACGAAAAATTGGTATACAAAGATATCGTAGACCGAACAGAGAATATTGAATTAGAGTTCAGCGATATAAGAAAGAATCACAATACAGAGGAAAATACAGACCAGACAAAAACTGAAGATCCCAACAATACAGAGTTGATACAGAAAGAAAAGAAGTTAGACACCAAGATGGAGGTCGATGAACCAGGAAAGCGAAAAATGACTCCGAAAGAAACAACAGAGGTAGTAACAAGAAAAATTCCAAGGAGACAAGCTAAAGAGAATCCGATAAGAGACCCAAATTTTATATATATGACACAAATCAACAATTCAGAGAAAAAATGTGATCAAGATGCTGATGAACAAATCTATGTGCAACTAGCTCAAGTAAACAAAGATCCTATAACCTTCAAGGAAGCTGTAAACTCGTTTGAAGGAGAAAAATGGAAAGACGCAATAAGAGAAGAATTAAAATCAATGGAAGAAAATGATGTATGGGAAATTGTAAATTACCCAAGTAAAACTTCAGAGAACAAGAGGCCCAATGTGATAGATTCTAAATGGGTATTTAAGAGAAAACTAGACAAAAATGGTCAAGAAACTTTTAAAGCCAGATTAGTCATTAGGGGGTTCAAAGACAAAAACAAATATGAACTCAGAGAAACTTATGCTCCAGTATCTCGCCTTCCAGTCATTCGAGCAGCTTTGGCAGTAATAAATAAATATGACTTAGACGCAAGTCAATTGGACGTAAAGACGGCGTTCTTAAACAGTGACCTGGAAGAGACTATATACATGGAGATACCAGAGGGAATAGAAAATTCAGAGAACATGAAAGGGAAGAAAGTTTGTAGATTAAAGAAAACACTATATGGACTGAAAATTAGTCCAAAGAAATGGAACCTAAAATTTGCAAATGAAGTAAGAAAACTCGGACTTGAGAGAGACATCAATGAACCATGTTTGTTCACATGGAGGAAAGAAAGTAGAATGGTGATGATGGTATTATATGTGGACGATATCATCTTAGCAGGAAATGATTCAGAGAAACTACAAGAAATAAAGTCAAATCTAAGTATAGCATTTCAAATGAAAGACCTGGGAGAGCCCAATGTATATTTAGGTATGAAGATACAACGAGATCGAAAAAATAGAATAATGACCCTTAGTCAAACAGAGTATACAGAGAAAATACTACATAGATTCAACATGAGTGAGAGTAAACCGCAGAGTACACCGATGATAACAAGACAAGTGAAAAACAGAGAAATAAAATTTAATCCAGAGAAAATCGAAGAGAAAGAAACCCAATGCAGAGCCCCTTATAGAGAAGCTATAGGAAGCTTACTGTATTTGTCAGCAGTCACAAGACCTGACATAGCTTATGCAGTAAATTACTTGTCTAGAAAACAAATCTCACCTACAGAAAACGATTGGACTGAAGTAAAAAGACTATTCAGGTATCTGAGAAAAACTACAGAGACTGGCATAATATTCAGAGGACAAGGAAATGAACTGGAAACTTTTACAGATTCAAGTTTCAGAGATAGAGAAGGCTCCACCTCAACGGGAGGATACATAGTAAAGTTATATGGAGATGTGATTGCTTGGAAAAGCTATAAACAGAACTATGTATCCCTATCTACTTGTCAAGCTGAATATTTGGCTATGAGCGAAGCCTGTCAAGAGATAATATCCTTAGACAAAGCGATCAGAGATATGACAGGAAACACCTACTATCCTGTTACTATTTGGTGTGACAATAAGTCAGCCGGAGATTGTACTCAGATGGACGGATCACACAAGTTGAAAAACTTTGATGATGATCAAGCCGAAATTCAGAGAAAACTAAGAGAAAGGGAGAAAACTGGGAGCAAAGAACACATAGCAGAAACCCATGGAGACTACATCAAGAGATGTGTGTTAGAGAGTAAAGTTATAGTAAAATGGATAGAAACTAAGGAGAATATAGCGGATATTATGACTAAACCTCTTCCAACACAAACACACAACTACCTCAGAGATAAAATAAATAATTCAGAGACGAATATAAATTAAAGTAGCTATGCACTTATGTTTGTTTGTTACAGAATCCCTTGATGAATCTTAAAAGAGCCACGAAGGGAGGGAGTGTCGGCTGTAACCACAGCAAGCTTCGTGCCTCAAAGCACTGAAGGCGCCATCTCGAGGCGGATAGTCTAAGCCCCACCTGTGATCTCAACGTCAAGGCTTCGCGCCGTTGCTACTTCACTTCTCACTCGTCCTTTGTGCCGAGCACTTCGAGAGAGAGAACTTCTTATCAGAAGTTTCATAGATTTATATCTTGTTTCAGTTTAATTAAACTTAAAATCATTCATACATAATTCAGAGACCTATTGTATTGTTCAGATGTTAGATTAAATAAAACAGAGTGCACAGTGTAAATCACAAAGGAGTGTTATTATTTTTGCCGTGAACGTTTCCGAATCCTCAACTTCCAAAGTCTTCGTCCAACAAAAAATAATAATTATACAGCAATGGATAGAAAAGATAAAAAAACCATAGCTAAATAAAAAAAAAAAAATTTTTAGTTGAACCGAATTGCTTTGTTACCGCAAGTGACTATATTCATTTTTTCCCACATAGCATATTGTAAAAGTACCTGAATGAGACGAGTAATACAGTAGCGAAGAAACATAACGCTGATGAGGAGTCCAATAAACATAAAGTAAATGAGAAGCATTCGGCAGCTGGGAAAGCTGAAGTCGCGGTTCTCCAAAGGTAAGACCCCGATGAGTCGGTGAAAAAATACAAAAACTTCCGTCAGACTCTTGAAACTCAATGACTCTTCTGATTTTGACACTGGCAAGAGCACATTCGAAAAAATTAATTTTGTGCACACGCATTTCGGCTATTGATTATCAAAGATAAATAAACTTTCAAACAAAGTAACGAACAGTCGTTGTCCAACTCACTTTTATGACGGAAGTAAGAAAAACTTCGCGAAGACGAGCCTTGGGTTTGCCGCGCTTGCGTGTAGTCGTAACTAATGTATCGCAAAAAAAAAAAAGAAAAAAAAACAGCTAGAGACAGTCGAAGGCTCTGATCGTATGATCGGCGATATTGCCTATGAATTATTGAGCAGTCGAAGGGTCGAGCAGCATGAAAAATATCAGAATTTTCGTGAAACGACTGAAGAAAATTTTATGAAAGCTTCGATGTTATCAAATGTTGACTTTAAAAATTAATCAAAGATATTGCTGAGCAACAGCTGTCTTGTGGATAAGTTTTTCGGAGGCATCAGAAAAGACGAATGTGAATAATCGCGAAAGCCTCTCAGTGGCTCTCCTCTGCGCGCTGCATTATTTATGGGACTATTACTTAGCTTTCGTTTCGGAACGTGCGCATAGCCGTAGGCTTCGAAGCGTCTTGCGTATTGCAGTCGGGATGTAGTCTTCGTAGAACAAAGATCGTGTCGCGACAGAAACGTCCAAGTGTTTTAACTTCGAATTTCAACAAGCTTATATTCTACATCTGAAACTGTGCTATACGATAATATAAGAAAGCGAAGAAAAGATTATGCCAGTGGCATAACGTATTAAAAGTAAAACTGAACAAGAGACAAAGAATTAAAATCATATCGCAGTACAAAGGTAAATGTATTGTAAATTGAACATATTAATTTTTACATACGTGTCATAATACAAAATCAAAAAATTTTTTCTGAATATTTTGTATAAAGCATTTAACAATTTACGAGGTGAACTTAATAATACTGCACAATCATTTCAGTAATAGCGATTTTTTTTGCTCATTGACTTACACTTACGTAGTAAAATTTCTGAGTACCATGAAAAACGAAATGGCATTGGTTATCAGCTGAAAAATCAGATAAGACTTGTACAAGTGCTTCCATCAACCAGCTGATATATTATTATTATGTGTTAACGTTTCCGACACTTACGTTGCCAAATCTCTCGATGGATAGGTTAATCACGCCACCAGCCGTCATCTGTACCGGTTTTTGAGCTCTTGTGATCATAGTTAGCAAGAGTCCACCGATTCGAGCATCTAGAGACATAAGAGTTGCAAAATACGCAGCGGTTGCCACACCTTCGCTCTGACATACAAAGGTATACATACGATATATCATAAAAATATCACGCGTCCGAAATCTCTATTTGTATGTGTATCTACCTGTTCTAGAAGGTAATCAGAGGCCCACTGAGTGATGAACAACTGGCACAGACAAAGCGCGAGATTGGGAATGTACTGAAAACGCTCAGGATCCGACTGCGAATTTTCAGTGTTTTAATAAAGAAGGCAATGCGATACTATAGCTGATGGTGAATTAAGTATTTCTTACACCTGCAAGCTTCAGACCGATGAGAGAGATGTTGTAGCCAAGACACATGAGTTGGACCATGAAAATCATCCGTGTCATTACCTCAATTTTCTTGCACAAACTGTGACAGAGATGATATATGTTGTTTATAAAATAACAATATTTTCGTTAAGAAGTATCTAAATAAACTTACACCAACACATTTTGATGAAACTTTGAGCAGGAAATAATAGTTTGCTTAAATTCAAGCTCATCTTTGTACAAAAGCTTTTCGTTCCTGTCTGCAACTGCGAAAAAGCGCTCTTGCAGGATTTTAAAGAAGCCACAGCTGATCATCATGAGAAGAGGTCCAGCTGTATCAACAGTTGCCGCTATCACGGTCAAGTGATGAGTGATTAAGACTTGTAGTCCGAAAATTAATTCGTAGCCTAGCCAATGATACTCACAATCTTCGATAAACCACCTTTGCAATTTTTTTAGGCTCATGTGAAATAATGCGACAATGTACTGTGCAGTAAGTGTGTTATAGAAAAATCAAATGACAAGTTTACCTGTAAGGCAGCATACGTCGCTCGGTACCATTGGGTTCATCCGGTGGCAATCTCACAACGATCGATCCAATCGAGCAGAAGACGTTGATGAACATACCACTTCCGGCTAGCAGTTTGAACAGCATCCAAGTCTTGCGTTCGAACCAACGTACTAACTGGTGTTCATTGGGCGTGCAATCGTTCCAGATGACACGACACGCATCCATCGTGTCACGAAACTCGAAGCGATGGTACAACAGGATGTAGTATCGCATAATCGTACTCACAGCCATTACCATGACGAATATGCTATCCACTTCCACTACGCCCTTGATCAAATCGATACGATTATAGTTATAATAAACTAAAATACAGCGCGAAAAATTATGTCTCACAATTTTGTATAAAATTTAACACCTCAGTACCTGGATAAGACGTAAAACGCAATAGCGAAGAAACAGAACACTGTTAAGTAGACCAATAAACACAAAATAAATGAGAAGTATCCAGCAGCTGGGGAAATTAAAGTCGCGGTTTTCCAAAGGTAAAACCCCGATTAGGCGGTGAAAAAATACGTAGACTGCTGTCAGTCTCTCGAAATTCAATGACTTTCCTGATTTGCTCACTGGAAAGGATACGTTCACATGAATTAGTTTCATTCACGCGCATGCTATATCAAAAAGAAAAATAACGCGCTGAAGAAAATAACGAGCAGTCGACTCTGACTCACTTTTATGACTGGAGTAGTAAGAAGAACTTTGCGAAATCGAGCCTTGGGTTTGTCGCGCCATGCGTGTGGTCTATAACTGATGTACTGCTAAAAAAACAGGTACGTAGAGACTGTCAAAGGTTCTGATCGTACGATCGGCAGTATTGCGTATATGAATTATTGAGTATTCGAAGGGTCAAGTAGCACGAAGAATGGAATTTTTGCGAAAATTTTATCGAAACTTAGCATTTGTGTGGAACAACTGAAGGTTGAAAGCTTCAGCAGATGAATATTCCGAGAGTATATCTATTAAGAAAATGCAACCATCGCAAGAACCTCTTCCGCTGCGTTGCATTATTTATGGGGTTATTAGCTCTAGCTTTTCTCGCGGAAACTGTGAAATGTGCACAGCCAGAGGCATAAGGCTTCGAAGCGCGTTACTTAATCTTCGGGATGTAGACTTCTGAAGAGTCATCGGGACGAAAATTTTATCAGAGCTTGAGTTATGTCAAATTTTGATAGCTTTTTAAAAACAACCAATAATGTCGTCGGACAAGTTTTTCGAGTGTATTGATTCGATACGATGCAAAAATATTTGAGAGAGACATGAGTCCTCTAGCTGGTTTTGGCCGCTTTGCATCATTTATAAGCTATTACCTACTTTCTGTTACGGAACCTGCGCTGTGCGCATAGTCACATAGGCTTCGACGCATTTCGCATGCTAGTATCGATGTGGACTTCGCGGAGTAAGGATCGACAGTGCAAGTGTTGACAATTTCGTTCAAGAATAGTTTATCGTTAAAATTGCTTTTCTTCATTCACAACGAATGTCGTTAAACTTGTAAAAAACAAATATACAGCGTAAATTTGATTTGCATTTTTTTATTGTACAAATGCGTAAATAAAACTCAGTCTATGAAATTAATCCTTGTTTTGTATTTTAAAAACGTAAAACTAATTTGTGAATAATTATGCTAGTACCATGCGTGCATTTTAATTATACGCGGTTTGTACCACTATTGCTCTTCATCTCTGATACTTATGCTTCTGAGAGCTGCAAAAAACGAAACTGCACTCGTGACCATCTGGAAAATGAAGTTTCAAATTATACAGGTACGATGTGGTGATACACAAGGTATAAAGAAAAACTGACCGATCCAAAGCTTTCGATAGAAAGTTTGATAAAACCTGCGGCTGTCAAAATCACGGGCTTATGAGCCCGTTGCATCACGATCGACAGAATCTTGCGATTCCTGGGACTACTGATTCTCGACAGGTTGGCAAAATAGGCTGCCGTCGATACGGCATCGCTCTGGTAAGTAGGAAAATTTTCGCTATGACTGATTACTTATTACAGGAACAACTAAGATTTCAAGCTTACTTCTCGTATCAATTGGTCCGGAGCCCATTGGCAGATGTACAGTTGTATCAGCAATATCATCATCGACGATAAGGACTTGAACCTGTCAGGATCCGACTAAAAGACAAGTGAATCGTCAAATTTTAATGAAAATTTTTTAGACAATCGATCTGATAACTGACACTTTTACTGGTCGAAAATTTCAAGCCGAAGAGCGACAACACGTATCCGGTACAAAGAATGTGAACCAAGTACAGGGTTGGTGAGATTTTCCTGATTTTTAAGCACATACTGAAAATCATAGAATTTCAACAATATCCACTTATACTGCACGTTATACTATAGATCTAGTTTAATAGTTACTCCAAAGTTCTCTGGTGGAATTTGCAACAGTCGTCGATACTGTCATTTAACGAGTCATCCTTACTGCCCAGCTCGTAAATGTGAAAAAGTCGATTCTGAACAACTCGAAGGTAGCCGCAGCTTATCATGATGAGGAGTGGTACGAATATATCCTGGACAAGCAGTACGATTGCAAAATTATAGCACACCGCTGATTGAAGCATAACGACAAGTTCGTAGGCAGGCGATGTGTTGACTTCATCCACGTAATATCTGTCAACAGTATCGTTGGTTTTACCCGTTCATAAAAATGTACTACTTTTTTGGATACATCTTACCACGCTTGTTGTATAATTTAATTTAGAAAAAATAACTCACTTGAAAAGAAGAACCTTGCGCTCGGGTCCGCCAGGTTCCAGCGGCGGCAGTCTCGTCGTCAACATCTTCATGAAGTAAAAAATGATGTTAAGCATAGTTGTGCTGAATAAGCACTTAAACAGCATCCGAATCTTTTTTTCAAATCCCTTAACAACTTGTCTCTCGCTATCGGTACAGCATTCCCAGATCTCACGACTATCCACAAAAATCTCTTGCAGTTCGTTCCGGTTCGACAACAAGATCGTATACTTGATGAAAGTACCTACTACCGGAACGATTTCGCAGAAAATCTCTACGCTCCTTTCACCCTTCAATAAAAAAATCCTACTGACTGCAAAATAAATTCTTTTTTTTTCTATTAATTTCATATTTATTTATTTATTTATTTATTTATTATACGGGCTAAAGAACCATTTACAAATTGTAGACATATGTACAAGAGCAATAAATTAATATAACGGACAAATAAGGTAGGCGCAGAAATGAATGGTTTCTAGAACTCTAGCGAAAGTGAGCGAACGGATGACTTGAAACTCGTCAAGGATGTTACCTCCTGAACCGAAACAGGAAGAGCATTCTATTGCCGCCTCAAACGATTAACAGAGCTATAAAAGCCTGTGTTAGAGTACGAATTTGCCTCCTGTAAGTCGCGGAAACTGCGTATAGGGAGTAAGCTATCATTAACCGAGACACAAACGATCGCTCAGTTATAGCGCAGTCCTGGACATACAGGAGGGAATCAATCGTCTGAAGCTGACAAGTCTTGGCATATATACCTGCTTCAGATGATTCACCGCGTAGCAGAAGAACATGGAGCAGTCGAGACCGGCAAAAAAGAGAAAGTTCACGACCAGCAAGCTAGTGCCCGGAAAGTCGAAACTCCGTGTCTCGAACGGCAGCAACCCGACGAGTCGGAATAGTCGAACGTAGAGCGATGTCAGCTCGTCGAAGCTCAGTCGGGCGCTCTTTTCTACTGCACTGGTGACCACTGTTGTTTAAAAAAAAAAAAAAAAAAAAAAAAAAAACAGACATAATTCACATTATCAACTGAAAATTTTACATAACTTACTTCTGATCGCTTTGCTCGAGCGAGAAATACTGAAATACGCTTGACTATAATTCGTCGAAATAATGGACAAAAAATATTATACCTAGCCATTGCGTCCTCATATATTCGCGTGTTGCGTTGTAGCATAGACTTTGTGAATAATTAATTTGCACGTGCTTTGCCATTTTTACTGTTCATTGCAGGCTCTTGGTGCTCGCAGATAAATATAAGATCCGTCAATGAATAATTGATATACCAGGTGGTTTTATGGCCTTCTATGAGGTAGCTATGACGTTGAAAAAATTGAAGCTCGGACAATGTCGATACGTGGCTCGTACAGTGTATTTCCAACCGTCTACGCGAAAAGAGCTTACACGTCTGATGAAGAGTATTCCGGTGGTGGGCGACAATTTATGTATAAAGTAAAAAAATCTCAGAAATCATTGTTTTTATTAAGAACAAAATACAAAATGTTATTGATCCCACGAAGTAATACTTTAAAACCAATTTTATCTTGTTTTCTCGAAAATTCAATAGGCAATCCTAAATTTTTTTTTTTTTTTTTGAGGTTCAAAACAAATATTGGATCCTTTTAAATATCCGACTGAAGCGCTTATTGCTGTGCTCTCATGGTGAAATTTCTCAGAGCCGCGAAAAACGAAATGGCACTCGTTATCATCTGAAAATCATTCAAATTGTATAACCTACGTTAAGGCTAAAACTACTAGTTATAAAAAAACTCACGGAACCAAAAGTTTCGATGGATAGCTTGATAAAACCAGCAGCTGTCAAAGTGACCGGTTTCTGAGCTCTTCGAATCACGACCGAAAGGAGCTTGCGACTACGCGAATTACTTGTTTTCGACAGACTGGCGAAGTAAGCCGCCATAGACACCGATTCGCTCTAATCGTTTTAAGTGTATACGAAATTATTAAAATAATAAAGTTACTTCATAAAGAAAACATACTTCTTGTATGAGGATATCTGGAGCCCATTGGCAGATGTACAGCTGAATGACGAACACCAAGAAGATCGACACGAACTTGTATTTGTCGGGATCCGACTGCAAAAAGTGTTATCATTATCTCTCTTTTTGGATCGGATAACACTTTATTCATGGTCTTACACTGACGAATTTGATTCCAACGAGAGAAAGTATATAGCCGGTACAGAGCAACTGCACGAAAAATATCATCGGGGTGAACCTCTTGATCTTCATGCATACACTAAAAATACCTACTGTCACTAAAATCATCTTTTGAGTTTCTCACAGATCAATATATGAAATGCAAAGATTTATACTTCAAAACACTCTGATGAAGTTTCGAGCAGGCGACGAGCTCCTGATAAACCTCCGCCGAGCAATCGATTTCTAACGCGTCGTTGATCTCGTAAACGTGGGCGAATCTATTCTGGACAACCCTGAGGTAGCCACAACTCAACATAATGAGGAGAGGAACGACTGTGTCACCATTGACCAAGATTGTTATAAAGTTGCAGGACAACAACACTTGTAATGCAAAGATCAACTCATAAGTCGGTGATGTACTGATGTTGTCCACGTAGTACCTGCGAATAAACTTGATATTATAGTCTAATATGCATCGTACAATATTTGTATTTGTATAATAATATATAATAGTTTTATGATGGTGAATTTATTTATTTTCCTCGTTTTTCTAAATCTCTTAGAATAATCATCCCCACCTGAACAAGAGAATCCTACGCTCTGGACCATTAGGTTCAACTGGTGGTAACCTGGTGGTCAGACTCAAGTAAACGTAAGAAATCCAGGTGATGATGCTGCTGCTGAGAAAAAACTTGAAGAGCAAGCGGATTTTTTTTTCGAAACTCTTGACAACCGCTCTCTCGTCGATGCTACAACTGTTCCAGATCTCGCGACTGTCAACAAAAAGCTCCTGTAATTCAGCTCGGCAGACCAACAAGATCGTGTACTTGACCAATGTACCAATCGCTGGGATAGTTTCACTCACGTAATCCAGGTCTAGCTTGCCCTTTATCGAAAATTATAGCCTCTTTAAATGGTATAAAGAATAAACAATCCTTATATTAGGTTGGAAATAAAAAAAAAATTAATTAATTAATTAAATAAAAGTTGGATGATGGTATACTTATTTACTGCTTTTAACAGTTAATTTGCATTTTTTATAAACGTATTCTCAGAAATATCTTGTGCATACTACACCTGTGTCATTATGTGATTGACCCCATATCCAACGAACATAGAGCACTCGATAAATGTTGACAGAAGAAAGTACAACCCCAACACTCGACTGATGAAAAACTCATTTCCTCGACCCTCGAATGG
The DNA here is from genome assembly GCA_012977825.3 of Pteromalus puparum. Taxonomy (NCBI): domain Eukaryota; kingdom Metazoa; phylum Arthropoda; class Insecta; order Hymenoptera; family Pteromalidae; genus Pteromalus; species Pteromalus puparum. Next base: position 81,663,155 of record CM053170.1, on the reverse strand, counting down.
CAACAGTCCAATGACTCTCAAAAACCTCACGTACAACACTATCAGCTCATCGAAGCTTAAATCCTCTTTCTTTTCCTTGATACATAAAATAATTCTAAGTAATCAAACAAATCACACATAGCATGAATGTATTTAAGTACTTCTGCCTGCGCTGAAGTCCCAGCGACGACTTCAACGAGCCTCATGTATGAAACGAAGTACAGCTACTAACACTTCGACAATCACGAGACGACTGTCGGGAACCTATACTCTATTGGACCTTTCGTCAATGCATTATTAACTATAACCAGCTGTACTCTGACGCTTGCGAAATTCAGTATACCAGATGTTTTTTTCGTTGGACGCTTTACTTAATTTTTTTTTCCGTTTAACGTACGTGTAGTGATGAATAATTAACCAGTCGTCGCTGTGGATGGGCTTTCTATCCACTAAGTCGTGTTTCGACCGTCGAGCTAGTTGCTTCGAGCTCTTGTTCTGTTTTTTGCGAAGTAGAAGTTGGCTTATATTTTTTATGTAGTTAAAATTCAAAAATTCAGTCAAATTACGTTTATTGAGTATACAATAACGATCTATATGCAATAATTCTATATGAGGTTTTTAAGCTCGTATATAAAGTCCTAGGTGAACGATGCGAAAACTGTGATGTAAGACGTTGACGTTTTGATGATCTTCGACAAACAGAGAATAGAAAGTAATTAATACACTAACAGCACAATTTTTTTTTTTTTAACACCGAATTAGCGAGTCTCACCGACGCAAAATTGGCAAAATTCATGACGTAAATACCACCAGCTGTCAATTGGCAAGGAGTGAGACACCTGAGTCTCATGAATTTCAACAGGTTCTGGGACCTTATCGACGTCTCGTACCACTCGTTAGAGTACCTAAAATCAGGTATTTGCAATTTTTCGATTATATAAAGAACCTTTTCAGCAGATCGTCGCTATACTTACGCGTCTTCGAAAAGCCCAGTACTGAGATCTATGATCTTCTGTCCTGGCCAACTGATGTAGAACAGATGTATGAGCAGACCCAAAAGGATTGTGCCGTATCTTATGCGTTCCATTATCGCGTCGCTTTTGATGATTAGCTGAAATTATACAGTAGTTATGAATTTTCGTTCATCTGCAGCGTATAATCAAAAGTCACGCGTATCACACTTACGAGAACTGATACGAGGCTACAATAGAGCATGTTCATACCCATAAGAATGAGGAACGAAGTGGAGTAAGATGACTCTAGGATGTGCGTAAAACTGAAGCATATATAATTGTAAATTGATACACGTATTCAATCTCAATATTTAAAAAAGACTCAAAAAAAATTTCCAACTTTATGATTTTCTTGTGTAGTTTTATCGTCTTAACGATAAGATCGTACACTATATCATCCCGCTTGATTCCCAGAGCGCCTTCCCGATTGACGAACTTGGTCGACATCTCCAATCGAGACCTGGACAGTAGTAATGATTCGAGTTTGATCAGACATGCGGCACTTACCGTAAGTACCAAGCATAAAAACAAATAAAAACACACTTTACGATGGCAAACAGTCCAATGCAGTGTTCGATACAAGTCGCGTACATGGAGTCAACGGTGCAGAAGACCAGGACAGTGGCAATGCAGGCAAGTGAGTCGAAGAGATAGATCTGACCGTAGTGGGCGTACATGTCATCGACTGGAAATTCGCCGTGCATTATGAAGTCCCAGGGACGAGACTCGTTCAGAGGTTTAATCACGTTCAGTACCATAGGTGCTATCGGGAGAATTATGAAGAACAGCAGAGCTGAGGTCATGTACACTGCCGAGAATTTTTTAAATGAGAGATTTAAAAAAATAAAAAAAGCACTGCATATTTTTTTAGTTTTGTAAAATGCTAAATGGTGAAATATAAATTCTGGTTCGTATATTCATGTCGTTTCCATAATTGAAATATGCGTATATTTTGCAGTCGCTATAAATTATACGTTATTACACCGCCAGCTTATTTCACAAATAAGTTATTTTCAGTTTCATTGAAACGATCTATAGGACCAATTTGGTTTCTTTTTATTTATACATGTGTTGACTCTGGTGCGTATCATTTGTTCATAGTTTAATATAACTGTATCGCAGAATGGTTTTTGATATCTCCGAAGTATAAATAAATAAGATAATACGTTTCTTAGAAACTATTTTACATCTCGCTCTTTATTCTAGGTGAAAAGTCAATACGAATTTTGTTGAATAAAAGTAAGAATTAATGGTGAAATTTCTTTAAATAAATAATAAAAAATTATTTTACTTATGTATCCGATAGTAAGCATCCTTCCCCTCTCGGAATATTCGACGAGAATCGCCCTCTCGTGCTCGTCCTTGATTTGTTGCCAGTTTTCCACTATGTTTTCATATACCTTTTTCAACTATAATAAAAACCACAATAAAAAAAATTATAATAATTAACAAGACTTTTTTCTTCTAATTTTCAGCAACGACTCAAAAGGACCTTCTCCTCCGACAGGATCGACGTGACCAGCTTCAGCTTAATCCCATAAATGTAGAGCAGTAGAGCCAAATGCTCGATGATTTTGTCCATGTGAACGCCAAAATTCTTCTTCAGCCCGTACAGCTACGGAAATACCAATATACGAGCGTATTTTCTCCTTTCAAACCACATCATCTCTTTGGATAATCTTACTTGAGGCATCGACGAGACGAAAATGAATACCACCAGGAAAGTACGGACAACAAACTTCTTCAAAGGATGCTGATAGGGCCACAGTCCCATCTTCGTCATCAGTGTCTTGTTTATAATAAAATATCTGCTGTCGTATATCTCCATCGCTGCAGTTCACGGTGAAAAGTCAAATCGAATCGAACAATGAAGCCGTTCGACTCGTCGCAATGTTATACATTATGTATAAACGCCGCAGTTACACCACCCCCATAATGAAGCGATTTTACATTCAGTGCGCGAACAAAGGCGCGAGTAATGGTAGCGCATTTGCATGCGTAACTAGCTGCCCTTTCGAGGAAGAGCGGATTTCATATGTCTAAAGATTTTTATATTTAAAGCGTACACGTCAGAGTACTTATGCGTAAATTTATCATGACGCAAAAAGGGCAAGGAACTCTCATGTCGCAATTTTGTGGACGTGTTTTACATCCATTTCTGGGGTGGATATAGCTTTAACTGTGGTCATTGGATATTCTGAAAATCGCTGTAATTTTATAATGATAGAGAAAAAGTTCACAAAGGTGATGCGCATTTTTTATGAGTAAGTTTGATTTTACACGTCGGAGTCCGTTGTCGAGTCGTGTCTTTCAAAGGAGTAGGTAGTAGACATTGACATGGACATTATGCTTTGAACAGTTTTTATAACTTTTTGTAAATTATTGGCAGATTCGTAAGTGTAAGGTGTCAACATTGATTAAACTGTACTAATCTCAACTTTCACATTTATTAGGCTGTACTTTTAAACAGTCTTGGAAAAAATAAAGTATATCATCTTTCTACAAAACATTTTGTAATAACATGCTTATCAATTTGTTTACAATATATTTACAAGTGCTTTTTGGCAAGTTATCACTGAAGGCGGCTTTATCACGAGGAGTCAAATTCTCGGGTCACAAACGATTATCTTCATCGGTTAATTTTATCATACACGTAATGAATTTAATACTGTGCCTACGTTTAGTGGACGTGACTATCACTGACACGTAATTCACTTCGAGTATATATTGTTCAATGTCATAAAAATTTAAGGCATGTCCAATAAAGCCGTTTTAGTTGCATCTTTCGTTGCTTATCGTACATACGTTTCCTTGGATCAAACAGTCCAACAAATATAAACTATCCTACATGCGCGTAAGTATTTTGGATAAGCACAGCTTGTCCTACATATAATATCAAATATACTTGATAAATTTTATACAAATTTCGAGTTTTATGTGCGTGCGTCGATTTTTCTAGAAACGTGAGGTGCCGTTCTTGATGAATTTGTCTGTGTCTACGAGATCGACGAAATCCTTCACACCTTTTGGCTTCACGGAAAGTCCAATGCTGGCTCCATTCTCATGCCATCTAGCTTTCAGCAAAACGCAGCAACCTTGATCTAAAAACAAAGACACATATTACTGTCGTTTTCTATTTGTAAAAATGTATAATGTTAATGAAATATAAAAAATACTATCCCTTACCAAGTTGTCCACGTTCATGAGCAGCAGCAAGCTGGTTAACAACACGTCGCTCAACTTCGTGTTTGATGGACCTTGCGCCGTAGTGCGCGTCGTAGCCATCAGCGAGGACTGAGAGCACCTCCCGATCCCACTTGAGTTCGATCTTATGACGTTCTCGAGCCCTAGAAGCCCACGCTTCCAATTCACGAGCCACCAACTTAATCAGCTCGGTTCGTGAGAACGGCAGGAAGTAGACTATTTCGTTGATGCGGCCCAGGAATTCGTCACGTCGGAAATGAGATTTTAGTATTGGACGAACCTGCATAAGCATATTTTATTTTTAATGAATCATGAAATCAATTATAATACATCTCTTTTAATATAAAATTGAAAACCTACCACTTGATCTTTAAAATTTCGAGAGATTTCAATATTCTCTGGCTCCTGATCGTCGTTATTTTTGTCGTCAAGTCTCTTCGTCAGGAGTCTTTCGGCTTCTTCGCGTAACTGCATGGCGTGTTCAGCGATCTCTTCGCTGGCAAGATTCGAAGTCATAATAAAAATCGCATCCTTGCACTCTATCGTCTTGCCTTTGCCGTCGGTCAGTCTTCCCTGAAAGATACATTATTTTTCATAAATTTCCAACAAACTAACATGACAAATTTCATCTATGAAACGAACCTCGTCAAATAGCTGCAATAGTACTGTGAGAACATCTGGATGTGCCTTGTCTACTTCGTCAAAGAGCACGACTGCGGATGGTGATTTTCTCAGTAATTTCGTCAACTGGCCACCGTCGTCGTGACCAACGTAGCCTGGAGGTGCTCCAATGAGTTTGGCAACCTCGTGTTTTTCCTGATATTCCGACATGTCGAGCCTTATAAAAGAGTCAGGTTTGTTTCTGTGAATGTAGGCTGCCAGCTGTTTTGCCAGTTCAGTTTTTCCTATACCAGAAGATCCCAAGAACAGGAAAACTAAGGGGTGTTCCTCATCAATCCAGCCATTTTCTTTTCTTCGTATCGCTGGAAAATGTATAAACACATTAAATATGTTGGAAATCGTAGAATTGAAATATCAATATGAATTTAAAGATTACTTGATGCCACAATAGAAATCGCGCCTTCTTGGCCTACAATGTATTGCTTCAATCTTTGTTCCAGGGGAAACCTTCGCCTTTCTTCAGCTTCCTAAATACATAATGTTTGTTCATTCTATAACTTAAGTATTGCTACAAGGTAAATAATATTAATATAAAAAAATAAAAATACTAACTTTCTCTTTAATTATTTCATCATACTTCAAGGCATGCTTTATCAACATGTCTTCAATTTCCTTATCCATGTAAGCATAATCAACAGCCCTTCGTCCAGCCTCATTTTCAATGGTTGGATTTGCTCCAGCATCCAAAAGAGCTTTGACACAGTCTTTGGAACGAGCCAGAACTGCATAGTGAAGAGCAGTAAAGCCTTTGAAAGTTGCTCGAGCAATAAGACGATCTGAGAATTCTTCCTCCCTTTCACTTAAAACTGTGCATAGTAATCATAATTAGAGCACTATACAAAACAAAAATTCTACTTGTAAGTAAATCTTATTTTACCATCTGAAGGATGCATTCTTTTTTCCATAGCAGTTTTGTAGACATTGACAAAGTTGTCACCTGCATTGATATCAGCTCCTTGTTGAATGAGGTAACGTAGAGCTTCCACTCTTCCATTGATTGCTGCTGTTTGCAATGCTGTCCATCCCAATGCGTGCCTTGTATTTACATCAAATCCACTATCGATGGCCTGATAAAAACAATCATATAGGTATAGTTTATGCAAATAAAAATTTGTTTTAAATGTTTGTAACTACCTTCTTTAAGTCAGAGATATTGCCATACTGTGCTGCTAGGAAAAATCTTCTTTCTGTACAGAAAATTAGTTAAATTAATCTTCATAAAATAATTAAAAATACTATAATAGAGACTGTTTAAATAGCAGTTCTCACCCAACAAATTATTTGGATGCTCGACTAAGGCAATAGCCAATCCCAGACCACTCAGGATCAAACCAAGACTCTTCAATCCCCTTTCCTCTCCGTTACTACCCTTAAAACTCTCTTCTCCCTTGTAATACTCATCTCCACCATCCTGAGCAATACGAAGCCTGCTGGCCAGCAGTGCATAACCTCTTTGTTCAGTGGAGCTAACACTTCTAACCCTAACATTGTTCCCCAGCAGTTTACACTCCAGGATCGACTCCAGACTCCTGACTTTCCTCGCCAGGTAGCGGAGCCTAAGGCTGCAGAGGTGTGACATCTCTTGCAGCCCTATCTACCTCAAATTTTCTCGCTCCTTTAGCTGCTGTTACATCGGATTAAACTCGATGTTTTCGCCCTGGTAAAATCACAACTGTCATCTTCACACGGTCGTTGTTGACAGTCGACTCCTGTAATCTTGAAAAATTTAGATTTCGGTCGTTTGTATGTATGTAACGTTTTTTCAGACGCGACGGAAAGTTTTGGAGCAGACGGAAGCCGAGAGCAGTAAATACGGTCGCACAGGCGCTACACGCGTGTACTCGATGCAATGACGCAACTCCAACTACTTGATTTGCAAGAACATCTCGCGGAGCGTGGACGTCTGTCCCGATGGATTGATAATTGAGGACTATATTTCAACGTTTAATTTATAAATAATATTTGTACGCATGCACTGTTATATTTATAAATGCATCTCAAAACATAAATATAGACACCGCCCATATAGGCAGATATATACTAATACGTAATAAGTTCATTCAAGCCGGCGACGATTAATGAATTTATAAATGCAAAACTAAATTGATGTAGAACTACTTATCAATTGCTGACAACTAAATTTGTATTTTTTCATTCATACATCTATCGACCTTTTCACCTTGATTTCTCTCAGTAATGTCAAGAACATTTTCCAAAAATTAAACTATAAACCAAACGTCAGGCTACAGCAAATTTTAGAAAACAGACTCTCTCATTCCAGAACCACCCAAACTCATCCCAAGATCCCTCGCGAAATCTCTCAAAATCTCCATCCCAAGTCTAGTATTATCGGGAAACTTCTGGACTTCAGGGTATTTCTATTATTCAAAAAACCAGTGCGCCGCCACGGGTTATCGTGGACCAATGGGAACGCGGCGCATCGATCGCGCCACCACATTTTCAAATCGCGCGCCTCTTCTCTAACCTCAAAATCGCGAGTCATCGTAAAACCTCTTATCCGACCGCAACCGCACTTCCTCTACGCTGAACACTCGTCAAGTCATACTATCAGCTTATCTCTTCTATCAAAACGACCAAAAAAACTCGGCAATCCTTTCTAAAGCAATTTGAAACTCGAATAAAGCAAGCAATTTCGTATTCGTTCCAGAAGCTTCCAGACGAGTGGTTCCGGCGTTCCGCGCGCGACGAGCCGACACCGGAAAAGCGGAACGTCCGCGAACTCGCGCTCGAGTCTCGGCAGTTTAGCAGAAAGCGCCCGTACGAAGCGCACCTTCCAAGAGCGAAAAAACGAGTACAGCGAGAATATCCAAGTGTAACCTATCCACGTACGTATAATCACCTTCGCAGTGAACAAAAACCTTCCACCGACGAGAAAAATCGAGTGCGAAAACCGAGTACAATTAAGCGAATAATAAATACTTAGCCGTCGATTATCTCCTAACCTGCAGATAATACACCAGCTACACTCGCCGGCAGCACAGACACAAGAGAGAGAGAGACACTCGCACGTATTATAGCAGAGGCGAAAAAGAAGAGTCACTCCCGGAGGGAGAGAGAGAGAGATAGACAGACACGTGCAGAAGTGAAGCGAGAATAATAGCATCAGAAGCAGCAGCACAGCCATGGCCGCGATGTCTGTGATCGGGATCGACTTCGGCAACGACAACTGCTACATAGCCGTCGCAAGGGCCGGCGGTATCGAGACCATCGCCAACGACTACAGTCTTCGAGGCACGCCGTAAGTTACCCCAGTATATACCTATATCTATACGTTGTACGTAGTACCTACCTTGTTGAGATTCAAGCGACGTTGATTAACGTTCTTTCGGCTTTCGAGAATTTTCGTAGTATCGACGATTGACTCGACTGTCACTACGCGGACTCGTCTGGACTATTTGCTCTGATAAGGTTTATTAATTGGATCAGGCCTGTAGGAGTTTTTCTATTTGCTGTTAGCGCGTGGTGATTGGGAATGTCTATTTTCAGTGAAACATTCAGTTGATCAAGTTTCCACCCTTCCTCTGTGTGGACTGATTTCACTTGTAAAGGTATCAATCATTGCGCTGAGTTTATCGGTGCATGAAATGAGAGGCTGGGTCAATGCTCTTCGCAATGTTCTTCTGTAATGTTATGTAAAAATGTTAATCAGCCATTCTGCGTAGACACGTCTGTCGTGTCATGATTGTGGTATTCTTTCTTTGAGAGACTGGTTAGAAAATCTCTTGTAGATCTTGTTTTTATGATAATTTGTGTCTATATTGCATAGTAGGCATTATAATAAACTTGCATTTGACAAGTTTAATGGAAAGTTTACAAGGGGTTATGAAGTACGGAGGTGTAGTGTGATGATAAGACAAGGTCGTCGCTTTGGCAACGCAGATCCATTGTTTGATATCCATCAACTATTATTCCATTATAAAGTTACTATAGACCCGAGGCATTAGCAAATTACACTGTATTCTTCAGCAAACGCATTAATTATCTGTCTTCATTTGCATTCTGGCAGGTTTAGTTTAGCTTACTTTGATAACGCGATTCTCATAATCTATTCATCCCCAAATGTACCCTTTGAAATCCACTAATTTGCTGAAATCGAAGGCATAAACAAACATCGGCGGACGTCATTGTTCCAAAATCGGCAATTGTCAGAGGAGTATCTCGAGCTCCTGAGATCATCGAAGGCCGCGAATCAGTGGGAGGACATACGCACACACGTGCGCATATACATATACAAGACATTGTGTCTTGGCTTTTTTCGCGGTCCGACGAAAAAGGAAGCCGCTCTCGCGCCAAATGACTAATGCCCCCGGTGTGTTGTCGTCCATGTAGAGCTATATGTATGTACATCAGATATATAGGTATACATATATATGTACTACACGTATACGTGCACATAGGCGGCTGTTCTGTGTAATCGGCGCTATCGATTCTTTCGCTGCGACTATGAGGGACAGTTTGTCAGCTTATGCGTCGTGTGTTGCATAGCGTCGACGCCGGGGACAGCTGATGGTTCGCGCAGAGCCGTATAGTCTTCCGCACTCGGGTGTATCCACTTATCGCTGTCTCATTATGTCACTCTAATGATTAGCGACTTTTTTGCATGTTTTTCACATTTGAATATCACAAAAAAAAAGCAACGTATGTACATGCTCCATTTTTCGTTTTATCAAAATAATTATATATTTTCACTGCGCCCCGTCTGAAATATCAAAGGCGGGAAATTCAAACTGTGAAGATTCTAAAGAGTTTAATCTTCATTTTCAGATCATGTGTGGCGTTCAGCGGCAAGAACCGTATCCTCGGTGTGGCAGCGAAGAATCAGTTGGTCACCAACATGAAGAACACAATATATGGCTTCAAGCGGCTTCTCGGCAGAAAGTACAACGACCCCTTTGCCCAGAAGGAGATGCAGTCGCTGCCCTACAGGACCAGTCAACTAGCCGACGGTGGCATCGGCATACATGTACGACACACTTTTTTTCTGCTATTTTTTCGCTAAAATAGTACACGACGAATTAACGTTTGAAAAGCATCGAGTTTCCGCGAACTCGTAATCGAATACCTGCACCTCGCTTGTAAAATGATTTTCGTTTATGACATTGGATAGTTATTTGAAAAAAAAAAGAACCAGAGAAAAGTATTTCTATGATATGCGCAGTACCGACACGACTTTTCTTCTTTTCTTGATCGCGGCGTGCAAGCATTAATGCAACGCGATATGACTGTCGCAGCATCGAGAGGACAAAGTACGCGTCTGCTCTGGCGCAACGCCAGCGGCTTTGCTTCTCGACCTTTACACTGTTTTATTCGCACTCAATTAGATTGCCGGCCGGAGATGAGTTATTTTTTATTACGAGTGATTCTCTATAAGATTTTTTTGTATATCTGTTGCATTTACATTTTTGGTTCACACGTTGCTAATAGAGGTCGATTCAATCGAATTTTAATAACTAACATTGAATGCTCGTTATTTACATTTTTTGAAAGGATCCTTGATCCGAATATGAAATTAAATAAGTCTCATCTTTTGATAAATATTCATACGAATTTCCGATTCTTGCATTATATAGGTGCAGTACCTTAACGAGGACCACGTGTTCACCCCCGAGCAGATAACAGCTATGCTCTTCACGAAGCTAAAGGACACAGCAGTGACCGCCCTGCAAACCGCCGTGAACGACTGCGTAATTTCGGTGCCGTCCTACTTTACCCAGGCCGAGCGTCAGGCGCTTCTAGACGCTGCCCGAATTGCCGGCCTGAATGTACTGCGACTCTTCAACGAGACCACCGCGACCGCCCTTACCTATGGTATCTACAAGCAGGATCTACCGCCACCCGATGCTGCGCCCAGAAACGTGGTCTTTGTCGATTGCGGTTATGCCAGTCTTCAAGTGTCTATCTGCGCCTTCCACAAGGGCAAGCTGAAGGTATGCCGTCTGTTAGAATAAGTAGTAATAAAAATGAACACAGATTAAATTTTTTCACATTACTGATCGATAAAAATGAATTTGTAGATGCTGGCTAGTGCAGCAGACAGTCAGGTGGGCGGCAGGGAGATCGACACGATCCTCGCCGACTACTTCTGCAAGGACTTCCAGGCGCGCTACAAGGTTGATGCTCGCAACAACCCGCGTGCATACGTACGTCTCCTCACCGAGGTAGAGAAACTCAAGAAACAGATGTCTGCCAACTCTACAAAGTTGCCCATTAACATCGAGTGTTTCATCGATGAGAAAGATGTACACGGCGACTTGCAACGCGCCGACATGGAGGCTATGTGCGCGCATCTCTTCAAGCGCGTCGAGGCCACGCTCAGACAGTGTTTGGCTCAGTCCAGTAAGCTCTTTTTTGCTACTTTCTTTTCCTTTTCCATTCCTTTGTTAATGGTACGAATTCACTTACCGCTTATTTCAATTCTTTTTCAGAACTGAAATTGGACGAGATTCACTCAGTAGAGTTGGCAGGAGGCTCGAGCCGAGTACCGGCAATCAAGCGGCTGATCGAGGAAGTGTACGGCAAGCCTTGTTCAACCACCCTTAACCAAGACGAGGCAGTTGCCCGAGGTTGTGCCCTTCAGTGCGCCATGCTCAGCCCAGCGGTACGAGTACGCGAGTTCTCTGTCACCGACATCCAGCCTTATTCCATCAAACTGACCTGGGACGCTAGCCAAGGCGAGGCAGGGTAAGACAAAGATCGTCATCTTATTTATGTGCATCAAACATTAAATCTTAACTTACTTTATCTCATCGGGTTATTTATTCTGCAGAGAGATGGAGGTCTTTGAACAGAACCATCCCATTCCGTTCTCCAAGATGTTGACCTTCTACCGCTCCAGTCCGTTCATATTGACAGCAAGCTACAGCTCACTACCTCCATCATATCCCTCAACTCAAATTGGTACATTTACTATTAAGGATGTAAAGCCTAACAAGGAGGGAGAATCATCGAAAGTCAAAGTCAAAGTCAGGATAAACATTAATGGAATTCTGACTATCGCGTCCGCCTCTCTCGTGGAGAAGCGTGAGCAGACGCAGCAAGAGAAAGAAGAGGAAGAGCAGCAGCAAGCTCAGGAAGCGAACGCTGAACAGCAGCAGGACAAGAAGGACAAGACGGATCAGGATGCGGAAGCCAAGGAACCTCCAGCGCCAGAGGTAAGAGTTGTTGGTTTTCCCCCCTAACTAATTCTAATCGTCTGCCGTATTGGTTTTTCATTAGCTGGCGATGAGCACATTAAATTTTTGAAACGATTTCGTTTGTTACATAACTTGACGTCCAATAACAATCATAACTCAATTCGGTTGCAGAACAAAATCGTTTGAATTAACACATTTTCTGTGTGTTTTCTCTTATTATGACTAAAACTATATTCGCAAGTTTTAATTCTAAATGTTTCTTGACTGTCTAAAGTATCGAAACCACGTCCGAGCAGCTTAAGTTTTAAAATACGTTAGTGTTTAAATGAACGAAGAACCAATTTTCTAGATATAAATAAATAAATAATGCGCGCAATAGACTGACAGAGCAGTTGCGTAAAGAAGATCGTGTGTCTCTGTTGTGATTTAGGTGAAAATGGATAAGTTGCGGCGGGGCTCGGATGACGAGGACGAGGCGAGGAGCTCGTCCTACTCCTCCAGGATAAAGACTGCTCTGTCCTGGTTCAGCTCGGTACGCGACACACACTTATTGCCACTTACTTGGACCCATACGCGTACACACTCTATTCTCAATTATTGTAACTGACTGTGCATTCAGATAAGCGGAGAGTACGCACATACGCTGAATTTTGCTTGTCTCAATACATACACACTGTCTCTTTCTGCCTTTCTTTCTTAACCTGGGAAAAAATGTTCATTTAAGAATACCTGGGCAATCTCGATTCTTGTCTCTTGAGATTTAATTCTTAGATCATGATGTATGCTATTTCAATGAATTAAAATTGCGGTAACTACTTTAAACCGTGCGTCATCTTTTCCCAGGTTTTTGATTTTTACTCTTAAATTTGTTTTTTTTCTTATCGTTCGTTTGAAGTTGATGAAAATGGTTTGAATACGTGTAGATAAGAATTTCTGAGCATACGAAATCTAAAATTTGATTATAAATTTTTTAAATTTGAAAAATTTAGTTCTATTAGGACATTAAAACTGTGCAAGTAGGCATATTGAAATTTAGAATGACTTTTTTTAAATTGATGTTGTGATTTTTTTTAACTCGTTAAATATGATATTTTATAAATTTTGAATATTTTGAATTACAATAGATGACTCACAATAGATTTTTTTTATTGTAGAATAAAATCTTAGCATCCACGATTTTTAAATACAAATGTAATGCTATTTAATAGAAGGCTATTCTCTATTGAATAGTTTATTTTAAACACATTATTTTTGAAACTTATGTGGCAATATTAACTAACTTACGTTTTAATTTATTTTCAATTTACGTTAAATAAGAGCCAAATATTAAATATAAATTATGATTTTGTATATGTTTTATTCTGTTCACTCGTACTAAATTAACTCGTTGCTTATGAAAATATATTGGCTTCATATAATTAGTTGTGTTGATGAAGTTAGGAAAATTTTCAAGACATTCTGGTATGATGCATATGGGTCCAAGATAAAGTTGTGTCACGTCGTGCTGCCTTATACTTATAATCCACCTATGTTACTATGTATTGTACTATGCTATTTTAACTAAGAATTTGTCTATAACGTTGTTGCAACCCGTCAACTAAATAATGACTTGTTGTTTTTCTAAATTTCTAATTTGGCTCTGTGTTATTTAATCCATAGATGATGTTTTTCATTTGTTTATATGATTTATTTATCATTGTTAATTTTCAAGCAGTTTTAGATAGCATTATATTTTTACTTAAGAGTCAATTTACCTAAATATAATCCTGCTAATTCGTTTGTGTATTAAAAAAATATCTTTGCCTTCACTAATAATACATAAGCAAGATGATATTAACATAATTCATTTACTGTGCTGTATGTTTTTTTTTTTACTCATTACGATGTGAACTATGAAGCTATATCAATACAATAATATGAGTATTATTCGTGATGTATTCAAAGAAAAGTAAATTACAGATTTTGGAAATTTATGCAAGAGTCACTTAATGAAGCTTTGGGTATGATTTGTTTCAGGGCGATGAGAAGGGAGAGGATAGCAAGAATAAAGTAAAACTTCGTCACATCGATCTGCCCATCGACGTTCGTGGACACGGTCTCACGCAGAAAGAGCTCGACCATGCACTGGAAAAGGAGGTAATGAAACAAATTTTATTATTACTAATAATAAATAAAGCAAGTTTATTAGTAAACAATATTATCAATCCATCTGTTCAATTTACAGTGTAAAATGGTAGCAGAAGACAGACAGGAGAAGGAACGCGTTGACGCACGTAACGCCCTCGAGGAGTACGTGTACGACCTGCGCTCGAAGATCTCCGAGGAGGATCAATTGTACACATTCATTTTGGACGCGGAACGCGAGGCTCTTTGCCGCACACTTGATGATACTGAGAACTGGCTGTACGAGGAGGGCGAGGAATGCCAGCGCCAGGTTTACTCTGACAGATTAGCACGACTCAGGGTAAGCAACGTTATTTCTGAATTATTGATTTATAAGAAGAACGAAGAATATCGTATAGCTCAATGATGAATTTTTTCTTTAGTCTCAAGGTGAGCCGATCAAAGATCTTAAGATGGAATTCGAGGGTCGAGGACCAGCGATGGATGAGTTCGCAAGCGCTCTACAGTTGGCCAAGAAAGGCGTCGACAAAATTCGCGCCTCTCAAAATAAAGGCGAGGACAAGTATGATCATATAAGCGAGGAAGAGATCAAGCAGGTTGAGCGAACAGTCCAAGAAAAATGGAACTGGCTCGAAGATAAGCGCGTCCAGCTGAACCAGACTCCGCGCACGCAACAGCCACCCATCTACTGCAATCAAATCCGCACGGAAAAACAGGTCAGTACATGCATCGCAGTTTGGATAGTAAAAGATAGTTTCATCACTGGAAATAGTAGTAAGTACCACAACGATTTATCCTTATTTTTTCAGACTCTGGATAACTCGGTGAATCCCATCCTCAACAAGCCTAAACCTAAGGTCGAGCCACCAAAGGACGACAAGAAAGAGAAGACTGGTGAACATAAAAACCAAAACAGCCAGCAGGGACACAACCAGAACAACCAGTCGGGCAACGAAGATAAGATGGACGTGGATTCGTCGGCGGCGGACGTCGAATAATAAACGACTACGCTACCTCCTTTTACAGCCGCTCCCTCATTCTCTAATTAACACGAAGATAAATATAATTAAACAACATCAGTAATTCGATGAAAGAAATATGAACCTATCGAAGTACTACTACCGAAGACTTTTTGGGTAAACTACGAATTCATTCGTCGTCACTCATGTCACAAAAGCGCCTGTATACGTGTCACTCACATGAAGTACATAGAAGCAGGAGAAGCCTGTCGTTCTGATATCGCTATTACATTTTTATTTTTCACTTTTTCAACACTAGTACTATTACCGTTTAAGCATTTGCGAACTTTTGTTTGGTTATTTTTCTCGTCGTGGGCGTCTTTTACCGTTTCCAAGTAAATTTTGTTACGTTTAATCATTTTGCTGAGAGCGATTATTGACGCGCCTAATTATTTTTGTACTGAACGGTCGCAAAAAAAAATAATTTTCAATAAACGTGCGTAGCTCTAATTGTACTTTTGCTTTTATTAGATTTTATAATCTGTAAGAGTAAGCAACTTTTTATACGATATTGAATCACATGCCTATTAAGCTACCTGCAACGGCATCCCGTCGATCGCTTTTGTAAAATTATTAAATCTGACAAGATTATCGTCGATAAAGTCGAATTATTGATCGAATATTGATCGAAAGGTGCCCACGATATATGCATCTATTTCTTCATAATATCATGTACGCTGCTCATATGTACACAAATTTCACGGACAAGAGACTATTAAAACAATTGCCAGGCGCAAACGAAATTATATAAGCAAGTGCGCAGACACCTCGGGGAGTATTGAGAGAAGGATCTCAACTTCTTCATTTGATAACGAATCACAGTAATTATTATTACTACTTTTTTTTTAATTCAAATGAAACAATTATTACTGTTCAATATTTAATATTGGCTTTGTATTTCGTACTCATTAGATGGTAGTTCGCGATGAATGCATATTATTGTAGCATAGGTGTCGATTTTGTCATCGAAATTGTAAACAGGTCGATGGTGATGTATGAAAGGATTAAATTGTATTACATATGCCACAGAGTGTCTGTGTAACGATACTAACTGGTGATTAATGTATTGGTGCCTTTGGAAGAAGATTAGGTTTCTTTCCTCGTACTTAATTCATGAATGAGACAAGAAACCTTTCAAAGCTTCTAATGCGCCAACACTTAGAGAAATAAAAAAAGAGAGAAACAGAGTACGAACAGCCCAGGGCAGAAAAATTGTACATGGTTATTTTAATCATACATTACCTTAACTTTTTATCATAACTTAAATAGATATTACTGTACCACTGTGTATAAAAAATTAAAAATAGTTTGTACGCAAATTTATAGGATTCATGACTGCAATATTTTCGAAAATTATAATAACTATTTACAATTTTCCTTCCTTGGTATCTCTAATTTTAATAGTCCTAGAAGAGAAATGGTGTGTAAGTTGGGGTGATTTTTCAAAATGAAAGAACTAAAAAAAGTAGTGTGACAGCTGAAAGTAGACCTATCAATTAAAACTAAATTAAAAATGAGAAATAAATAATGACTTAGGCTAATATCGCTGGCGATTTTATGTATTTAACAACACATACTATGAATTTTCTCCATTCCATCGATTTGTTAGCCCAACAGAGCCAGAACTCTGTCGCGTGTTGCATTTATGGATACTAAAATTAATAATCACTAAAGAATAAGGAGAAAAAAAGGAACTTGAAAGAAAAAATTGTCACAATTTTATTATTCTATATGCTCATTCACACATATATAGGAACTTATTGTGGTATTTTGAGAAAGAAGAGTATGAACTTTGGAGGTTTTGTGGTTACAATTGAAGTGAATTATTGTCGCATAGAGATTTTTTTAGGTGCTAAAGCGCAAGTGCAAAATAGAGACCATGGGCTTTAGCGTGATATGTACAGTAAATTTTGTTCTGTTCCTGGTGGGTAAAGTTTGAAAACTGTCTTTCAGGCATTGCCTTGAATTTTAATTTGACTCTAACTCTCTTTTTTTCTTTATTTTGATACAAATCACATCTTCAGTTTATTTGCAGCTAGTAGTCACATTTCTGTTAGATGATTTTTTTTATTTAAAAAAAGTGAAAGGTGAAAGAAAATCATAAGAAATAGGTACCTTGGAAAGAAGATGAAATCTATTGTAATTGTACAATAAAAACAAGCTTATCTAATATAAAAAAGTCTGGTCCTTTTTATTCACAAGAACAATGCATCCATTTTCTTATCATTAGTTGTCTGATTATATATTAATGCTTTTAATTTAATTATTAAGTATAAATGCACAACAAAAATTAGCAATTAATCTGATTTCGATGGAGTCTTTGAAGGTGTGTCGAAGTATGCTCTATATATGAATGCTGCTAGAGCCACATGCAGCACTAAGACCGCAACTCCAGCGGCATAAACATTGCTTGATACAGTGCTCAATCCTAAGATTCCTGCAAAATTTCATATTTTTAAAATCAATGATTCTATTGAACCGTAAGATAATGAAATTATTTTATTTTTTATCTAGTGCTTACCATCAAAAATGAAGATTTTACTGACGAAGAAAGATATCACAGGAAATGCTATTATAACGATACAGTGCATGAGCACCGTTTTGAACACTTGTAGTTCCGTTGGTCCCTAGAGAAAATACAAACAATTATTGTTAAATGCTCCATTATTATTTTTACTAATCAATGATTGCCGAATTGTTTGATAATTCAGAAAATTATTAGTTGTTTTTCAATAACTGTAAATTTCTCAAATCAATATCTTGTAAGTATTTCATCATTTCACCTTTGGCCCAGTCATGATTAACTTCTTCGAAATTCAATCAATTGTTGAATGACAACTAATCCGTTTCCCTTGTGCGTTGTTGACAACAATCGCATAACCAACAGAGCACAGGTCCCTTCAACTTTCGCTTTTTTCAGACAGAACCTTCAATTATTGTCCAAGTAGAAAACAGCTGATCGGACGGCGACACGAGATTTCCTTCAAATACAAGTCGGTAAAGCTTACTGTAGGCACATTTTAATTGGTAAATATCGCAAATTTATTTACTTAGTAAGCAAAAAATAAACAAAATATCTGTACTTTCGCCAGACGTCACAAGTCACAAGATCAAGAGCAGAAATATCTCGACTCGAAGCCGAATTATGTACAAATCGATTATTATCGTTTGCATTCAAACGAGGTGTCACGCTCCCTCTGGTGCTTTCCAGCCAAAATAGCCCGGAAATTCTCTGCTTTGATCAATATAATCAAAACTGCGCGCGTACTGTGTGGGTACATATATGGCTTGGAGCTGATAACCCTAAAAAGGAAGAAAAAAAAAAAACTGCGTGCTGGCCGTGTATTGCGATGCAATCATGAGTTCATGAGTACTAAACCAACATAAAATGATAGGTATAAGAGTAAAGTCCTCTTCGTGACGATATAAGAAACCAACCACCGCTCTATATGCTGCTTGCACCGTGCATATGACCGTTAGTGCATATGATTCAAACCGGACGTCAGCTGTCTCTTCCTGTATAGAGGTCAATCGTCAATGGGAGCGAAGCAACGTTCGTTGTCGAATTGTTGCTTTTATTTAATTATTTCAATTGGTACAGAGACAGAGTTTGTTGATAAAAATATTTAAAATGAGTTCCGTCCCACCAGCACCAGCAGCTGCTGCATCGGCCCCAAAGGTAAATATCTCATTTGCTAACGCGGGATTCAGGTTAACTTTTATCATCAAACTGTTTTCTAAAAAGAACTAAGTATAAGTACTAATCCAGAAGAAAGAAAATTTAAAGACAGATAGTAAGAATATAGGATTTTTTGACAATCAATGTTTGACTAATTTTTAGATTCTGAGAATAAATAAATGGATTATAAATAATGTTTTGTATTCTTATTTGAACTTGGAAGTACAAAAAACATTTTTTATTTTGATAATAGATATTCTGAGAACCTACCGAAACATTTATTGTATTTTACAGCCAAACCCAGCTATACCACCTCAAATACAAGAGTTTAGCATCAGAGTGCCAAAGTAAGTTGTGAATGAATTATTTTATAGCACGTAAGATTTTGATTATAAAAACTAACGCTCTGTATATGTTTTTTCCTCTAGAAACAATAAAAAGAGGCACAATGTTATGAGGTTCAATGCAGTACTAAAAGTTGATTTTAAAGAATGGAAGAGTGTCAAAATGGAGAGAGAAAACAACATGAAAGACTTCAGAGGAGCAGACGAGGAGATGCCCAAGTTTGGAGCTGGTTCAGAGTTTGGTAGAGATGCTAGAGAAGAAGCAAGAAGGAAAAAGTTTGGCATCACTAGTAGAAAGTACAAACCCGATGATCAGCCTTGGATACTCAAAGCCAATGGAAAAACTGGAAAAAAGTTTAAGGGTATTAGAGAGGGTGGCATCAGTGAAAATGCAGCTTACTACGTCTTTACCCATGCTCCTGATGGAGCTATTGAGGCATTTCCACTACACGAATGGTAAAAATAAATATCTTTTGTACTTTTATTCGTGTATTTTTAGAAGTAGGCTATTAAATTACTCGCTTTAAATTATGCTTTAAAGGTACAACTTCCAGCCCATTCAAAGGTACAAAGCTTTAAGTGCTGAAGAGGCAGAGATGGAATTCAGTCGAAGAAACAAGGTAATGAATTTCTTCTCGCTCATGTTGAGAAAAAGGTTACGCAATGATGAAGAGGGTGGTGAAGATGGTGAACTGTTAGAAGGTGAGAAAGGAAAAAAGCCAAGCAAAAGTCAGAAAGATTTAAAAATTTCGGAAATGGATGACTGGATGGACAGTGATGACGACGATGATTCAGATAGTGACGAGAAGGAAGAAAAAAAGAAATCTGACGACGAAGACGATAAGAAAAAAAAGAAGAAAGGCGCCGCTAAGAAAAAGAAGAAAAAGAACGCGTCAGACGATGAGGCTTTCGAAGAGAGCGATGATGGAGACGAGGAAGGAAGAGAGTGCGATTACATATCCGATTCATCTGCCTCTGATTCCGAGCTCGAATCACAAAAGGAAATCAAATCTGTCGCGGAAGAAGATGCTCTGAGAAAATTACTAGCATCCGACGAAGAGGACGAGGATGAAGAAGAGAAGGAAAAGAAGGATGACGCTGACAAATCTGATGAAGCAGATGGCGATAAGGACGACAAGGATAAGGACAAACCAGGCAAGAGTAACGAGAAGAAGAGCAAAGACAAGAACGTCAAAAAAGGAAAAAAGAAAGACGGTACTGACTCTTCTACCGACGCCGAGTCCGGGCCTGATCAGAAGTCAGCAAGCACACAAAGTTCCAGATCAGCCACACCGACGATGGCTAACGCTGGTCCATCTGAGTCACGGAAGAGACCTTTGAACAGTTCGCCAGATCCTTTGACGTCAAAGAAGATAAAAATGGAAAGTAACTACATGCCGTCCTCGTACATTGCTGGGTCAAAGTATGTATTCCTTTTATTTTATTTTCATATCACAGTTTTGAGAGCTTAAGAGTAATTCTTTTTTTTTTTATTTTACAGTGAATCTGGAATAACAGAAGACGCAGTCAGGCGCTACCTAATGCGCAAACCTATGACAACGACGGAGCTTCTGCAGAAATTCAAATCCAAGAAGACTGGCCTTTCGACGGAGCAAATAGTCCCAATAATGACCAAGATTTTAAAGAACATCAATCCTATCAGTCAGAAGATCAAAGGCAAAATGTACTTATCTATCAAGGCGCAGCATTAGTAGTCGCACTGAGATGCCGCTGATGCGTTAGTTTCGTATACTGCGTTTCCATAACGACAGTTTGTAAAAATATTGATCATTGAAAGACTGTACGTTTTTGTTGTATTATTTTCAAAAGCTGAATTTACGTAACTTAACTAACTAAAACGGGTGTAATTATAAGTAACGACGAGTTTATGATCTAAGAGGTAACTTTATGTTTACAAGGACAGTTTTTAAAGCATAAATTGTACAATTGTAAAAAATAATCATGTTGATTTCTCTACCTCTAAAGACACTGTTAGTCAAATAAAGCACTTACAAAGAAGTGATACGTCAATTATTTGAATTTCGCTAATTTATTTATGAGCGCTTTTTCGATTTCCAAGCCTAAGCCATCTATGCCTAACAGTATTATGTCAGCAGTCCTTGCTAATTTAATACTCGATAGCAACGGCAAGCGAATGATATTCGCGATACAAAGGTTGATTTTTGTTTTTGTTTCATTCATTTTTGTGCAGATTAAAGTGAAAAATAAATCTGACTTATCACTGCATATTAAATCCAGGACAAGGACATGAAGACGTCGTAAGGAAAATGCAATGATAAGACCACGGCCAAGAAACGCAAAAAAATTATGAAAACAAAGAAGAACATTGACTACATCAAGGATACCATCCACGAGTTATATCCGCGTATAGTCGGAGGAAAGTAGTAAATCGAAAGATAAAAAAAGTCCTCAGACTCAATCAAGTTCGAAAAATTTTGAAAATAAACAAGGTGTGTCGTTCGATCCTCCATAATCATAGCTCAAAATATAAGAATATCGGCGTCTTATACTAACTCGTTTTTTTTCTATATTACAGCAAAATTAAAAAGAAGGAAACAGTCTTATACTGCCCCAAACGCAAACTTAAGAAGATAATGGACCTGATCAGAAAGTTTCGGAAAGGAAAAGACAGCGAACTTAGCGAATCGAGTCGAATCACCGCAAGTTCAAGCAGTATTATTACTTTATAGATGATCATTATTAATAGTACGTATACCAAAAAAATCTTAATCAACAGATATTATTTTAATATAGTTAAAAAATATATGATATATAATATTGGTTTTAAAATCTGTATTATTATAAAGTGTGTCGCAACCGCATACTTCGATCGAACTTTCGCGATCGTTCGCAGAGAAAACTTATCTCACTGCTCTACTAATGAAAACTATTTAAATTCCGATTCTCGAACCCATATAAAACTTTTTCACTACAATCGCTCGCTAACAGTGGAAAAAAGATAAGTCGAAGGTTACATAAAATCCACTCGCACTATACTTTATAATGATATGATTGTCATGTTTCACTATTCCGCAATAACTTTATATTATTGTTATCCAACATACAGGGGTATTGCACGCATGTCGTAAACCGGCGCTTAGATAAGATGAGCATCGAATACGATCAGTATATCTTGTCTTATAGAGAAATTCAAAGGTACGTGTGTCTTTACTCGTTTCTTCTTATATAGTTTTTATTATTCGGGAGAAGCGAAATGGAAATAAAGCTTTCCGTTGCCTACGAGATTAGAAATCTGTAATCAGGCGAGCTGGTGTGATAGGCAGCGCAAAATAGTTCGTTAATTCGAAAGGCAAACGATATATACACAATTGTAAACGGCAAACAACTTTTTATCGTGACAAACACGCGCCTGCGCTTCCGAGATAATGATCCACTATGTGCATTAAAATGATTTACTAACGAGAGGGGTGTAGGTGTTTTTTCGTTTATCGTTATAGGTGTCACGTGTAAAATCGTTATTGCTTGATTGAAGTTTAATTTCTGGCAACTTGAGCTTGATTTTTATTTATTTATTATTTATAAGTCAGCTGCACCAAAATTTCTCAATCGTGCAGTGAGATAAATTTATTAAATACATCAAAACAAAACTGATCAGCTCAACTATCCCAACTTTCCCAAAAGCATCCGATATTTTTCCTTTCATCCCCACACTCACCTATACCTCCGAATTACCAAAAAAATTCCGTGTCCACTATACACACGTACCTTTTCTTCAGATAAGTCCCCTCCTTCAAGAAAAAAAAACCACCAACACCCATCGTGAGCCTCCACTTGATAAGGGAAGCATTAGTAGCAGTAGCAACAGTAGTACAGTCGAGAAAAAGGTCGTACAGATAGGCATCGCGCTTATCAGCGATTCGGTACTGTTTTTCTCTGACCCCGTGGTATCTTCTTCCTCGGCATATACGGCAAAGTCTCAGTCGCACGGGGCAGCGCGTCCCGGTACCAGTGCGCGTGTGAAGCGATTTTTCAAGAAAGAAAAAAGACGTTTCAATTTTTTGATTTTTATGTGAAAAAAAAACAAAGGACATGAGTGCGATACAGAGAGGCTTGCAGCGACCGATGCTCGGGCCTGGTAGGAGCTGGGTATTTAGGAACAACACCTCCGGACTACTCGTTAACTCGTCCAGATGCATCAGTGTGAGTTTACGTTGTTACAGAGAGTATACATGTTAGGGATCAGCTTGAGAATCGGTAGTCGATCGGTAAATAGAGAAAAGTTATTTGTTGTGCTCGGGCTGTTGAGGGCATATATTTATTATTATTGTATTTGATGACCGAATCGGTAACATATATAGATCATATCTGTAACGAAAGAGTAGCAAAAGTCATCGTTATAATAAAAATGAGATGCTAAATTATTTATAACGACTGGTTTGGACCGATATCTTTCGGCAAGCGGTTCATAAATATTCAAATATCGAACTATTAATAGCATATGCTTTGGTATCGTTGAATAAACGACGACAAAAAATTCTCTTTTGGGGGTCTCAGACTCAGCTTCTGGACTTTTTATGATTTGCTTTCTTTCATAAGATAAAAAACTCTTCATAAAAGAAAATAACGAGCAGAAATTAATTCAATCCTGGAAAGAAAATAAAAATTAAAAAGCGACCCCCGCCAGGACGAGCCGATTGAATCTTCCGCTCGCGCGCGATAATGCACCCGATCAATTAAATTATCGATTATATTATTATCTCAACCCGGACACCATATAGGTATCTATAAATCTCCAAACCACTGCTGTTTACGGAATTTTATCGGTTATCTTGTTTGACGATTGTTGCAAAAAAAAAGGCGGTGGCGCAGCTACACTTGCAGTACATACTCTACCAGGGGCCGCATCGCAGTCGCGCAAATAACTCATTGCACTTTACGTCTTCTCGCGGAAAATGGTAAACAAACTACGAAACGCTCGTGCCTTCGAAAATATAACTTATCTCGCTCGAAATAGTAACTTGCGTAGATTGGCAATTTTAGGCGCTCGAATGTGACGAGCCTCTGATTTATAAGCTGTGTAATCAGTTTACGAGCTCATGTTGATCTACGATGATTTGTGTATAGCTATGTTTGGTATATAATTGTAACTGTGTGATAGTGTGTACATACATAGGCGACGTAAACTTATGAGGTCTATCGTTTCAGCAGTCTAGGGAGAAGGAATTGTTGAAAAGACATGAGGTAAATAAGTGACACGAGCTGCATATATATAAGCTTCTGCACAGAGTAGCTGATAATAATAACTCTTGACTGCAGCTACCCAGTACCATATATAGCGAGTTTTTATCATTTAAAAGTTGCAACATGTTTTTATATTGATTAACTCTCATCGCTTACTGCTTGATCGACCACTTCTAATATACTAAAATCTCGTATAATGACGACAGTGTATTTTTTTTTTTTTTTTTCAAAATCGAACGATATCGCATCGATGCATTACGTATATGCTTTTATATTTAAACGGCACGCCCTGCCGGTTTTATTTTTGCGCAACCGCGCCAGCATACCATATCTGCATTTTTTTTTTCGAATCGGCGCTATCGCACTTCGATTAATGCAATAATTACTTCTACTGATTATTAGAATACGCGATTGTACTCGGGCGACGAGATTCTAAAATTTTTTTAAGTATATATCCGTGCACGAGCCGGCGGATTTTTTTGAAGAAAATTACGTAATGTGGATTTGAATATTGAATGAATGCTTTTAATGATAAGGCGATAGGTATACGCGATGCTATAGACTAATCCATGCTTTAAGAATTTTATGCTTCGGTCAGACTATGCGGACAAATATTTTCTATCATCTGCACTGACTGCTGATCGTTTGATTATATTATCTAATCTAAATCAAGCTATATAAGCTATAAAACGCACCGCTTGTCTATATATAATCAATCACCCAACAAATAACCCAGAAAACAAACCCGCTTTTACAAAAACCAAACCTACTACACCGCACACAAATTTGAAATAAAACCCAAACTCAAATCGATCTTACAGAACAGCCTCCGAGGCAAGGTGATAGCGATTCGTCGAGAAGACCAGTCAGTATGGGAACGTCGTGCCCCAATGGCTCCGTCGAACGTTCGCCGGTTGATCCGCGCCGGTGTCAAGGTTATCGTGCAACCGAGCAATCGACGAGCCTACCCTGCCGGCAGCTACTTGGCTGCAGGTGCCCAGGTCCAGGAAGACATCAGCACCGCCTCAGTCATCTTCGGTGTGAAACAAGTGCCCATAGACGCGCTCATCCCCAACAAGACCTACTGTTTCTTCTCCCACACGATCAAAGCCCAGGAGTCCAATATGCCGATGCTCGACGCTATCCTTGACAAGAACATCAGGTTGCTGGACTACGAGAAGTTAACCGATGACAATGGACAGCGACTGGTCGCTTTCGGGAAGTATGCTGGGGTCGCTGGAATGGTTAACATTCTTCACGGATTGGGACTCAGGCTACTGGCTTTGGGACATCACACGCCGTTCATGGTAATAATCATGGTTCATTATACATATTAAAATTGTAAAAAATTATGTTTGACGCTATTTCGATCGGTCGGTATAGCACATAGGACCGGCTCACAACTACAGGAACTCGGGCATGGCCAGGCAAGCGATTAGAGACGCTGGTTACGAAATCGCTTTGGGTGCGATGCCCAAATCCATTGGTCCACTGACTATCATCTTCACCGGCAGTGGCAATGTCAGTCAAGGTGCACAGGAAGTCTTCCAGGACCTGCCACATGAGTACGTGCCACCGGAGATGCTTCGCAAAGTCGCCGAACATGGAGGTAGGAAGCGATAATCTGAAATGAAAGTTATGTGATTAATCATGTGATCGTAGAATTGTATTATGCATTTAACCGACAACATATGTTCCCACAGACACGAATAAAATTTACGCCTGCGAGGTCCGTCGTCGTCACCATCTCGAGCGTAAAGAAGGCGGCGGTTTCGACCCGGAAGAGTATGATCAACACCCGGAACGTTACATCTCGACGTTCAGCAAGAAGATCGCGCCATACGCCTCAGTTATCATCAACTGCATCTACTGGGCCGTTGATTCGCCGAAACTACTTACCATACCCGATGCCAAGAACCTGCTAAGGCCGGCGTACACTCCTTGGTTACCGATCAGCGTCGGCGCACCTGCTCTACCACATCGAATGCTCGCCATCTGCGATATCTCAGCTGATCCCGGCGGTAGCATAGAGTAATATAGAATTTTTCTTTTTTTTTTTTCGATTTCAAACCGATTTCGTGCGATTTATTGACTTAAGATGATAATCAAGGTTCATGAACGAGTGCACGACGATCGACACACCGTTCTGCCTCTACGACGCAGACCGTAACAAGGACACAAAGTCGTTCAAGGGTCCAGGTGTCCTAGTCTGCTCGATCGACAACATGCCAACACAGCTGCCACGCGAGGCTACCGATTTTTTCGGTGACCTTCTCTTCCCTTACGCTCTCGACATCATCAGATCGGACGTCAGGAAGCCGCTTGACGAACACAACTTCACCCCAGCTGTACACGGTGCCATCATCGCTTCGAACGGAGAGCTTACACCAAACTTCCAGTACATTCAGGAGTTGAGGCAACAGAACACAATCCGCAGCAGGCACAAGGAAAACGGGGACGTGTCCAAGAGTCGCACTGTGAGTGTCTCTTCGGTGTCTAAGCTTCGTAACGATTTGCTGAGGGCAAGAGAAGTGCTTGCGATACTTTTGCGAAAATTAGTCGGGGATCGATAGTCGATTATAATTTTACACACATATGCGTCATGTTTCACAAATATCAACAATAAAAAGCTTCATTAAGATAACATGAAATATCATTCTTTTATCATTCGACACTTTTCATCACCAAACCACTATCATTCAATTTACAGGTGGTGGTACTAGGCGCCGGATACGTCTCGTCTCCGTTGGTCGAGTACTTGAACCGTGACGAGAACCTGCGAATCATCGTGGGCTCGCAATACAAAGACGAAGCTGATGCCCTTGCTCAGAAGTATCCGGGTGTAGAGCCAGTCTTACTGGACGTTGTCGAGCGACCGGAAGGTCTGGACGAGATCGTCGAGACAGCAGACATTGTCGTCTCGCTGTTACCCTATTCGCTTCATCACCTCGTCGCCAAGAGCTGTATCCAGTCGAAGAAACACCTCGTCACCGCCAGTTACCTTAACGACAAGGTCAAGGCTCTGCACGAAGAGTAAGTGATAATATATTTTTTGTGTATTTGGCCTGTTATTATTTTACATTCGATGATGTGTCTTTAGAGCTGAAGCTGCTGGAGTGACGATCCTCAACGAAGTCGGTCTCGACCCAGGTATCGATCACCTGTTGGCTCTCGAGGTCTTCGATGACATCCGTCAAGCCGGAGGACGCATCGAATCGTTTGTCTCCTGGTGTGGTGGTCTTCCAGCTCCAGAGTGTTCCTACAATCCTCTTAGGTACAAGTTCAGCTGGTCACCTCGAGGTGTTCTGCTTAACACTCTGTCACCCGCCAAGTACTACCACGAGGGACAGGTTGGTCCAACTCGATTTCGATATTCAAATTTCCATGGCTTAAGTATTTTTGAATTTATTAAAAGCTCTGATTGATGTAAATATAATATTTATAGATAGTGGAAATCACTGGAGGTGGTGACCTCATGTCGACGGTACAGCAGCTAGACTTCTTACCAGGTTTCGCTCTCGAAGGTTTCCCAAACCGAGACAGTACCATCTACAAGGAACTTTATGGTATCCAGCACGCGAACACGGTTCTTCGTGGTACCCTCAGGTTCCGTGGCTACTCGGACACGATTCAAGGTCTGCAGCTTCTCGGACTTATCGACCCTAACGCTCATCCCATACTTCACCCCAACGGACCCGACATCACTTGGGTAACGTCGTTTATCCTACTCAACAATTAATTTTGCTTTAAGAAAACTTTTAACAAAAAACCTGCATCTATTGCAGCGATCGGTGGTATGCAACTTGCTAGGTTTGGCGAACGACGACATATTCTACGAGAATCTCAAGCAGAAGCTGGCCGAGCGTTTGGGCTCGGAGGAACGTGCCAAGTCGATAGAGGATTTGGGTCTTCTCAAAGAGGACCCGGTTCTCAAGCTCAACACGCCTCTGGACACCCTGAGCCACTATCTGTCGAAGAAGCTTGTCTATGAGAAAAACGAGCGCGACCTGATCATTCTGAGGCACGACATCGGTATTCGCTGGCCCGACAGTAGGCTGGAACAACGTGGTATTAACATGGTTACCTACGGTGATGTCAAAGGCCACTCGGCTATGGCCAGAACCGTCGGCTATCCTGCTGCCATTGCCGTCAAGATGATTTTGGATGGTAAGTTAACATTCAGAGATAAATAATAGTAATTTTTGTAGAATTAATTTAACGAAATTATTATTTATACTGAATTAATCGTTCTGTGTAGGTGAGATCCAACAACGTGGAATGGTGCTGCCATTTACCCCCGATATCTACCGACCTATGCTGTCGAGACTCAGGGCCGAGGGTCTCGAGTCATTCGAAACATCGAAATGGCTATAAGAAAGTCGTTACCAATCCAACTTACATCGCTGTACAAACAAATTTTATACATATATTGATACACTCAATGGTTATTTCGATTTTGAAGTTTAGACTTAAGATATAGGTCAATGTCATTTGCGCTGTTACAAAAATGCATGATTTCTAAAATAAATCATAAATATATCAATTTAACTTATGAAAGGTGCGCAGTTTGCTATTGTTACGATTATTTTTTTAAGTATAATAATGTGAGAGTTGTTTTTAGAATCTATATAATTATATATAATCGTTATTCATTCGTTTAATAGTAATATTAACTTGTTACTTGACATTGAAAAAATAAAAAAAATTTTACCTGACTTCTCGTGAAATTAATTTTTTTTTATTCAATGTCTGGGGGGAGGGGGGCTTCAAGGGGTCCGCCGGGCCTATATAGTTGTGTTTTTTTAGCAAGGAATCGAATGCCGGGGGTTAGAACGCGCTCGCGCTATCGGTTCGGTTGCAGCGAAGGATTTTCGGAAAATCGAAATTTGTCGGATTTTCGAAATCAAGCTAGATATGGACCTCTTGGCAGTCGACGAATTTTTATTTAAAAAATACACATTTGTATAATTTGTTTGTACGTTTGAATATTTTGTTGGCCCTGAAAAGGGCCGATTGTTCAAGTCGTAAAATAGTCAAATAATCATCGTTTCCAATTTACTTGGAGCTGGTGTACTTGGTGACGGCCTTGGTGCCTTCACTGACGGCGTGCTTGGCCAGTTCACCAGGGAGCAGAAGCCTGACAGCGGTCTGGATCTCCCGAGAGGTGATGGTGGACCTCTTGTTGTAGTGTGCCAGACGCGAAGCCTCGGCGGCGATACGCTCGAAGATGTCGTTAACAAAGCTGTTCATGATGCTCATGGCTTTGCTCGACACACCAGTGTCGGGATGGACCTGCTTCAAGACCTTGTAGATGTAGATGGCATAGCTTTCCTTCCTCTTCTTCTTGTGCTTCTTCTTGTCGCCCTTCGTAATGTTCTTGACGGCCTTGCCGGCCTTTTTCACGGCCTTTCCGCTTGCTTTGGGTGCCATGGCGAACGATGCTATTCAATGTACGAGCGTAGACTGAATGGTGTGGAGCCGCGTTTGTCGGCTTTCTTTTATGTGCGCCGAAGCAGCTGCGCCGATCCGTTCATCTGCCGCGCTTCCCCCTCCACTTAGGAAAGGAGCACAATAGCTGGCTCGGCGCAGAACCGTCGAACAGTATAAAACAGTAGCCCCTACCGGCGAAAATCACCAAATACTCTCGCTTCGTCCGCTTAGCAAGTTCTCTACTACTCCATATCAACATGTCTGGACGCGGCAAAGGTGGTGGCAAGATCAAGGGCAAGTCAAAGACCCGCTCCAACAGGGCTGGGCTCCAGTTCCCCGTCGGACGTATCCATCGTCTGCTGAGGAAGGGCAACTACGCCGAGCGAGTGGGTGCCGGTGCTCCGGTCTACCTGGCTGCCGTCATGGAGTACTTGGCCGCTGAGGTCCTCGAGTTGGCTGGTAACGCCGCTCGTGACAACAAGAAGACGAGGATCATCCCCCGTCACCTCCAGCTGGCTATCCGCAACGACGAAGAACTGAACAAACTGCTCTCCGGAGTCACCATTGCCCAGGGTGGTGTCTTGCCCAACATTCAGGCTGTTCTTCTTCCCAAGAAGACCGAGAAGAGTTCTTAAACTTTTTTCCCAAATGAATTAATAGAAATCAATCGGCCCTTTTCAGGGCCACCATATTCTTTAAACGTTATGAACATAATTATTGTTGCACATTGCGAATTCAATTTATGACTTTTGTTGCATATAAAGTTTAAATGATTTTGGATGTTGAACATCGTTACAAATTCATTACAAATGCAGTTTCGAGAAAATTCTACACATCAAAACATAGCGAGACAGGTCACAAAAGTATCTTGATAACGTTATATAAACACCTTCTCTTCCGCTGGATAGAGAGTAATAATGCAGTTTCGGCGCTTGAAATATTGATAGGGCCCGTAAAACTGAGTTAGTGCAACAAGCGTCGACGCTGTGACGTAGCGAATGGGAAGTAAATGTTGAGGGACAGCAAGGAACACCTCTAGACCACGTTTCGCATCATTTTTGGGTCTAAGAACCGATGGACCAGAGAGTTCTTGATGTTATACTCAGATATATAAAATTCACCGTGCTTAGCTTATCACCCTTGCTACACTCGGGCAATATTCTATGATACTCTCTCACTCTAAGTGTTCCTGTTGCCAAATGTCCGTGGAAAAGCCTCTATGCGTTTTCATCCCATGCCCTCCCTCATTTGCAGATTTTTTTCATGATAATCATGTCCGAATCTACGATCGAAGGAGTAAAGCGGCCCCGGACGATCCTCTGCGAACGCTGTGCACGTGGCCTCCGATATTATATCAACTGTCACCATTCGTCTGAACACTCGTTTCAAAACTAAACTAGAATTTGAGACATAGCTTACTGAGCGCATTGGTCAAGACGGTAACACAATACTTGAATTTCATATAAATATTGTGTCTTTTTAATATAAAATTAAAACGCGTTATATATACTTTATTTATACTTCGATATTTAGAATTTTTTGATTTAAAATTGATATGACTGTGCTAAAACGGGATATTAGTTTAATAATTTTTTTTTATTTGGTTAACTTAATAATAATATCAGCGAATTGGCAATATTACTTGCACGAATTACAGATATGTATCCATGTCCATACATTTGTACGAGTTATTGCGGTTTTTATTTGTTATTTCGTAAGATAACTATTTCGATGCTCTGAGCGTTCAATTACTTAAAACAATAACGTATTACTAAAAGTGATATAGGGGTAATAAATATTTTCTGTCAGATGTATTCCTTTCCCTTATGATACTTGGCTGCAGAAAATCTTCAATCTCCACCTAACAAAAACTCATGATTGTGGCGTTATTTATAGCAAAATAGGTAAAAAAATTATTTCTTAAATTAACATTATCATTAAACTTTAATCCTAAAAAAACAGAAGTGAAATACCTCAATTATTTAAATAAATATGACCGATTATGTAGTAGAAAATCACTGTACGAAAAATATATCTCATCGGCAATTCTCTACTGATTTTGCTCCGTTGATGCGCCTATGTTTTTTGAGAGTTCTATATCAATCTTAAGTATTTGTACTACTCGATGCCTTCATTTAAAAGCATCAGAGTAATATTAATAACAATGAAATTAGTCAATAAAGTTAAGAAGATAGTAAACTCGGCCTGTGACATACGGGTCCCAGACCAGCTCTAGCCTGTGGGGCTCTCTCTGAGGTCCGCGCTCGTGGCATATAACGGCAGCCAGTATATCGCACGGCATCATTCTTTCTTTCATCCCCTCTTTCTTTCTTTCTTTCTTTGCACGGCATCATTCTTCGTTGAACCGACGCTGTAGCCACTTCGAGAGAACACAGTACCGCATCATCATGAGCGACGCAGTAGTCGAATCAGCACCCGCTGCACCAGCTGCACCAGCGGCAGCCTCGCCGAAGAAGGCCCCAGCGGCCAAGAAGGCCGGAGCAGCCAAGAAACCGGCGAAGCCCCGCACTCATCCTCCAGCGGCCGAGATGGTCCTGGCTGCCATCACCGCTCTGAAGGACAAGAAGGGATCATCCCTCCAGGCGATCAAGAAGTACATCGCCGGCACCTACATGGTCGACGTCGACAAGCAGTCGACTTTTATCAAGAAGTACCTCAAGTCCGCCGTCGAGAAGAAGGTGATCGTGCAGACCAAGGGATCCGGAGCTTCCGGTCGCTTCAAGCTCGCCGGCAAAGCCGAGGGTGAGAAGAAAGTCGTGAAGAAACCGGCAGCCGCTAAGAAGCCTGCAGCGAAGAAACCAGCTGGCGAAAAGAAAGTTGCGGCCAAGAAACCAGCTGCTAAAAAGCCAGCGGGTGAAAAGAAGGCAGCTGCAGCCAAGAAACCTGCTGCCGCCGTCAAGAAACCCAAGGCTGCTGCAAAGCCCAAAGTCGCCAAGCCCGCTAAGGTCGCCAAGTCTCCTGCAAAGGCTAAGAAGAGCGGAAAAGCTCCGGCTGCCGCCAAGCCAAAGGCACCCAAGCCAAAGAAGGCCGCGGCGCCCAAAGCTGCCAAACCAAAAGCTGCACCCAAGAAATAAATTATCTAAATAAATCGGCCCTTTTCAGGGCCAACTCGATCTATGACCAAACGGCCCTTTTCAGGGCCACCAATATATTTTAAACGTAGCGACAACATTTTATTTGTTTTTAATCTATGCACCTCTAATGGAACATACGCAGATCGCAAGATGATCCGTGAAAAGGCGTGTACCTGTACTATTTCTCTACAGACTCTGTGCATATGTATACGTTTATTTACATGCCAATAATGTGCGTATATGGGTGATTGGCGTATATCCGTAATTGGCTCATTCTGAGCGCCTGCTTCCCAGGCGTTCACACATTTGAAAAAAAATCGCACAAGCGGTTTTATGTATGTCTGGCATAACTAACTATATTTACCAATAGTTAAAACCGAGTATGCAGGCTTATATTTAAAACTACGCAATATAATAGGCCTCAAATGTCAGTTCCGTAACCTGTCTCCAACACGGATTTCAATCTAAAAGGTCGATGCAGATAAAAGTACGACATGTAAAAAAAATTCCATCATATATAGTATGAACTATAGACCTATTACAATATATTTTTCATGGTTTTGGGATTAAAATTAATTATTTAATATTAAAGCTGGGCGCTTACTCTTTGACGCCCGTTTTTGCATTAAAAAGGTACCCTCTACATTACCTTATGTTAAAAGCGTTCTAGTGTGTCATATAGCGCCGCCTATCGGTAGAATTTCAAACTATATACTACTATTTATGAAATCCAACCGTAGCATGGTTCCAAAATTCAAAATTGTGGAAGTGAGAGCTGATTTTTCATCAGAAATTTCGAAAAAAAGCACAACCTGTCAGTTCCGTAACGCTAGTAAACTACTACTTAGCAACAATGTATTTAAAAATATAGGGCGTTTTTCTCGAGTAAATAGTAAGTATTTTCGAATATATGTGCAAAGAATTGTTTATAATAATTACGCTAGGCTATGCGAGCTGATAAACGCCTAAATGTCAATTCCGTAACCGTCAGTTCCGTAACACATAATACAGTAAGTATCATTAATATATTAATAATGTCCTAATCATTGCTTTTTTAGTATTTAAATGGCTCCAGTTACAAGGAAACGTCTAATAAGAGTCTAATAATTTTTTTCAAATAATTCGTCATTTAACGATATTGCGATCTTCGTGAATAAACGAACAGGCTGTCAAATATTGAGTTAATATACATATACATATACATATAGATAGATAGATAGATAGATATATATATCTTAGACGATTTAATTTTTTTTTTACCAAGTTAAATTAAAATTTACTAGAGTTTTATTAGCGCGAATTACAAAAATGTCAGTTCCGTAACCTAGTCAAATATGGATTCTTCACATAACTTGTTATAAAAGTTATATGTTGTGGTTTAGCTTTAGGGACTTGTTTTGTATGTAATTCCAGTTAGAATGACCGTCCGATAAGTTAAAAATAGTCGATTTTAGTATAGAACATTTTGTGCCCGTTTTGAGCCAGTTACGGCAGAATCACCCATATGCATGTTTTTATTCTCATTCTATATGTACCGTAAGACATCGATTATTTTAGATAATTAATGAAATGAACGGTATAAATGGATTTCATTGAAATAAAACGACATGACTTGGTCGGTCATCGAAGCAGAACTGAGCTGCGATACAGCTCTTCTACGTCTAGCCCTTACAGACGTAAAGTTGACCAAATAGTATTAAGTAATGAATTTACAATAATTGTAATGATTAGCGTGTGTACACCCTATCTGTATCAAACGGCGACTTGCATCATTTCTTGTATATCCAGCTTTGCTGGATCTATATTTTGTTTTTGACTGTAAGTCTTCAAATAATAAGTACCATACGTCAAAATTGTTTGTTGGCCCTGAAAAGGGCCGATTGTTTAGAGGCAAGAATAGAAAGATTAGAAAGAAGGAAATTAGGCACGTTCTCCGCGGATACGTCTCGCCAGCTGGATGTCCTTCGGCATGATGGTGACGCGCTTGGCGTGGATGGCGCAAAGGTTGGTGTCCTCAAAAAGACCGACGAGGTAGGCTTCGCTGGCCTCCTGCAGGGCCATGACGGCCGAGCTCTGGAAGCGCAGGTCGGTCTTGAAGTCCTGAGCGATCTCGCGCACAAGGCGCTGGAAGGGCAGCTTGCGGATCAGAAGCTCCGTGCTCTTCTGGTAGCGACGGATTTCACGGAGAGCCACGGTTCCGGGCCTGTAACGATGGGGCTTCTTCACTCCGCCGGTGGCTGGAGCGCTCTTGCGAGCGGCCTTGGTAGCCAGCTGTTTGCGGGGAGCCTTTCCTCCGGTAGACTTGCGGGCGGTCTGCTTGGTACGTGCCATTGTAGAGATTTACAGAGCTTCGTAGCGTTCGACTGACGAGACGAAAATGATGCTTGGTGTAGTTTAGGCGGCTATATTTATATGCTCTCTGGAAACGCAGCTGTTTTGGAAGGTACTGGAGGGGGAACCTCAGCGTAACTCGATGCTTATAGAGGGGGAACTTTAGCTGCTGGCCTATAAATATGGCTGCTTCTCTTACACCGGCATCAGTTTCTCGTGTCTACTAGCTCTGCATACTTCTCTCCTGCAATAAGCCAAGATGACCGGACGTGGAAAGGGAGGAAAGGGTTTGGGAAAAGGAGGAGCTAAGCGCCATCGCAAGGTTTTGCGTGACAACATCCAAGGCATCACCAAGCCCGCCATCCGCCGTCTGGCTAGACGTGGTGGTGTTAAGCGTATCTCCGGTCTGATCTACGAGGAGACTCGTGGAGTCCTCAAGGTCTTCCTTGAGAACGTCATTCGTGACGCTGTCACCTACACGGAGCACGCCAAGAGGAAGACAGTCACCGCTATGGATGTTGTCTATGCTCTGAAGAGACAAGGCCGTACCCTCTACGGATTCGGCGGTTAAATAATCTGACTTTACCTGCAAACTCAAAACAATCGGCCCTTTTCAGGGCCACCATATTTTTAAAACGTAGACAAACATTTGATTTAATTTATTTCACAAAATGCATAAAATAACTTGTCGAACACCGGCCCCTCAGCAGTTACTTATGTAACTTCGAAGTTGTCTCCGACTTCGACGGGAGGTTGCTCCACTATGCACGGAAAAGCCAAAAGCCGAGCTATCATG
Organism: Pteromalus puparum; assembly: GCA_012977825.3. Classification (NCBI taxonomy): domain Eukaryota; kingdom Metazoa; phylum Arthropoda; class Insecta; order Hymenoptera; family Pteromalidae; genus Pteromalus; species Pteromalus puparum. The sequence continues at coordinate 81,627,083 of CM053170.1, read as the reverse complement.
GCACGTTCTCGGCTGAAAGACGAGGCGGTTACAGTCCTTTACACATTCTGGAGTACAAACGAGTAAGATTCAAAGTTCGCGCGATAACCAAGAACGTTTGGTAAACACCTTTTTTTCTTAGACAGATCGGGGTGATGCTAAGCACAAGGCGTACATTTTGCATATCTTTACAGATAATTCTTAACAGCTAGGCAGTATGAAAAGTACCCGCATATATGGGTGATTCTGCCGTAACTGGCTCATTCTGCGCGCCTGCTTCCCAGGCGTTTACACATTTGAAAAAAAATCGCACAAGCGGTTTTATGTATGTCTGGCATGACTAACTATATTTACCAATAGTTAAAACCGAGTATGCAGGCTTATATTTAAAACTACGCAATATAATAGGCCTCAAATGTCAGTTCCGTAACCTGTCTCCAACACGAATTTCAATCTAAAAGGTCGATGCAGGTACGACATGTAAAAAAAATTCCATCATATATAGTATGAACTATAGACCTATTACAATATATTTTTCATGGTTTTGGGATAATAATTATTTAATATTAAAGCTGAGCGCTTACTCTTTGACGCCCGTTTTTGCATTAAAAAGGTACCCTCTACATTACCTTATGTTAAAAGCGTTCTAGTGTGTCATATAGCGCCGCCTATCGCTAGAATTTCAAACTATATACTACTATATTTATGAATCCAACCGTAGCATGGTTTCAAAATTCAAAATTGTGGAAGTGAGAGCTGATTTTTCATCAGAAATTTCGAAAAAAAGCACAACCTGTCAGTTCCGTAACGCTAGTAAACTACTACTTAGCAACAATGTATTTAAACATATAGGGCGTTTTTCTCGAGTAAATAGTAAGTATTTTCGAATATATGTGCAAAGAATTGTTTAATAATTACGCTAGGCTATGCGAGCTGATAAACGCCTAAAAATGTCAATTCCGTAACCGTCAGTTCCGTAAGACATAATACAGTAAGTATCATTAATACATTAATAATGTCCTAATCATTGCTTTTTTAGTGTTTAATGGCTCCAGTTTCAAGGAAACGTCTAATAAGAGTCTAATTTTTTTTAAATAATTCGTCATTTAACGATATTGCGATCTTCGTGAATAAACGAACAGGCTGTCAAATATTGAGTGAATATACATATACATATAGATAGATAGATAGATATATATATCTTAGACGATTTAATTTTTTTTTTACCAAGTTAAATTAAAATTTACTGGAGTTTTAGTAGCGCGAATTACAAAAATGTCAGTTCCGTAACCTAGTCAAATATGGATTGTTCACATAACTTTTTATAAAAGTAATATGTTGTGGTTTAGCTTTAGGGACTTGTTTTGTATGTAATTCCAGTTAGAATAACCGTCAGGCAAGTTAAAAATAGTCGATTTTAGTATAGAACATTTGTGTGCCCGTTTTGAGCCAGTTACGGCAGAATCACCCACATGGACATACAGTTGGTGTATACTTAGTGCTTTTCAAATGTTTAATATTTGCTGATAGGGCCTCAGTCCCTTTTAATACGGCAAACAATTTCGCGCGCATTTTCAATGCACAAATCTAACCTTATATGCTTCCCTCCCGCGCGTCTGCTTAGCAGCGCCCCTAGCGAAGAAATAAGCCCTCCTATACTGCTTTGATATCTTCGAATCGGTAGATCTGTTTTCACCACCAAGCTATCAACGTCGGTCGCACTGTGTATTATCTGAATACCGTAAACATATTTTCTTATTTATATCTAACAACGCAAATAAGTGCCGAAAATCAACAGTGTCGTTGGTACGTGACTCGAGCGAACATTATCTACTGAAAAATGAGTTCCTCAAACGAAGAGTTTGCAGTTTCCGATAAAGATACTTCGAACAGTCTGTTGACGTCTCAGAAGTCGCAAGATGGTGGCGATAAACTCAAGCCACTGGACGAGGTCGATAAGGTGTCGGAATCGCAAACGAAAATCAACAAGGATCTGACCCAGCCGCAAACTTCTGACGGGTCGAGTGGCAGCCTACCTGGCCCACAACAGGCTACTCCTGCGCAAGATCTACCCGACGGTGTTGATAATCAAGAAAAAGCGCGACCAGCTGTATTATCAGACGCAGAGAAGTGTAAGCTCATTCAGCAACAGTTAAAGTTATACTTTCATGCGCAGAACTGCCAGCCACGTCTCGGGGAGAAAGAGTGCAACTTGCTAAATTGCAAAATCATAAAGATCATTCTGTATCACATGTGGAGCTGCCAAGCAGGCAAGAATTGCCGAGTGTCATCCCACTGCACCTCAGCTCGAAAGATCATCGGCCACTGGAATGACTGCGTGACGAAAGACTGCCCGCTTTGTCTACCACGTAAAGAGACTGAAAAGAACGAACGCACCGATACTGATGGTGAGTTTTATTATTCTTTGATCAAGTTCAACATACAAATAATATGTAGGAGTTAACAATATAAAAGAAAACAAAAATCAAAATTTTATTTCAGATGCAGCTACACAACCCGATAGTCAGACGAGTCCGAGTTTTGCGGACATAAAAAGGGCATACGATGCGATTGTTATGAGCGGTACTGACGATGAGGCTGCAACCACCGCAACTCTACAGCATCAGGATATTAGAAACTTTCGGCTGCCCGGCTGTCTGCAACCAGGTCAAGTTATCGCGGTACCCCTTCGAGCCACCAATGAATGGCATCGGACAGTTGCCCCCGGTGTCAGGAGTCGTTTTGTATTCAAAACGTAAGTTGTTTCATATCGCTTTGTCTATATCTATCATACGACTAGCTGCTTATTAAATAAGTTAGTATACGTATTGTATAATAAAGTTAGCTCTCATTGAATATTTTTCGTCTGCATACATCGTTCAGCCACCTTATATATGTATATCTACGTCATTACTATTAGCGCATAAAAGAAAAGTTCTATTTACAATCAAGTTTAATTCTTTTTATTTTTTATAGGATCATAGTTTTATTCCCCGATCCCACCCCTGAACGTCTTACAAATCCGAAAATACACACTTTGATTCGATTCGCCAGGAAACTCGAAGCCGACGCATACAAAGATGCTACTTCGATAACGCAGTACTACCACTTACTGACAGAAAAAATCCTCGAGGCACAAAAAGAAATCGGTAAATTTAAAAAACATTCATTCTTTTATTATCAAACTAATTTTAACACTTTATTATGAATACGTTTTATTTTTATATTTTTAGCTGAGTTACGCAAAGTACGCGCGGAGCAGCAGTTGCAAGTATAGGGCAACAAGTAACAGCATTCACCGGTACAGCGACTGTTTGGTATTTATTGTTTATTATATAGCGACAGGTCCGTTTCCACCACCATTTGGATATTTATCCATATTACACACATTGTATCTTATTGAAATAAATGTATTTTAACTTATCTCTGATGACAAATTTATTTTTACTGCGCAAACCGAAGCTTGTTAGGTAACTATTGTCACAATTGAGCCACCGATCACCTCTCAATTCGCCTTGTCGAAGGCACAGTAGCGCCAAATCACCAATGCTAAATCAAATGAGGTGGCGGAAAATGGAATAAGTATAGCATCCTAATTATTTATATTCCATTTTTCGCCACCTCATTTGATTTAGCATTGGTGATTTGGCGCTAGTGTGCCCCCGACAAGGCGAATAAATCCCGCCTCTCAGCGGAAGCAGATGCTGCGCCCTCGTGAGGACTTTTGCTAGACCCGATCGTCGGTATAGGTATAAGTTTTCCGGCAATTTCCAAAGCGTCCCCCGCAGAAGCGTCCTCTGGTAGACAGGGGCATTTACCGTTGCTTCTCGCATCCAGGTATGCCTGAATTTTCTACTAGTCTTAGAGGGTGCGGGGCTGTAAAACGTCATATGAACGGCTGCTGGGTCTTCCCAGTATTTTTTATTACAGCTTCAGTACGCGTTTACTGTCCCAAGCAGGGGATTATCGAACAAGTAAATGCATAAATAAAATATATTGTTGCTACGTTTGAATATATTGGTGGCCCTGAAAAGGGCCGTTTGGTCATAAATCGAGTTGGCCCTGAAAAGGGCCGATTTATTTAGATAATTTATTTCTTGGGTGCAGCTTTTGGTTTGGCAGCTTTGGGCGCCGCGGCCTTCTTTGGCTTGGGTGCCTTTGGCTTGGCGGCAGCCGGAGCTTTTCCGCTCTTCTTAGCCTTTGCAGGAGACTTGGCGACCTTGGCGGGCTTGGCGACCTTGGCGGGCTTGGCGACTTTGGGCTTTGCAGCAGCCTTGGGCTTCTTGACGGCGGCAGCAGGTTTCTTAGCTGCAGCTGCCTTCTTTTCACCCGCTGGCTTTTTAGCAGCTGGTTTCTTGGCCGCAACTTTCTTTTCGCCAGCTGGTTTCTTCGCTGCAGGCTTCTTAGCGGCTGCCGGTTTCTTCACGACTTTCTTCTCACCCTCGGCTTTGCCGGCGAGCTTGAAGCGACCGGAAGCTCCGGATCCCTTGGTCTGCACGATCACCTTCTTCTCGACGGCGGACTTGAGGTACTTCTTGATAAAAGTCGACTGCTTGTCGACGTCGACCATGTAGGTGCCGGCGATGTACTTCTTGATCGCCTGGAGGGATGATCCCTTCTTGTCCTTCAGAGCGGTGATGGCAGCCAGGACCATCTCGGCCGCTGGAGGATGAGTGCGGGGCTTCGCCGGTTTCTTGGCTGCTCCGGCCTTCTTGGCCGCTGGGGCCTTCTTCGGCGAGGCTGCCGCTGGTGCAGCTGGTGCAGCGGGTGCTGATTCGGCTACTGCGTCGCTCATGATGATGCGGTATTGTGTTCTCTCGAAGTGGCTTTGGCTACAGCGTCGGTTCAACGAAGAATGATGCCGTGCGATATACTGGCTGCCGTTATATGCCACGAGCGCGGACCTCAGAGAGAGCCCCACAGGCTAGAGCTGGTCTGGCCCCGTATGTCACAGGCCGAGTTTACTATCTTCTTAACTTTATTGACTAATTTCATTGTTATTAATATTACTCTGATGCTTTTAAATAAAGGCATCGAGTAGTGCAAATACTTAAGTTTGATATAGAACTCTCAAAAAACATAGGCGCATCAACGGAGCAAAATCAGTAGAGAATTGCCGATGAGATATATTTTTCGTACAGTGATTTTCTATTACATAATCGGTCATATTTATTTAAATAATTGAGGTATTTCACTTCTGCTTTTTTAGGATTAAAGTTTAATGATAATGTTAATTTAAGAAAGAATTTTTTCCTACTTACGTGCGCAAAGTTCGATTTTGCGAACGCATCTGCGTGTGCAAAGTGTCACTTTCCCACACGCTGAGATGAGCATGCAGCAATGTAGCTGAGCGTGCGGGAATGGAGTTGAGCGTGCGGGAATGTAAAACGAGTGTGCGTTCGACGAAGCGAGAGTATTTGGTGATTTTCGCTTTTCTACTTTTTACTTTTGGAAATCTTATTTATTCATGAGAATTTTATACATTGTTTATTTACAGCTGAGTAAATGAAGGTTTTTGTTATTATTTGTACATTTTTGTCGACGCCTAGTTATGCATAACTTTAATTCGAATTTTCGCCGGTAGGAGCTACAGTTTTATACTGTTCGGCGGTTCTGCGCCGAGCACGCGCCGAGCCAGCTAATTGTGCTCCTTTCCCGAGTGGAGGGGAAGCGCGGCAGATGAACGGATCGGCGCAGCTGCTTCGGCGCACATAAAAGAAAGCCGACAAACGCGGCTCCACACCATTCAGTCTACGCTCGTACACCGAATTGCATCGTTCGCCATGGCACCCAAAGCAAGCGGAAAGGCCGTGAAGAAGGCCGGCAAGGCCGTCAAGAACATTACGAAGGGCGACAAGAAGAAGCACAAGAAGAAGAGGAAGGAAAGCTATGCCATCTACATCTACAAGGTCTTGAAGCAGGTCCATCCCGACACTGGTGTGTCGAGCAAAGCCATGAGCATCATGAACAGCTTTGTTAACGACATCTTCGAGCGTATCGCCGCCGAGGCTTCGCGTCTGGCACACTACAACAAGAGGTCCACCATCACCTCTCGGGAGATCCAGACCGCTGTCAGGCTTCTGCTCCCTGGTGAACTGGCCAAGCACGCCGTCAGTGAAGGCACCAAGGCCGTCACCAAGTACACCAGCTCCAAGTAAATTGGAAACGATGATTATTTGACTATTTTACGACTTGAACAATCGGCCCTTTTCAGGGCCAACAAAATATTCAAACGTACAAACAAATTATACAAATGTGTATTTTTTAAATAAAAATTCGTCAGCTGCCAAGAGGTCCATCCAGCCCGATTTCGAGAATCTGAAAAATGTCGACTTTCGAAAAATCCTTCGCCGCGGCCGAACCGATCCTAGCTACAACGCGTTCTTCTCTCTCTTACAAAAATATTCAATGTAGTTGGGGTTGACGTTCCATATTTGGACGCGCTTTACCTTAATCTACAAAATTATCGCAAATTTAATGACAAAAGTGTCTATAACTTATTATGTACTCGTAAGGTACCGCGCGAATGGTTGAATAATTTTTTTTTTACCTGAGGCACTCGCTTGATAGAGAGCCAATGCGAAAAGGGCGATGTACACGAATCGGTTCATTTTTCGAATAGTCAGTTCTTAGTCAGACAGAGACTAAGGTTCATCATTCGGCTATCACCTTTTATACAGACTAAATGTTTACTCACACTTGTGGTTATCTCGAGAATGATTTGCTGAGTTAACAGAACTGATACTTTTAACATAAACCAGTTCTTTACCTGGAATTTGATGAAAAAATTTGACATTTCAAGAGATAAAATTTGTATTAAAAATCAAACTTTGAACCTAAAAATAATTCCGTTTATCATGCAAAGTTGAGAATTGATCAAACAAAGATTTCGAATTAAGAATGGGCATCAGATTGTTTTTTATCCGTTCTTCCGGTTTTCCAACTGCAAATAGGAATGAGAAATTATTGGGAGTACAAATCTCTCGAGTGGAGTATCGAATAATAGAAATAAGGTTTTTTTATTTATGTACTTTTATGATGATGGTGCAAAAAATTGGTCATATACAAACTAAGCCACAAAACGTAGTTATATATTATAATAAACGACGTGGTCTCGTTAACATTATATATATATATTGGTGTAAAAACATTAAAAAGTCGTATTCAAAGATGGTATAAGTTCAAAACGTTTTGTATTGATCGTCGTCGTAAACGTAAATATAGGGATGATTCTCGATAAGTTGTATGTCTTTCTCCAGCTGCTTTAGCTTTTCCTCCAACGAAGCTTTTCTCTTGATTTTCGCAGTAGTATCAATGAGGAACGGCAGACACTGGAATTGCTTCATCACCTCAGACCACTTATTCTTCATTTCCTAATTAAATAAGAAACGTAATTATTGTACAATTAACGCATACACACTTTTCGCGAAACAGGAAAAAAAAATACACGCTCTCACCTCCAGTAATTTAGTTCTTTCGTCCTCGGTGATGTATCGACAGCGAGATTTTTCCTCGGTAAGCTTCTCTTTAATGTATTGCTCGTATTTGTCTCTCTGGTGCTCCGATTTTTCCTTACTAGACCATGGAGCTGATTTGCTCCTTTTGACTTGCGACGGCACCTCACCGAAATTCTTTAACAAATTTTAAATCTTTCGTCAGATCTTTTCGTGTATTTTCTCAAATCATTTAACTTAATATATATCTTTTGTAAAAAAAAAAATCACCTTTTTATAAACATAAATCGGCTTTAATCCACTGCTCATCAGCCTTTGCCGATCTCCCTTCCTGGTATCAACGAAAGCAGGTTCGGGTCTCTTTGGCCTGAGTCTCTTGGCGTTCTCCACATTGCGTCTGCGAAAATCCTTGGCTGATGCATCAGCAGTTCTCGGGAGAGCAGATCGCCAGTCGGGAAGTTGTCGAGGATAATCAGGTGGCCTGTAATGCACGTGCTCGACTCGTGGAGGTTGAGGCGCGATACGACTTCCTTTTTTTAGGTACTCGCTTGGAGGACGTAGTGGTACTCGTGGTGGTCCGAGACTCTTGTGGCTGCTCTTCACGCGGGACAACTCCTCGCGCGTTCGCTCTCGGTGGATCGATATGTATCTGTGAGCGTGGAATTGTACAGCAAAATTTTTTTATTTTACTAATAAAACATGCGTGCACTTGGTATTTTTTTTTTTTTTTTTGTTGATAACTGTATTAAACGAAAAAATATTGAAAATTTGAAGAGCAAAATAAGTACCAAAAAAGATCACATTTAAATTAATTATAATTACAGTAAAAGCGATAACAAAAAACAGCTGCTTCACAACAATGATCTACCTGGGGCTCTTGATAAACTTCTCCGGCGGCTTGACAATTAATTTAGCGACGTTCTCGTCGTAGTTTCTGCTGTAACCGTAGGTCATGTTTTCGAAAAACTTTAAACTGTCACTGATCAATTTTTAAAAAAGAATTTTTCTCAATTTGGATTAAAAGTAAGCTCGTGCTTTAGCTCTATTCTCTCGAATCGTAATTTTATATGCACCGTAAGGTTATGAGATCGCGATGGAAATTGTTGCAGAGAAGCTGATGACTGTTGCCCAGGGTGATGCGGTGATTTGTTTGGAAGCTTCTGTGTGTTAACTCGATACATCAACGGACAGCGATTGTTCTGGAATTATTTTATCGGGGACGATTCGTGCATTAATTTTAAGCGCATACTTATTTATCGTTAATTAAAATAAATTATTTATTTTGCGATATTGAAATATTAGCACTTTATACATACTGCTCCTTACGAAATACTTTTTACATTAGAAAAGTATAATACAACTTTTGATATTACTAAACTATATTAATTCAAGAAAATCAGTCTTCCAAACCCCAGGATCCGAGACTTTTTTCATAGGGCGATTAATAATTGACAGACGGCAAAGATATATGCTCCAAAAAAATTACGAATCAGCCGCATTCTCCCTTACTACTTACTCTACATCTTATGAAATAAAATTTAAACACAAAAAAAAACAATCTTCATATCTAAACTTATGTACATCTGCGCAAAATTTTTTAATTTTTCTAACTAAAAATATATAATCTGCAATCGATGAAAAAAAAAATTACGTTAACTTTAGTTTTGTTTGTGGTAAAAAATCAGATTCTTCCTCTTTAGTATCTTTGTTATTAGCAGCTAATGGTTTTCTCTTAGATAGATTCTTCTTGGATGTCTGCAGAAAACTATCTAACAGCCGATTCTTGTGTGTCGCCGGCAAATCGCAATACAGACACCTGACTTCGTTGAATTCCTCGTCCAAACAGGGATGAAAAATTTCGTTACAAACCAAGCACGTCCTGTATTTCGTGCAAGTCACCTGTAAGCAAGTCAACGCACATCTTGGCAGCTTGTGACCATTGGAGCAAGACAAAGCCCATGGTTCTGTGATGACGACGTCGCAGAAATCGCACTTTTCCTGCTCAGTCAGATCCAGCTGACTTGTGACTTCCAGAACTTCCTTCACATGCTCCGACAATGAAGTGTCGGCTTCTTCTACTTCACCTGCCAACCATATCTCCAGATGATTCCTCAGAAGACCCATACACAATTTCTGCACGTTGTTTAGATTTTCCCGCTTCGCCAGGCGACTTAGGTGATTGGCAGCCGAATGCAGAAATATATAAGACTTGCACTGCTCGATTTCTTCTGAAGTTTTCAAATTTATCTCGAAAACGTTTTTGTTGCGAAGCGTCTCGCCCATAGTCATGATCCAGTACGCTATACGAATTTTGTAAACAGGCAGTGATTCAAGATCTGCCGTTAGTCGCGGGAGAATTTCCATCAGGTTACTGGATTTTATTGCGTTGACTTTTATCAGTTCCAAACAGTCCCAGTAATTCATCAGAGATTCTTCTTTATTTCTGTACAAAGTATCTACTGGATCAAATAATGGGAGATCGATTATGTTGAAGAAACAAAGATTACTAGGTTCTCTACTGATCAGATGGTCAAAGACCATGTTGGGACTTGTTATCAAAGCTGATATCACTTTGTTTGGTGAACTGGCTAGACCAAGGTACTGTACCAGACTTTTTGTTACATCCATTTTTATAGGCAAGCATATCAATTCTTCCTGGTTCTGAGATTTATTGATCACACATAAATTACCGTCTTGTGTTGCGATTAATATCATGTCAGAATTCACAATAGATACACCTAAAAAAAATAAAATGAATCATAAAGGGTTTTTATAGATTTGTTTAAAAATAAAGTCAATAATATGTACCGGTTATTGAAAATCCTGGGCTGGAAAAATATTTCATGCTGATAAATTTTCCACTAATATCCACAACAAGAATAATGAAATACATTCCTTTTATTACAAGAATTTCTAAGGTTTCATCTGTTTGTTGCAAGAGATGCAAATAGTCTACAGGAATACCATCATCTTCTGAGTAACATGTTTCACATGAAGAAGAAGTTATACCTTCTTCCAGCTCCTCTAATCTAAGAACTGCAGTCTGTCCATTGAAATATCCAATAAATAAAAGATAATTTTTATCACTTAAATTCACCCATAGTAGAGTATTGATTTTTATACTCTCACTGTTTACTTTCTTTTTAAATTTCAGCTCCACGCCTGTTATGTTTGCTTCAAAATCAATGCTATCTTTGGATAACTGATCAACTTTCCAAACAGCAATTTCTGAGCTTCTTTGCGCTGTGACTAGATAAGCAAAGCATTTTTTATCAGAAGTCTGATACAAGCAACTCCAGGTAGCAGTGGTTACAAGCAATCGATAAAGCTGCTCTTTTAACTCTTGACTGCCTATCTTCTTTTTATGCTTCAACTGCTGAATATCTTCTTCTATACCCTCAGCCAAGATTGTAGTAAACTCATAGATCGATATCCAGGTTCTGTCAATCTGCGCAATTAATTCTATTGCTCCAGTAGTAGTGACTATAGCTAAAATACACTCTAGGGGATGTAGCAATCTACGTGGAGACCAGAAAACATCAATGATATCTGAAGTTGCTGGAAGAGCCTTGGGAAAGGTGGGTGTGAGAGCATCTTGTAGAAGATAGGAGTAGATCTCCTCTTTAGGCCATTCAAAAATATTGGATAGCACATACTTCTCGTATTGTGCACAGGGTATTGCTTCTGGTGGATTAATGAATGAGCGAGCCAGGTGCAAAATTGGGTTAGCCTGTGTTGCAGATGGTACTATTTCCTGCAAAAAGTTAATATAGTGTTACACTCTTTAAAAAAGGAATGGCATATTGAAGTTGGTAATTACCAAAATTATTTAACCCCATTTTATGATATTTCAATAATGACATCATTTATTCTGAGCATACAAACATCCAAATTTCGGAGAAAAAAGATGTAAACAAAGCCAAGTGAGAAAACTTACGATAATCTGGACGCCTTTTTCTGTGACAATGGACAGCCGATTATCCTCGGACCACTTGCAGGCGAAGCTCCTCGTCACCAAGGGACTGATGGTCTGGTTGTAAAACTGCTTCGCCTCCATCCTGACACGAAACCTGCGCTTTTTTCCTGACACGACCTGTGCTGCACTGACATCGAGGACACTCTACAAGTCTACACGTGCAACTGCAGCTGTTCGATTCGATCAGTCAGTTTACATCAGCTATAATGGGAGCGAATGAGCGAAGCGCGCGCGAAAACAGCTAAATGAGGTTAGAAACCATGACGTGAGCGCGCGCCGATACTCGCGCGGCTGTTTATATTCTCCGTTTTGCGTATTATTTGAGTAAGAATTCAGTTTTTAGCGAATTTTCAGTTGTGATTCGCGGTTTACAATGTCGAAATTTGTGTTACAAGTGATATTTACTTGGACCCGCGACGTTTCGTTGTGTTTCGGTGCAGTTGAACGATTTGAATAAAGAATTTTTGAAACGTTCGTTTGAATTTTACGATTACGTTCGCAATTTTTGGAAAGAAAAATGAGAGAGACTGAGTTTATTTCGTCAAGACTTCGAAATAGCGCGTAATGGCGCAACAGCAAGTGCCTTCCCTGTCGCAGGGCAATTTCATATCCTCGGATCCAGAGATAGCAGGATTTGACTTGTCCTCAGGCTCAAAATGGATCTACCCGGAGAACTACCCCAGGAGGGAATACCAGTTTTCCATTGTGCAAACTGCTCTGTACAACAACACGCTAGTATGCTTGCCAACAGGTACTTCATATGTTCATGAAAGTTTAAAAAATAATACAGTTTATCTACTGCCTGGATGTCTTTATTGATTTCAACTTGCACTTTTGGACAGGTTTGGGCAAAACGTTCATTGCTGCCGTAGTTATGTACAATTTCTGGAGGTGGTATCCCAGAGGACGAGTAGTTTTTCTCGCTCCTACCAAACCACTTGTTGCTCAGCAGATAGAAGCTTGTCACGAGATCATGGGTATTCCTAGTGAGCAAACTGTGGAGCTTACAGGTTTGTGTGCATTTTTATTTTCTATCTTTTAGCTTTACTTTGTCTAATCAAGATTATTTGTACTTTTAACAGGTGCTATCAATCAAGTCAAGCGTAGACAGGCTTGGACCCAGAAGCGCGTGATTTTTGCCACCCCTCAGACTTTTCAAAAAGATCTACAAAATGATAGCGTGCCTTGTGAATTAATTAAGTGTATTGTTATTGATGAAGCTCATAAAGCTCTGGGAAAACATTCTTATTGCGAGGTATTTTCTTTTATTGAGTATATTTAATTTAATTTTTTGAAAAATAATAATTGAGAGTTATAATATTGCAGATTGTACGTATGATGAGTGAAAAAACCAAGTTTTTTCGGATTCTGGCTTTATCTGCAACACCAGGAAGCAAAATTGATCACGTTAGAGAGGTAATTTTGAATATTAATCTTAATAAAATTTGCTAAGAATACTCAAGAAAAATCATCCATGTGTTCCAGGTTATTCAAAATTTACTCATCTCTGAGCTTGAACTAAGAGATGACTCCTCACCAGACATAACACCTTATACTAATGATAGGTCAATGGAAAAAATAATTGTCGGCTTGGGCACAGATCTCACTAATTACAAAGATCGATATGTAAATATCATGGATCCTCACGTGAGGATTTTAGTGAAAAATAAAATTCTTCAAACAAACACAGCAAACATCTCCAAAGGAAGGGTAATCAAAATTACTTATGATTCGAAAATTATTAAAAAAAGATGTGATTAAAAAATTACTTGTTCATCTTTTCAGATATTTATGCTCATGAAGCAATGTGAAAGCAGACCTCAAAAACCAAACAATCATGGTATTATTATGAAAACGTTGAACATACTGCTTACTATGTATCACGCCTATGAGTTATTGATCAAGCATGGCTTGAGAGCCTTCTACAACTTTTACATAAGTATATAATTTGTTTTCTAATTAAAATTATGAATATGAATTTCGTGAGTAGTAAACATAATTTTTCTCCAGCTCACTCGGACAAATTCTGGCTCGATTCAGAATTAGATCTCCAGTTACTGCTTGAAGATATAAAACGCTACATTGGAGAGTTTCCAGTGATTCAACCATTGCCTGATGGAACTATTCCAGATGTTGGTATCTTTTGATCTATCGTAACGTGCTCGCCGCTTATATAGCAAAAATTAACGACAGAAAATTTTATGTTCAGATACCCAGTGATCTCAAGTTTGGTCACAACAAATTTGACAAACTTCGCGAACTTTTGACAGACCACTTTAGATCCTTCGCCGCGCAAAACAAGAGCACGAGAGCCATCGTATTCGTTGAGGTAAGTTCAATAGATATATATGTAAAAATTATTAACTTCCTTATTTACTAACTTGAACTTAAAATTACAGTACCGCGACATTGTGAACGAGGTGTACGTACTACTACTACAGACGCGACCGTTGATACGCCCGCAGATGTTCGTCGGTCAGGCCGGTCAGAAGCAGAAAGAGCAGCTCGCAGCTCTTGAAGATTTTCGTAATGATAAAGTCAACGTGCTCATTTCCACGTCTGTCGGTAAGTCTCCCAATGATCAAAATCAACATGAAACATGATCAACGAGTATTTTAACTACTATAAATCAATATGCAGGTGAAGAAGGTCTGGACGTAGGCGAAGTGGATCTGATAATCTGCTTCGACATCTCCTCGTCGACCCCAACTCGATTAGTACAGCGGATGGGACGAACAGGTCGTAAACGCAGTGGTCGCGTCGTAATCCTGCTGACAGAAGGCAAGGAGGTGCAGACGCTCAACCAGGCTCTATCTAAAAAAGATTCACTCAACAGTAAGGTCCTACAGTCCAGCAACATCGCCTCCTCTCTGTATCAGTCGAGCCCCCGAATGGTACCCGCGAATGTCACACCTCAGTGTACACCGATTTTTATCAAAGCACAGCCAAAGACACCTAAGGTCAAGGGAAAGAGACAACAGACCAAGCTACCTGGAGAGAGAAAACCCAGAAAGAGCAAAAAAGATGCTGTTGTAGCTGGAACTAGTGCTGGTGGAGAAGATTTTGAACCTATGGAAGTGATCCCTGGACCATCTACGTCTAAAGCTGGTGTGCAAAAAGCCAGTGGAAGCACTCAAGTAAGTAGCTTCCTTAAGAATAACTTTTCGAGGTTCAGAGATTATTGGCACTATACTTATTTATTTTTTTCTCGCAGCCATCGATGATGATGTTCCTTACCGAGCAACGTCCACAAAAGAAACAGCCAACTTCGACCGTCATCAACAACAGTGGATTCGACAGCGACTCTGGCATTCTTATGGAAGAGTTCCAACCTACTTCTCGGCCCAATTCCTCGGACCCTTACAGCTACATCCGACCCTCCGATGTCAAGCTCCTTACCTCTGACAGCCACGCTCTCGAGTTTCTCACCCTCTGCGCCATGAAGAAATCCGAGCAGGAGTCTGACCAGACCGAACCGTATCTACAAATCGATAGGACCTGGCTACCAAAACACACTCCCCCACGGTTGGAGATGTTCGAGGAGCTCGAGATTCCCAATCTCGACATCCTTGACTGCATCAAGAACCTGTGTTTCTACGAGAACACAGAAGAGGAGATCGAGGTGCACTGTCTGTCCGACGAGTCCGTGAATGAGTTAGTACCTCCTGTTGTAGAAGACGATACCACGAGACAGTCTGATTTCTTCAACTTCGCCAGTCCACCCAAATCGAAGTACGCCGAGGCGTCTGAACAGAAAGCTCAAATGGTCCAAGAGGTAGCGGAGGCAGACTTTTTCGCTGATGACTTCTCCGCGAGCGGCAATTCTGTGAGAAAGGCCGAGTCCATCGGCTCGGACTTTTTTGACGTGGACTTCAGTTTGCAGAAAGAGGTACCTCAATATCAGGAACGGAGCAGAGAACCGTCGGTCGATTTGAGTGCAAGGACACCTACGAAGGAGATATCCCAGCCTCGGAACCTGAGCCGAGAATCATCGGTAGAGTCGAAGCCGAGGACACCCGCGAATGTAGAGATCGATTTTACAGCATTGCTGGACGAGGGTACCGAAAGCGAATCGAGTCAGTGTGTCGAGGCTGCTGTTGAGGGCTCCAACATCTTCGACGAGCTCCTTGAGGCCGATGACTCAAGCGACGATGCAGAGATATTCGACACTACTGTACTGCCTAATAGGACACTTGTCGGGAAGAGAAGTGCTAGTCGTAGTCCGGAGCGTGAGAAGGAGGAGCATGTATCCAAGCGACAAAAGACCGAAGAATCGTCGGACAGTGAAGCGGTACCTGGAACGCCACCCAAGGATAAGGACCTAAGCAAGTCGATTCTTAGCTACAGCGTAGGCAGTATCGTTCCTGCTCCGGCTGCTGCTGCTGATGACTCCGATGTAGACATGTTTGAGGACATGGACTTTGAAACGCAGTTTACTTTCAGGGATACCAAGTTCAAGGAGTCTCCAGTTAAACAGGATGTTGAAAAGAATGAGGAGAAGATCGCTGCAGACGATGAGCTGGTCTTTGACGATCCGAGCATACTGGACAGCGACAATGACAGAACGCTGCTACCAGCAGTCGAAGAAGTAAATACAAAAGCCGAGAAGGATGACAACGACAAATCGATGCTATCAGCAGCTGAAGAACCAAATGCAAACGTCGTTAAGGTTGAGAACGACAAGTCCAAGGCTAAAACTAGTGCCAATGGTTTTGACTTTGACGATTGGATGGACGACTTTGACTTCGATATGGATGTCTGTGTCGTGGAGAAGGAGAAGATCGAGCGCGAGCAAGTCAGCAGTTTCTTCGAGCGTAAGACCCGCTCACAGGAAGCTTCCACCTCAGGCTGGATCGACACTAAGAAGCCTACGCCTCTTGGTACCAAGAACTCCAACAAACCGAGTCTGTCGCTCAAAAAGAAACCAGACGAGGTGCATAAGAAGGTATTGAGCGCCCAAGGCATACCGCGGCCGAACGCTGGCCTGCTCAGTTTGAAGCGTGACAAGGATGGTTTTGCTATGCCTTTAGTCAAGCTGAATAACGGAGGTATTAGCAGTAGCAACAAGGAGAACAGCTTGCCGGAGTGGCGTCGCAACAAGAGCATCAGCCCGCGCTTCCGCAAGTACCACAGTGAGAACAACATCACCATCGATTCGCACAAAGAGAAAGAGCGAAGAAAAAAGACGAAATCGAGGAAAAGAATAGCCAACGATTTTCTAGACGACGAGGCCGAGGTCTCAAGTGACCTGGACACCTCTGAGGGAAGCTCCTGCGGTGAGGAGGACAAGGACAAGGATCTCGAGAGCTTCGTTAGTTACACGCAGGACGTGCACGACGAGGTGGACATGCGCGCACACTATCTACAGACTGTCAACAAGAGTCCTATAAGGTCGGGAGCGTTCATGTTCAAAAAGCCTAGGGAAGTGGTGCCTATGCACGAGATCTACTCGCAACCCATCACCCAGTCGCAGGCCAACGACACGTACATGCATGTAAATTGTCATTTCTGGGAAAAATTACCTAGCTTATACCTGATAATACGATATCGTAAGCCAATCGTTTGTTTCAGGACTCATTTTGCGTAGAAGACGAGACGCAGATTGACGACATCAGGCATGACAGTGAGAGTTCCTCGAGCGATTCCATTTTGGATAGTATAGAATCTAGCTCGGAAAGCAGACGAAGAAAAGTAAGGGACAAGAGGCGAGAGAAGTTCAAGGTTTTAAAGAACAAAAGGAGAATGAATCAAAATAAAAAAGATCTGAGCAGCAGCAGTAGTAGTGATGCGTGTGAAAGCAGCAGCGAGGACGAGACGGAAGCCCTGCGCAGACAAGTTCTGGAGGAGTCCATGATAATAAAGAAAAAAAAATCGAAACACTAAGAAAAATTTGCGACCAAGCGTGAATTAATATTCCTAGTTGAACCGAATAATGTTCTTATATTTATAAAATGTTTATTGTACGAATCGAATGCATTAACGAATCGCAGTACTATATGAAATTTATAAATTATTGTTCAAACTTATACAGAGAAACAAATGTTGCATATTTATAATTGAATGCGGAGCATTTATACTATGCGTATATTATACAACTTTTTGTATGTTTTGATAATTAACGTTGATATAACGTCATACTGCGCAAAGTGGTATGTTTTCGTTAAAAAAGCGATCAAATTCGTGAACAAAGAACTCGTAATTATTGCAATACACTGAACGTTGGCAACAATTTTATGAAATTGTTTGCGTTAAGTCTGTGATCTACTATTAAGACGAATGTATAAAAGACTAAATTGTCGTTTTACGACTTGCCAAATAAAGTATTTAATTTAATTTAAGACAGAACTCGCTTGTTATCTTATTCTACATATTATGTAGTAACGGTATATTTATTTATTAGATGTTAAAAATAATACAGTAAGAGCAAAAGACTGAAATTCACTTATAAGGTCAGCAGCTTTTTCAAGTTTTCAGCAGTTCTAACCAAAGTCTCGTTTCTCTTTTGCAGACAGAACCTGATGTAGTCCTCGCCCATATAGCGATGCTCGTCGCTGTAGTAGTCGGCCATTGTGGTACCAAGTATCTTGATCCTTTGGCTCATGAAGTTCTCGAAGGCAACGGCCTTCTCCTGGCCTTCGAAGAGCTCTTTGTGATCATTGAAGCTGGGCCACTTTGCAAGCATGCAGTATCCGCCGTCAGGACGGATAGGGATCATACCGACGTCGACGAAAGCCTGGTATATGAAGTTGTGCTTCTCGCGGACGGCGCGTGAATTGGAGGCGAAGTAGGCTTCGGGTTTACCGTAAAGACGAAGCTCTTCTTCAAAGCCGAAGGCTACGGCTTCCTGAGGTTGGAATAATTTATTTAAATTTCATTTCTAACACATTTTCAAATCACTTCTGATTCAGTCTTAATTTTATGTGCAGTAATTTATACCTGTTGTGGAGTGGGAACACTCTGTACGGCGTTGGTGTGAATCTTGAGGAGACGAGTGATGAGATCTGCCGGAGCATAGGCCCAACCGACTCTCCATCCTGAGACCGTGAAGGACTTGCTGGCAGAGCCGATGGTAATGGTGCGCTCCCACATTCCAGGTAATTGTGCTGATTATTAAAAATTTAGTTAAACGCGAACCTGGGCATAAAGTCAGATTTCGCAATGTTACCTACCCATTCTAATGAAGGGAGTTTTGATCGGGTCGAATAGCACCCATTCGTGAGCGTCATCGGCGATGACGTAAGCATTATGCAGCTTAATCAAATCGGCAATGAACTGAAGATCGTCCATCGTGAGAACCTTGCCCGCAGGGTTGTTTGGATTGTTAATTATTATACCTCTGGTTTTGTTGTTAAAGAGGCTTCTTAGCTCTTCCTTATCCAGCACCCAGTCGGCACCAGTTATTTCACCGCTCGTTTTCGTCTTTATAGTTTTAAAAAACATTTATAATCGGTGCTGTTTACTTTGAAATTGAAAGAAAATCAATTATACGAACCAATTTCATAGAAGTAAATCGAGGTATGCCACCAGCGAGTTTGATGGTTGGGGCATACTTGGAGAAAAATGGCTCAACGACGATCCACTCGTCGCCGGGTTGGGTGAGGGCATGGAAGCTGTCCCATACCGCCTCGGTCGCACCGATCGTCACGATCACGTTCTTTTGCCAATCAAGTTCGCGTTCTATCACCTTACCGTAAAAAGCTGCTATAGCTTTGCGAAGTCTTGGGTGTCCCTGTTTTTTTTTTATCATTAATTGCGTATCTTTCGAATAATTAAATTCAATTTGAAAAAATAAAATGATATATTTCTGACGACTCATCAACTTACAATGCCTGCTGCATACTGGTTGAGTGAAGTGTCGTTGGAAGCGACAGCCTGGAGCAGAGCCTTTACCAAATGTGGCGGTGCGAAACCGTCAGTCTTGTCAATCTGGAGGTCAACGATGGGCTCCTCATTTGTTACACTCCTAGAATCAGGACGTGATCCTTTTGTAAATTTTTAGATTTTCATGCAGCTTACTGGTTTATGTAGGTACTATAGTAGTTTTACCTCGCGAGTCTCTTTGAGAGATTTTCCGACAAAGGTATTCCGACACTTGGCCTTACTGGCAGGCAAATCTTTGCAAAATAATTAAAGAAATAAATTTAAAAAAATTTTAATTTAGATTAATTTATAAATTAAATTGGACATTCTTAAATACGCAGTACTCACTAATACGGCAACTATACACGCCACCTTAATCATTATGGTTAGCCCCATATACTTGATCTATATTATTTAATAATTTATCAGTTTTTGCAATTTTAGACATATTGAATATTCTTTTTACACGACTATTGTATCTCACTCAAATATTTAAATTACCTTTTTGTATCTAAGACTGCTGTATTAATGACAAATATTCTGAATTCTACTTCTTTCAATAATTCTTCTGAATGTAGATGTGATCAAGTAGGCAAAATTTTTATACTGGACTTGTTATAGTTTTCTGTGATTAACTAAGCGTCGTCGCTGTGTGCATTGCATTATATACCATTTTCATGCTATATAATAATTAAATTTTAGTACGCTTTCGTTTTAAAATTGCAACGGTCACGATAATATAACTTATGTATTCGCTGTACATAGGAAATTTTTATAAAATATCTTCAATGCTATAGATATGTTTCCTACTTTTATCAAGTTTTAAAACAGTAAAATTCATTTCAGAGCACATACATTTTCATTGACTTATGTTATTAGCATTAAAATTTCAAAACCCGAAATTCGCTCGTTATATCATCTAACATGAATACAAAAAGGTAGAAAACTACAGTTACTGACTTTCGCAAAATTATTTATTTAACAATTATTTTGTACTATACACAGTTTATATAAAAAAATGATACAGTATTTTAGAACAAATACTACATCGTCTTATCGCTGTGAGAAACTCAAGCGGCATCGTTCTTCGAAAGAAGCGTATACTTAAAAGTGAATCAGAAAAATTCACTCAGAAGGTCAGCAGCTTTTTCAAGTAATCAGTGGTTCTAACTAAAGTCTCGTTCCTCTTTTGCAGACAGAACCTGATGTAGTCCTCGCCCATATAGCGGTGTTCGTCGCTGTAGTAGTCGGCCATGGTGGTACCGAGTATCCTTATCCTCTGGCTCATGAAGTTCTCGAAGGCAACGGCCTTCTCCTGGCCTTCGAAGAACTCTTTGTGATCGTTGAAGCTGGGCCACTTTGCAAGCATGCAGTATCCGCCGTCAGGACGGATGGGGACCATACCGACGTCGACGAAAGCCTGGTATATGAAGTTGTGCTTCTCGCGAACGGCGCGTGAATTTGCGGCGAAGTAGGCTTCGGGTTTACCGTAAAGGCGAAGCTCTTCTTCAAAACCGAAGGCCAGGGCTTCCTAAGGTTCGAATCATTAATTTATATTTTATTCACTTTTTTCTAACCACTTCTGATTCAGTCTTAATTTTATGTGCAGTAATTTATACCTGTTGTGGAGTGGGAACACTCTGTACGGCGTTGGTGTGAATCTTGAGGAGACGAGTGATGAGATCTGCCGGAGCATAGGCCCAACCGACTCTCCATCCCGAGACCGTGAAGGACTTGCTGGCAGAACCGATGGTGATGGTGCGCTCCCACATTCCAGGTAGCTCAACTAAATTTAAAATTTTGAAAATTTTTGCGGACCAAATAGTAGACTATGCAATGAGCACAAATGTCCTAATGTGACATACCCATTCTGATGAAGGGAGTTTTGATCGGGTCGAATAGCACCCATTCGTGAGCGTCATCGGCGATGACGTAAGCATTATGCAGCTTAACCAAATCGGCAATGAACTGAAGATCGTCCATAGTGAGAACCTTGCCCGCAGGGTTGTTTGGATTGTTAATTATTATACCTCTGGTTTTGTTGTTAAAGAGGCTTCTTAGCTCTTCCTTATCCAGCACCCAGTCGGCACCAGTTATTTCACCGCTCGTTTTCGTCTTTATAGTTTTAGATAACATTTATAATCGATGCTGTTTACTTTGAAATTGAAAGAAAATCAATCATACGAACCAATTTCATAGAAGTAAATCGGGGTATGCCACCGACGAGTTTGATGGTCGGAGCATACTTGGAGAAAAATGGCTCAACGACGATCCACTCGTCACCGGGTCGGGTAAGTGCATGGAAGCTGTCCCATATCGCCTCGGTCGCGCCGATCGTCACGATCACGTTCTTCTGCCAGTCAAGCTCGCGGTCTATCACCTTAGAGTAAAAGGCTGCAAGAGCTTTACGAAGTCTTGGGTGTCCCTGTTTTTATTTATTATCGTTAACTTTTTGTTTGAACCGTTAATCATCGTGTCTTTCAAGCATTTCTATGGGATTATAAAAAAGCAGTATAGTTTTAACGATCGGTAAACTTACTACGCCTACTGCATACTGGTTGAGCGAAGTGTCGTTGGAAGTGACAGCCTGGAGCAGAGCCTTCACCAAATGCGGCGGTGCGAAACCGTCAGTCTTGTCAATCTGGAGGTCAACGATAGGCTCCTCGTTTGATAGACTCCTAAAAACAGACCGCGATCCTTTTGTAAATGTCTGGATTCTCATACAACTCACTAAATTATGCATAGCAGTATTACCTCGTGAGTCTCTTCGTAAGTTTCTCTGACAAAGGTATTCCAACACTTGACTTCACTGACAGGCACACCTATATAAGTTAAAATCAAAGTTTTATCCTACTTAATATTAAAATCACAAATTTTTAATATGCAATACTCACTAATACGACTATACACGCCACCCTGGTCATCTTGGGTAGTCCCATGGCGCTTGATCTGAAATGATAGAGATTTGAAAATCGAATGAGAAAGTAACGTACGAGAAATTCGCTTAAATAAGCGAAAATTGCGTAACGTATGCCTAAAGTTATTGAATTTACGAGACTATGTAAGGTGGTATGATAATTACTCTTGAATTATAATTTATATATAAATCTTATCTTCGAACATAAGTTTTATTCAAATGAAGGAAATCGATGCTTACTGGGTAAAGCACAGGTGAATAAAGATGGCACTAATTATTTATATAAAAAATTTAACGTTTTATCGCAGATTTGTTCAGCTGGCGTGTTCATGCAATACTCACAGGAATGATCTTCATCGTTACTTTTTATACTATTGTGATCAATTTAAACGAATTTCTTACACTTAAGCGCGTGCATATCTATTGTTTGAATTTGATTTACAAATAACAGACTTAACTTTCCTTCAAAAATATTCAGTGACATTCAGTTCAAGTTTCCTGGCACATGATTAGATAAGAATATAAAGAAGGATACTTTTTTATTGCTGAATTCTTTCAAAGGTATACGTGATTTGTTAGTAACAAGGTAATACCAAGGTAGTATAAAGCGAAATAATAAATAGCATTGTCAATCGTTTAGTGATAATAATTCATAGAAATTTAATCGGTAGAATTACGCTTTAAACTATGTGCGTGGGGGGGGGGGAGGGAGGCGAGGGGGAGGGAGAGGCGCTTGAACTTTACAAACAACATCTGTAAAGACAACACCTGATTCTATTTACTTTTCGCAAATGAAATTTTCACAAAAACTAATTTTATCACTGGATTTATATTTATATAATACACTTACTTAAACTGTACAATAAATCCATTTTTAGGCGGGCAAAAGAAGTTGGCCTGTTGGCAGCGGGAAAAAAAAGTAAGCAGCGGGCAAACAAATTTTTTTTTTTTTGCCTGCTGCTGAACATATTTAGCATTATAATACATATTTATACATTTACGCACATGATTAATTGGGACAATATTTTAGCAGTTTTATTTCATTTGTACTTATATCTTAACTGATATGTATATTATTTTGTAATTATTTCGTAGAAGAGCCAATGCCCATTGAATTGACCAGATAAATAAAATAAATAAATTTCTAACAAATAGTTAAAAACCATAGTCGTGTGTAGCTTTTCGAGACAGCCATATCGTTTGATTGACTTGTCGGTAACAACGGAGATTCATTTATAACATTACAATCTTATTATATATCAATTTTGAAATCTCCAAGTTTATCGATACTTCAGCAACAACTGCAGCTGCTCTTCTGCCTTCTTGAGGGTTTGGTCATTCTAAAATCATAAAACGCGACATGAGTGTATACTTCAAAGATTATAATCGCAAATATTCGATAAAAAAATTTTAACGCCAAAGTACCTTGTGGAAGCAGAATCGAGCATAGTTCTCTCCTAAATGCTTGTGTCCATCAGCATAGAATGACGAGAGGGGCAGTGCAACCACACCGATCTTCTTGAGCAGCCACTTGACGAACTCCATACTAGCGTCCTTCGTCTTCAACAGAGGCTTTCCTTTGAGAGTCGTCCAGTCGACCACCATACAATATCCACCGCCTGGTACGATCGGCCTCAGACCCACCTTCTTAAACACCCTGACCATAAAGTCACGCTTGGTTTGGACCTCACGATTGTGAATCGCAAAGAACGAGTCGGGCTTGCCGAAGTCACGGTATTCTTGCTCGAAACCGAAGGCTAAAGCTTCCTGTAAAGTTTAGATAATATTAGGCAAAGTTATAAATACGTATAGGTATATGTATCACAGGTAAAACCTCAGCGATAAATTAGCTCTATTACACTTAGGGTAAATCTTCATACCTGTATTGGGGTCGGTGCAGTATCCGAAGTCCTCTCGGAAATGGTTTTCAGATGGTTCAAGATATTTGCCGGTCCGTAGGCCCAACCGACTCGGAAACCGGCTGCACTGAACGATTTGCTCGACGATCCGATCGTTATCGTGCGTTCCCACATTCCGGGTAAAGAAGCTTTGAATCAGACGATACAACCACGTTAAATTTGTTACTTATATAAATATAGATTTCTATAATAATAATCTATGATAAGATAAGCTTACCGATTCTAATGTGCGGCTTGTGAGCAATCCACTCGTGGGCCTCGTCAGAGATAACGAGGGTATCGTACTTTTTGGCAAGTCCAGCGATGAACTCGAGTTCCTCGAGGGTGTAGATCTTGCCCAATGGATTAAGTGGGTTGTTCAGCAGGATTCCCTTGGTCTTGTTGGTGAAGAGGCTCTCCATCTGCTCGCGATCGATCAGCCAGTCCTGACCTGTGATCTCGCCGCTCGTTTTCGTCTATAATTTCGTATGATGATTATTATGTCAATATCGATCACGATTCACGAATAAAATTGAAATACCTACCAACTTGAGGTTGGTGAACCTGGGTACACCGTGAGCCAACTTGATCATGGGCAGGTACATGGTGTAGGCCGGCTGGATTACGATCCATTCATCTCCGGGTGACGTATGGCCGTGAAAAGCGTCGTATACTGCGCCAGTCGCACCGATCGTGGCGAACACGTTCTCACCTGGTACCAACTCTTGACCGATGAGAGGCGAGTAGAACTGAGCCAAGGCCTTGAGGAATCTTGGCAGACCCTGTTTTATAGAATTTTTTCCATTTGTCATTTTTTGAAAAATAATAGAAGATCCTTATGTTCGTTTAAAAAAGATACTCACAACAGAGAGATCGAGTTGGTTGAGCGTGTAATCGTCGGAAAGTGTCGCGTTCGCCAAGGCTTGTCTTATGTGCAGAGGTGGATTGTCGTCCAGGTTATCGATTCCAAGATCAACTTTTTTGTACTTCATGTACGGTGCCAATTCTTCCCTTAATTTTTAAAGAAGATACGTTAGCTTCATTTTTGAAATTCTATAACTATACAAATATATTGTATTGACCAAAGAAACGACACTTACAAGGCTGAGTGATTCACTCCAACAACGTGAGCTGGAAAATCGAACTTGTTGGCTTGAGACGTTGACACCCAGGCCGTCATCTTAAAAATTATACATCGCATTGATTTTTTAGTAAATGTTGATTAATCGCATTTGAAAAAAAATGTATAGAACGTACCACTATTAAAAAGGCAAGTATCGCCATGTTGTCCTTTTTCTGGTCCATCACAACTCAATACTCTGCAAAAATGACAATTTTTAATGAAAAAAAAAAAATTGAACTCTGATCTTGACATTCGCTCTGTCGGACACCAAGAGTCTCAATGGGGCGACTGTCGCCGCGACACAAACTGGCCGCGTGAGATTAGCCGCCAATTGATCGATTTAAAATGCTTTTTTATACCAAAGAAATCCCTATTAGTATTATCTCTACAGTATAGATACGTTTTCGCAAGATAAGTATGATAATATCGGTAAAATTCGTATACAAGGAAAAAACCAAGACTTGAATCGAGGGGTTCCCCTTAGAAACAATCAGGGAATCCTCTGTGTGTTTAGCTGTTTTTGATTTGTGGAGCCCCTATATATAGTATATGCTTAAATTATTATCGAAAATCATTAGGAAGATCATATTATAGTAACGAAGGATATATGTGATTGGCGTTGTTGTTTTATTGTTTTTATAATTCCAGGTATCAAAAATTTCTACTAATTGTTGATGTCTACGAAACACACGATTCCTCCGACTTATTATCTGCTATCGCGCTTATCAGCTTTCAACAAAAATACGGTTTATTATGTATTAAAAATACAAGTGATACGATCTTGTTTGTAAAAAATTACGAAACATTTATATTTGATATACATAGATAGAATCCATATCTAGTATATCGAAACTTCGCGTTAAGTCACCGATGTTTAAGTTGTCGAAAATATATATAATTGATTGGAATCTTTGCGTTAATCTTATAGAAGCCTGACTTATTAAACTTTTACAGATCACCCTCACAAAATCGGTTAGATTTAAAATATCCTACCGATAGAATTTAATTTGACTTAAAATCTTCCGATAGCTTATTTTCGCAGGTCTTACTATCTCTTGAAAAATTCCTATAATTGAAATGTATTGGAATTCTTGGACTCAAGGATGACAAATAATAACACTCATTTTATAATGAGAAACACTGAAAAACTTTATTGTCTCTAAAACTCTAAGTAAACGCAAGGCTCTGAATACCTATATACGCTGTCGTCCGGTCAAAGTTCGGCAATCGACGACTGACTCATTGACCTGTGTCAAAGCACTCGAGCGCACACAGGACCAGATGGCCTATTACGTTTAAAAATGTTGATATTTACCTTTTCAGTACTTTATTAAGGCTTGTCCGATGAATATACTACTGCATTAATTTTCTTCAAACACGTTGACCTTTTATATAGACTTAAAAAGTCGTTAAATGTTATGTGACTATAACAGAAACATTAGTCATATGCATTATATATGTGTGTGTGTGTGTGTGTGTGTGTGTGTGTGTGTGTGTGTGTGTGTGTGTGTGTGTGTGTGTGTGTGTGTATATATATTTAAAAAATAGATTGTATTACTTACATTACACAAATTTTCACAAAAACGTTTCATTTCACGCACCCCTTACTCATTTTCCTCCGCTTTAGCGAGGATGAATATCTAAAATTTTTATTTTGATTTTCTTTACTAACGTCCCTTTCTTAAGGGGGTCCGAAAGTCAATTCAAATCTAGATTTCGCGCCACAAAATAGCAGACGACAAAAGTAACTAATTTGCTTATAACAAACAATAAAAGCAAAATTATGAAAAACTAGGACATCACTGCCCTCCGTTATGTAATTATCTACCATTTTACAAAGTTTGACACTTATAAATAAATATCTCACCGAATGGCATTCGAATAATGTCTCAAAATCTTATAATTCGAATGCCATTCGGCGAGATATTTATTTATAAGGTTATAAAATGGTAGATAATTACATAACGGAGGGCAGTGATGTCCTAGTTTTTCATAATTTTGCTTACTTGAAATATTAGAACAAGAGTATATATATTATTTAAAATTTTATTAATATATTCGTGGAATAGTTCTAGAAACTACATCGGTACACATGTATCTTACATAAATATAGGCACACGTGCACACGTACATCCATACGGACATTAAAAAAAAAAAACGTGCTAATAGGAGGAAGTAATAAACATGATAGTTTAGTATTGGGTTCTTACAGTACATCGATACTGATGTAATTTGGAAACATAATAAGTACACCATGCTGGTAGAAAAAATTCAAATTTTATTGTAAATTATTATATATTTTGTATATAATACATATACATATTACATGCAAGTATAAAAAATCATATCATGGTCGTACATAAAACATTATTCCGAAATTAATATATCTGATAGTATACATAATAAATTAATCTGTATAATAAGTAGAACCATCTCCACGAAGCTCTTGATGAAGAACATTCAGCAGAGGATATTTCTTTCCAGCAGTTCCCAAAAAATCATCAGTCTCAATACTCCAAGCCATCGCACCACCAAGTCCGTGTTTCTTTATATAGTCGGTCTTATCCTTCAACGATCTGAAAGTCAAAAGAATATATAGTCATACAACATCCTAAAAAAAAAAAAAAAAAAAATCGTTCAAACTCATCACCTTTCGTCGTCATATCCGACCCACTGGTTTCCGTGCAGAGCATAGGGCACCTTCTGTTCCTCCTGGAAATGCACCTGCCAGCCGTTGGTGATGTCCTCGAGGATCTCATTGTAGCCCAACATACCGGCTTCTCGAGTATAGGGTCCTGGTGTTGAGCCAGAGTAAGCCGGAGCACCTATTCCACTGGAATGCGAGGCGTCGGCTAGGGTAAAACCTCGTCCGTAAAAAGGTACACCCAATATGAGCTTTTCCGCTGGTGCTCCTTGAGACATCCAGTACTTGATGCAACAGTCCTGGAAAAAATGATTAAATACAGTTAGTCAATCAAAATAGATAGTACTGTATAAAACACTTACGACGTTGAGCTTTTTCTCGAAATCAGTCTCCCAAGAGCCAGGATAAAGCGGTGCGTTGATACCGGTCTTCTTGTCCCAACTACCGTGTAAATCGTAGCACATGACATTGACAAAGTCTAAGCTCTCGCAAATTGCGGGAATATCGTAGGACTTACTCGCCGACATCTCAGCGGAAGCTACGGCAGCGCTGAGAACTAGCGGTTCTGTTTCCTGATCGAAGCGTTTACGCAGAGTTTTTAGCAGATTGACAAAGTTTTCCTTATCAGTGGGTGAACCACCTCGTTGACACGGGTATTCCCAGTCGAGGTCGAAGCCGTTGAAGCCGTACTTCTACAGTTTAAAAAAAAAACGTCAAAATTCGTCAGAATAAATTCAGTTTTGAATTTCATTATTTATACACTTACCTTCAAAAAGTCCACTACGTTATCGGCAAACTTCTCTCTCATAGTCTCGTTAGCCGCAAGGTTGGAGTACTTGCTCGGACCTTCGTTCCATCCACCCATACCGATCATCGTCTTCAATTCGGGATTTTGCTTGCGCAGCGCATTAAACTTGCGATATCCATCCTTACCACCGCCATCGGGAAGATCGTTCCAAGGATCCAATACCCTTACTTCACCTGATTCGCCGAGACCGGCAAATGCGTAAATCAAGTGGGTACAGAGACTCGCGTCGATGTGGGAGATGTCGAACTTTCCAAGACCTGGTCGGTACACCGACCAGCTGCCGTAGTAGCAGATTACTTTGCGATCGTTTGCTGTGGATAGAAAGATTTGTTTTTTTTTTCTAAATTATAATTAAAGCTACTTGTTTTAATTTATATCCATTTACTAATGTTTAAGGAGAACTGCCAATATTTTTGGTTAAAATTTAAAATTCAAGCTTTCATACATTTACGTTGAAAATTTATTATATACTGTAGTGGGCATCATATAAGGTTAATTTTCGTATCACGTAATAGTGATCTGTTCAATAAATTTTGCAAATTCCTTTAAGTATAATTTACGTTTTACGTATATGCTGATAATTTTTTTAAAAGTCAATAAAGTTTTCTAACTTCGTTTATAATAATGCACGTTTTACATTTACGCAGATAATTTTTTTAAATATTGGCTTTTTTTCTACGACAGAAGGTGAACAAATTTAAATTTTCATCGCGTTAATACAAAATTACGCCCGAAATAGTTTGTATAGATAACCAAACTGGCAGACTCTCCCCTACTATGAATCATTAGAAATTTATTAAATCATCCTAACCGCATGTAAATGATTATAGGCAGGCACATCCGCGTTTTATCAATGTGTTTTACCGAAGCTTTAATTCGCGCGCTTCACGCTCCTCAAACGCACACAGATATATCAGTGCCGATAAATCTGTGTGAAGGACATGCGCCGAGTGAAAGATTTTGGCAGTCGTAAAAAAAATGAGGAGACGGCTTCTTTTCGATACAAAGAATGTATATTATGGTTTCCGGGGAGGACAATGATATTTAGATGATTCATTTTATATTTTGAAACGTAACCTTTGTTAACTTTCTATTATTTGTATTTTCGAAGTAAATTTATGCAACAATCTACTTCAACTTCTTTACGTTATTTGAACAGAGATATGATATTAATTGACAGAATGCAGATTATAAGTAAATAATATTTTTAAATAGATAGTGTAAAGAACTATAATAATGATAAAAATGTATTGGCAAACTGAAAGCCGGTATAATAATCGAAAGTAAGCCAAAACTGTAAAATCCTATAGCTATCAGTCCATAGTCTCGTCTGATGAAAGGAAAACTGTATATTATCTGCTTAAAATTTTACAATGTGGTATTTTGATAACCAATTGACAGTTAAGGTAAATTTAAAAAAATTAAATATGATAAACTCACATGTCGTCATCTCATGTTTTGAGCTACAGCAGCTTTGTACAAAATCAAGAGATTTTTTCAAAATTGATTTAGATTCCTCCATTGAAATAATCAGAAGTAGTTTATATAGCACGAAACTGTAGTTTTTGAAGCAATATACTTGACAAGAGAAGCATCAGGATGATACTGGGTGAATAATGCTTGTAGCCGACTTTGTTTTGAGTTTGTTGACTCATGCGTATAAGATATAAGTGGGATGCGTGCATAAAAAATATGATGATCCCCGAAACTTATAGCGCATGCGTCGAAGATCTTTATATTCGGCGTGCGTATACTGCAGGCGGGATTTTCAAACATGTCTTGTATAAACGTTTTATTATAATATGCGGTGTCTGGAAATAAATATGATTTTGAGATTTTTATAGAGAAGAATGAAGCATAAATTATATTTTTTTATTTTAAGAACTACCAGTATCTCGAGTATTGGTATTGTCACAATTACCATAGATATAGTAGGATTAGAGAAGACAGACAGGACAAAGAACTTAACGATTAGTATGTATGAAGATCTGGTTCGCATACATCGTTGCGGTTTAATGATTGATATAAGTACACATACGAGCAACGTCGATTTCCGCATTTGTGGAGTTAATAACGGATTCACCTGGCCTTCGACGACGTTTAAAAAAGTAGCTTATATGCCGCTAGAAAAACTATAGCTAACGCGTAGATTTGTACCTGCTTTAATATATATTATGCTTCTGTAAGTGAGAAAAATGCGTAAATAACTTATGCGTCGCTCAAAGCTACTTTGCGCTTATGTAATTGCCAAGTGTAACATAAGAATAGATAATGGTTACGCAATTATGAAGACACATATAGAACAGCTCATTGTGTAACTTCAACTTGTTTCCCCATATTATTACACCTTATTATTACACTAATTGCCCAACAGAAATACTCTGTGTAAAAAAAAATATAGAAACCTCACTTACAGCGATCATTATGATACGCAATCGAGCGAATTATGGAATCACGATATTCAAAACCGCAGCTGTGCAGATAATAAGAAACGATCACCCGCATCGTGCGTTTTTTTTTCACAAACATAAAAATAATTAGTCTATCTCACTATTATTTCAAGTGGATGGATTGTCCTCTGACGTATATGACCGAGAGAGATCTATAGCCGCGATCAGGCTTTCACTCCTATGGTTGGGAGCCCCGACGATAGTCGTTTCGAGTCGCTTCGCACGTCAAGTTTACTCGGTTTTAATAGGTGGGAATCGTTATTATCACGAAGTCTGAGGTATACTTATAGGTATATACTTCCAAGGCGAAGCACGAGTGTATGGAAAAATAGCTGGTATACAGTTTATTCATTGTACTGTGTCAAGCGGTATTGGACGATCCGTCAGTATGCTCAAGTATGTTTTTATATTTATCGCTTATTTTGTAGTAATTAAATTTACTCATTTATTTGTTTAACGGATTGAAAAGGCCTTGTTTACATTCATATACATGTTAAATAATTATCGTAATCCTCTGCAATCCTGCCGTATTCATATGACATTAAATTAATGCATATAGACCTATTATTCTCATAGTATTATCTTACAATTAGAAAAGAGAGTTGAACAGAGAGTCTATAGTTTATCAACTGAATAACCCCGTATGGCGTTGCCATTTTCGGGAACAATAAAAGATAAGACAAGTAAGAGATATCGCGAAATTTAGTGATATAATCCCTAATACCAGGTGAACAACATACGAATGAAGGTTGAGAATCTTTTTGAATAAATTTGGGTGTACATAAATACTGATAAAATCGAGTTATCTCTCAAGGTCACTGCTCATCTTCTGTCTGTCAACCTCTGTCTGGTTGGCGATCGAAGCTCAGAAGGTCCAGTTCTACTGGAACTACCTGAACTTCACCTGGCCCTCCGAAGACGCCTACAATTCCGCTCTCGTGGATGGTATCTACATTCCAGAAAACAACATAATCACCGGCATCAAGATCTACGAAGACAAACTCTTCCTGACCCTACCCCGATGGAAGCGTGGGGTCCCTGCCACCCTGGTATCAACCCCCTTTACACCCGTCAACAATGACAGGTCACCCTTACTCGAGCCCTACCCCAACTGGGACATGCAGAAGTTGGACAACTGCTCAGCCTTCCAGTACGTCCAGAGCATGGAGGTTGACCCTGTGGGCAGGATGTGGATTCTGGAGAACGGTAGGACCGAATTCAACACCGAGCAGCCCAGAACTAACTGTCCCACTCGACTAGTCATCCTCGACCTCAATAAGGGTGGCGAAGTTCTGTTGGATTACCCCTTTCCCAAAGACGTCGTACACATAGAATCAGTCTTCGCCAACGACATTGTCGTCGATCACGAGGATGGCGGCTGGGCCTATATCACCGACACGGACTCTGACTTTCCCGGTATTATTGTCTTCTCACTGAAGGACAAGACCTCCTGGAAGGTTATCCACCAGTCCATGAAGGCCAAGAAGGAGGCCTCGAAGTTTGTGGTCAACGGTACGCTATTCGAGACTAATGGACCGATAGATGGAATTGCTCTTTCGCCCGTGTCTGACAAAGGTAACGATGCGGTTTATTGAATGCTTTTGTATTTCCACGGTCAAAAATACATTATACGGGGAATCCCAGAAATCTCTCTTTAAAAAAACACTCTCAAAATTCAATAAAATCCACAGGTGACCGAATGCTCTTCTACACGCCGCTGGCCTCGTACGAGATATTCGCTCTACCGGTACATGTGATTCGCGACCGTCAACTCAGCACAACCGCCAACATCGACCAGTACATTAAACGTATTGGCAACAAAACATCCCAGACCGACGGCATGATGATGTCAGCAACGGGTGATCTCTACTATGGTCTTCTGACCGAAGACTCGGTGGCTGTTTGGCCATCCAAATCCAATTCTAGCTTGTTGGAGAGTCAGAAACTGCTTATTAAAGACGTCGAGACGAATCAGTGGCCGGACACCTTCGCCATGGACAAGGAGGGTAGGTTATGGTGGACCAGTAACAGGATCCAGAGATTCATGGGAGGCAACGTAGATCTGTCTGAACCTAATTATCGTGTGATGAGTCTCGATGCTGGAACGAGATGCTATCAGTACTTTGAGGATGGTAGTGCGCCTGACTGGCCGGAAATTGATAATTAAGGTCCGTTATATTTGTTATATAAACTGTATCGATTGATTATGTCCTACAGTTTGTAAATATTGATGAGATGAAAAAATAAAATAAATGATTAGATAATTTTTATTATGATCTGCGCTTCGAAATGAAAATTCAAATTCGGCGCCAACTGAACGTCGCCATATTGGGAGAGCGCATATAATCAGCTGTTTGTCGATCTGTGTTTTTATACCTATGCGTCACATCATTCGCGTTTGCTGTTTTCTTTTGTAAACAATCTGTAATTCGCCTATAATTAAACAAATTTATACGGATTGTTGTTTATTCGAAATATTTGACGTTCAATTAGATATTGCAAAAGCTAAGAAATATCTGTAAGTAACTTTACTATCGATTATTTCGTTGAAAATATCATATCTAACCTATAATAAAGTTTACCAGTATCTTGATTACTTTATTAACGTACAAATGCTTATAATAAAGGTGCCAAGGAGTCAAATACTGAAACTTTTGAATCTTTCTTTTTTTTTTCAGCTTCATCACAATCCAGTAAATCCATAGAAAGTACCAAGGTGAGGTTTATAATGTGAAAAATCTATCTCTGATAATACTCAAGTAAAGTGGCTCAACTACAACATGTCTTTATTTCTTCTAGATCACTTGAAGAATGGTTTGCGATAAGTGTGAGAAAAAACTAGGCAAAGTCATTACTCCAGATCCATGGAAAGCTGGTGCAAGAAACACAGTGGAAAGTGGAGGTCGCAAGGTAGGAGAAAACAAGGCCCTGTCAACAGCTAAAAATAGGTTCAATCCTTACACAGCAAAGTTTGAGGCATGCAGAATATGCCGTCAAAAAGTTCACCAAGCTGGTTCGCACTATTGTCAGTCGTGCGCCTACAAAAAGGCCATCTGCGCCATGTGTGGCAAGAAACTCATGAGTACAAAGAACTATAGACAGTCTGCTTCGTAATTTGTGCTAAAGTTTCTAATTATCATAAGATCAATTCTAAATGCACATCTTGGTGCCACAATTTTTATTTAAAGTAAATAAGGGTATAAAGTATTAGGAATTTACATTACATGTTCTGTGAAACACTTATCTACATACATAGTTTTCTCTAGTATTTGTATTTAAATACTTATTTAATCAATTGGCAGAATATGAATTTTAGAAAGTATCTCTTATTTGAAAAAAAAAAAATAAAAATAAAACAGAATGTATAGAGATATGAATGTATATAATACACTTAAACCTGTATAATGAATACATGAACTAAACGCGAGTGTCATCAAATAAAATTTATTTATAGAAATAAAAATGCATTCTTTCAATACGCAATTCAAACTTTCACCTGCTAATTATATCATTATTGGTTGCGCTCAAACCGCAGAAAACAAACACACAAACTCTTATCGTACGGCTCATTCCTGCAATTATGGAAAAAACCCACGCGCGTCTCCAGAACGTATATAAGCAAATCGCTTCGCGCATGTCCGAGAAACTTTGAAAAAGGGTGAAATCTTCCGAGCCGTTCTTCCTCTTTAGTTTCCCGCGAGCTGCTTATTCTCTCGTATAATTTGAGAAATGACTTGTACTCACCTGTAAAATATGGAAGAAACCTCGGCGTTCTATCGGCGAATCCGTCGAATCCAGATGCGAGTACTGCAGCGTCTAGCCGGTTTGGTTCCTTTCGAAAACCGAACACTGAAATTCGCAGGAACCATCCTGATGTCGATCTACGTGAATTTATCGTTCACTGCCGTGAGCAGTGTTTACATCTGGGCTTTTGTCGAGGACTGTTTGAACAAAAGGTTCAACACGGACATCACCTCCGAGTTGTTCTCCTTCGTCGGTTTTCACATTCGATTCATGTACACATTCAGTCGGAGAAGGAAACTCGCCAAGATGCTCGGGTGAGTACCGATCTTGTAACGATTTTTACTGCTTTTTTTTAATTTTTGTTCGTTAATTGTAAGAGCAAGGACTCTGTCCAGTGAAATCTTCATGATCGAACTCATTAGTACAGCCTACAATCTGTCGCTCATCGGTATTCTACTGGCCGGGGTGGGTGAAAAATCATCAAAAATGACATATCTATATCGAGTATAATCTTTCATTGATATACCTTTTACCTGTAGAACACGCCTCTCGCAGAGAAATTCAAGTTTGCGCCAGTCCTCTTCATTCTGATGACTCAGCTATTCGTTTGCCAATATTCTCCTGGTCTGTTGATCCACGAAGTAATGACATCTCCTTTTAATCAAATCTGCAACTCAAAAAACTTTCAACATCCAATTTTTCCGGACATTCTTTATAGAGCGTAGCAGTGGCGGATGCAGCGTATTTCGTGCCGCCTTTCAGAAAAGATCAACTTCGTATCGACAGGATTCTGTTATCGCTGCTCGCCAGGTCGCAGACACCCTATCAGCTGCGCGCTGGAGGTCGGATCCCCCTATCCCTCAAGTCCTTTGGAAACGTACGTAGTACACGAATCTAGCACAATTTTCTTCAATTATAACATTGTCGTTGTATGTTTGATGATACAGATGATCAAAGGAGCTGTCTCCTTCCTCGCCGTCCTCAGAAATTTCAATTGAGCTTTTGCAATATTTTATAGACACGACAAAAGCGCATATATTTTTTTGTAAGTTTAAAAGCTTGTAATTAAAATACTACTACTACTCTTGGAAATCTTAGAATACATATGGAGTTTATTTTTAGTTTTTATGGTTAGGACTTGGCGCATGGATTAAGTAAAGCAATATACGATTTTCACGTTGCAACGTGTATATGTATTGTTTATTTGACGTCATTGCTGCAGTTGGTGTAACAAATGTAATTTCTCCATTATAAATACAATCGCGGGCCTACGGATACCGCACAAAATGTCGACAGAAGTACAGTTTTATTAAGTTACTTTCATATTTCATTAAAAAACAACCTTTCCTATTGCGTTTAAGTATGTAAACAGAATCGCAACGTTGTGGAAAGCGGCGTCACTGTTGCCGAGCCTTCGGTTGACGAAACGAACGCAAACGAGCACCAGACAGACATAGGATGAACGATAACAATAATTCATTCTTAAAAGTTAAAATCTCATTGATAAAAATTCGAATATAAAATGCATGCTGCCACGCGACTTTGGAGAATGCACTATTCACGCTTTTTTTCATATTTTTTTTTCATTTTCTCGACTTTTTTTCGAAACGCTTCATTCATGGCAAAATGGCAGAGGTGAGTGGGTTAAATGACCTAAAAGTGCGCATTGTACAGAGAGTACGTCGGAGCTATTTTTTTGTTAAAAATTTTCTCAACCTGAATACAAAATTTCATTGAAAATAACTCGTACAAGAAAACGATTTAAAATTTGATTAAAAAATAAATTGTCTCGATTGCGCTTGGCGAGAACCTATTTATATTCAACGTGTAACATGTAACATTTAAATGCGTGCAAATAGTATACTTTACATTAAGAGATCTTCTCGATGTTCTCGTCAAGCGTAGTCGATTGAAATTTCTTCTTCATGAAATCTTCTAGCCAGGTTGGGTATGAACATGCCAAATACTCGACGCGGCATTATTTTTAACTTTTGATTTTTCGCAAAATCGCACAGCGTGAAAACGAATACTGCTCTATTGCGTCCGCGCACACGACTTCTAATCTTTCTCGTTTTTTGTTTTTCCTGTATTCAAATTAATTCTCTGAGAGTGTATGGGTGTCATTTTCATTTTTAAGTGTAATGCGTGTGTATGTACCACTTAATGACTAACTTAACGAGCTTAGAAGGCGAGACCTGCTTCGGAATAAGTCGTGAAGATCTTCTCGATTGAGTTGACATACGCCGCCGTTCTCAAGTCCAGTCCAAGATTGAACTTCATTGCCGTCTTCATGATAGCCTACGATAATAAATTGCAAGGTTAAAATAACGCGCAATTCGTTTCACAATAGTCAATCGTTATCAATCGAACTTACTCTAGCAGATCGTTCCATAGTGTAGTCCAATCCAGAGTGTACAATGTCTTTTTCGGAAGCACCGGAGATGCGTTTCTGGAAGGACTCGGAGGGCGTCACCGGGATGCGTCCACCGACGCGTCCGAACCTGCGCTCAAGGGACTCCTGCACGGATTCTGTATCGAAAAGTCATTGATTAGTTGCGACTCGAATTGAAGTAAAAAGAAAAAGAAATACGCGTATCGAATGAGATACTCACCAAGAAGGTGGTAGTTGGATTCTCTCTCATATTTGAATGTAAGACGACCGTAGGAAACGTGGTTGAGATCCTTGAGCCACTCGAAGAAGGATACGGTGACACCACCGGCGTTGATGTACAGATCGGGAATGACGAGAATGTTTCTGTCGATAAGGATCTTGTCGGCTGCGGGGGTGGTGGGGCCGTTGGCAGCTTCGGCGATGATTTTGGCCTGAATACGGCCAGCGTTCTCCTTAGTGATGACCTTCTCTACGGCGGCAGGGATGAAGATATCGCAGGGCTCGTACATGAGATTCTCGCCCTCGTAGGGCTTGGCGTGGGGGAAACCGACGATACTGCCGTTGTCGAGGCGGTACTCCTCGAGCTGCTTAGGGTCGATACCATCAGGGTTGATGATCGAACCATCGTGCTCGATGATACCGATGCAGGTAGCGCCGGCACGGTGCAAGTAACGCATCGTGTGCAGACCCACGTTACCGAAGCCCTGCAGGATGAAGGTCTTGCCACCCCAGCCTGGCGTCGTGCCTGAAAACAAGTTTATATTTCATTACTGTCAATCTGTGGCAACAAAGCGTGGCTGGAAATTCGACAAATCACTAACCGATCATGCTCATGTAGTTGGCCTCGTTGATAAAGTTCTCGAGTCCGTGGAAGACACCGCGACCAGTAGCGGAGATACGTCCGTGGATACCACCCTGATTGATGGGCTTGCCGGTAACGCAAGCGTGAGCGTTGATGTCGAGATGGCCGATGGTCTTGGCGTAGGTGTCAGCGATCCAGGACATCTCGCGCTCGCCTGTACCCATGTCGGGAGCAGGTACGTCAACACCGGGTCCGATGAAGCCCTTCTTGGCCAACTCGAGGGTGAATCGTCGAGTGATCTTCTCGAGCTCGTTGTCAGAGTACTCCTTGGGGTTGATCTTAATACCAGCCTTGGCTCCGCCGAACGGCACGTCCACACAGGCGCACTTGAACGTCATCAGGGCTGACAGGGCCTTCACCTCGTCTCTGCACACGTCCATTGAAAATCGGATACCTGTCAATGCGTTACATATTTAATGAGTTGCAATTTTTTCATCGCAAACTTGCGACATTTCGTAATTAATATTTCCCTTGTTTAAATTTCGCGCGTAAAAAATAGCGTCCATTAAAACACAAAACTTGCTAGTATACAGTCATTTTCATAATAACAAGCTTGACAGCGCACGACCAAGTCAAACACGGCAAAACAAAGCCATCATCATTTTTTTTTTCGAAAGCCGTAAAAATCGTTAATTTTTTCTTGGAACAGCGCCGACCCGACGCTGTTTACTCGGTCGGCGATAACAAGTCGGCGGAGGAGGAGAGAGAAAGAGAG
Source organism: Pteromalus puparum (assembly GCA_012977825.3). Classification (NCBI taxonomy): domain Eukaryota; kingdom Metazoa; phylum Arthropoda; class Insecta; order Hymenoptera; family Pteromalidae; genus Pteromalus; species Pteromalus puparum. Next base: position 81,588,261 of record CM053170.1, on the reverse strand, counting down.
AAACTCGGATGATCTATTCTCGCCTCGATCACCTGATGCGGCGGCGTTGAAATAGCTCCGCAAGCGAGTGAAAAAAAAAACAAGTAGGCGTAGCCGAGCCCGTGACTCTCTCTCATACTTTCGCTAAACTTGACACGTAAATCTGTTCGATACACATTGCATTATGATTGATTGATATATGCATTAAGCTAGTTTGATCGATTAGCCAGTAACAGAATAACGATTAAATCGGTCGTTGACACTCTCGATGCATTGTATGCATTGTATCGTCGTCGTCGGAGCCGAGCCGTCTGCATCGATCGAACACACATCACGGCCCTTTGCCAAATATCGATCGGCCAGACTAGACTAATAGGCATCGATGCTTTTCTTCCCATCAACGAGTCGCGCGCAAACAACGTTCAAGTGCATCTCATCGTCCGCGGGAAACGAGCTTAACTGCTCCGCTAATATTCAAATTGATTCCTGAGCGAATGTCATCACGCTCGTTTATATATACACACACATACATTCTCGCTAATCTAACCGGCTTCATCGAATGAATATTACATACGAAATCTCGAATCGCTTCAAGCAAACATATTTAATTGTGCCACGTGGCCTTATTTATACGCTGTCTTATCGGCATGTGGATACAGATCGTGTATGCAGACTTTGACGCTGTGTATTTACAGTACATCATTAAAGTACCAAGTTTTATTAAATATGCGAGTAGTACGCTCGATGCATTTTCAGCCGTCGGTTCGACTTGAATTTTTGGGAACGCAGATCCCCAAGACGGCGGAACGACGTGAGCGAGTGTATATTAATAGAGTCGCGGAGGCTCGTCCCGAGCGACTAAAGCAGAGATTGAGTTGTAATCGCGTAAACAGCTCGAGCGTATAATGTTTGCGTGACTCGCGAAAGTCAATAACGATGATTTTTTTTTCTTCTAATTGACTCCAGCTGTGCGATGACGACATGAATTTATCGATTTCGCGAGAGAAAAATTTTGATTCCGTCTATACGATTTCAAAGTTTTGAATAATCTGAAAACGAAATTTTTCAACGTTCAAAAATAAAGCTTCGAAAACTTTAAAAAAAAAAAAAAAACAATATAGCGTTGAGGCATTCGCCTCGCGAAAAATACTCTTCAAGGACACGCATAGTATAAAACAACACGAGTAGTAGGCAGTGGTCGTCGACGTCCACGTCATGTCCCGTGTTCTCTTTTATTTTTCTAGCGCCGATGGCGAGCAAACGACGAAAATCAAAAAGAACTGCCGCTTACGCAAGCTCTCGCATGTGCTGTCGAATTCCTGTCTGTCCAAGATAAGACGATATTATACACTTTTAGACCAGTCAAAGTTTGTATATAAGCGTGAAAATTAATCTGTCTCACGTGAGAAGCTATAATATACAAGTATCGGAGAGATAATATATCTATGTCCTCCTGAATAGATATAGGCGGATGCCAATCACGCGGTAATTAATCTTCTCCGGACGGTATAACGCCGATGTTACAATAGAGCGCGATCACGTTTTCCGACAATTGATATCGCGATAGGTTTGATGTTCTTCTGGTTTACGATATAGTTTTAGAACGAATTTAAATCTACATGAAAATTTGACTTTGGTAATTTTAAAAACGCGAAAGCGCAGAAACAACTGGTATGCTCGCAACGTCAGCAATTTTAACAGGTTTACCGCCGGCTAAGCTATTAGTCGAATAAAACACCGACATATAGAATTTCAAAAAACTATTCTATTTCACTTCAATTCTAAGCAGTCAAGAGCGTAGGAAAAATAGTGGATAATCGCTTATACAATCTTCGCATAATATAATCACGCGGGCAACATGTTTACTAAGGCGCATATAATCGTCATCGCGACTTGAAAAGACGCTCCCCTCGATATACATATGTATAGCACAGTCACACGGTGTTCGAGTATCGCATAGCTGAATTAAATCGTCGCGCATGTGTCTTTAAACGATGACGCGCGATCAGCACCGCTGTTTTTCAGGCAGCTTTTATTGCTTTATGTCGACTCCTTTTTTTTCTGTAAACAACGTCGTTTCGTCAGCGCGATAAGGGCTTTATCGGTCATGCAAAAATTCGCTCGATTTCAAGCACGCCTCGAAGCGGGAAAAGTCGAAAAATCGATCGAATTTCATGTATAACGAGGCGATAAAACATATACGGAGGCCAAGATCAAGGCTTTACGACAAACAATAATAGGTGAGCGCAAAAATGAGGCCAAGTTGAGCGCCGCTTCTTTCGACTCGCAACACTTGTAAGCGATCTCTCTCGACCCTTTTTCTCTCGTTATCTGCATGCACATCAATTATCACCTGACTGCTCTCCTCACGCGGAAAACAAAGCTATTGTATAAGCTATAAGTCTTTATCGCATCGACTTGATTCTTTTTCGCTCGATCGATTATGATGCTTTTTTCAGTTGCTCGTTGCGCACGTGTGGCTCTTGTCAAGATCTGTATAATAGTTGTTGGAACGAAAGCGAGATTGACGTTACGTAATCGGAAGAGAGAAGGAGAGGGGCGATCAAAGAAACATATGCTATATAGACGACGATAGCGAGGGATAATCTAGCCGGCATAAATAGCGTAATTTTCCCTTCTGTCAACTCTCTTTTACTCTTCCACTCTATTATCTCACTTTTGAATCAATACATATGAATATTTGTACGCATTAGTTTAGTAACTAATCAATGGCGATGCGCCAGCGAGAAAATTAGTTAAAGATAAGCGACGAAATTTTTCCTACTTTCATTGCTGGAAAAGTACGTATGACCAACAGAAGAGTAGGGCATATGTTTTGAAGGGCCGTTTAGCAAGTAGTGAATTATCGCGACCCGAATACAATCTTTCCTTGACACACGACGCTCTCGCCTCGTCTTTATCTTCCTGTCGCATTCGCGGAATTCACCAAGTCAGTTATTACTGCACACACATGGCAGAAAAAAAAAAGAATAGAGACGTCGCAGAAGAATTCCAAGTGTCGAGAATTAAAGAATGCGCCAAAGTAGACCAAGCGAAGATTATAGCCAGCTCTCGTGATGCTCACCTCCTTTGCACGGCGTCCGATGAGTAGAGTGTTGCGCCCTGAAGCCGGTGATCATCTCGTAGTCGCCGGAGTCGCGCCTCAGCGGGAAGGTTGTCTCGAGGATATGGTCGCAGGGCTCCATCAACATGAGAATACCCTTGACCTTCTTCTTTCTCTCCTCGATGCTAAGCCTCGAGCGTTTGCCCACGTCCTCGACGAGCTTGTCCTCGACGATCTGGCAGGCTCGGTGGAAGAAGTACTCGACCATGTCGAAGAACTTGGGGTTGGCTGCCGTAGGAACATCCTTCAGCTTCTCTGGGATCTGGTGGTCAGCGTAGCCTCTGTTCTGAAGGCGCACCAGGGCTGCGGTCTGAGCCAACTCCTGGGTCTGCTTCAGAGCAGCTGAGGTACGGGTCAGGCCTCGTACGTGGAACATCTTGTCTGTGTTGTTAGCAGCACCCTTCTAACTGGAATGAGAGGAGAAACTAATTGTATTACGTTGGATAAACAAGTATGTTGGTTGCAAGTCCAGATTATTGATGAGAAATAACTGAGATATTGAGAGAGAGTCAATGAACACAGAATTATAAATAAAGACTCAGCTCGTCAATCAATTTAAAACTCTTGGTAGGGCATTAAAAGTCAAGATAAACAATACTTTTTTGCTGCATTCCATGTGCATGCTTGATTGTGAAAGACAATTTTATCAGGAGACATGAAAAAGCTTGGGCGATTAGTTATTAAATTTTATTTTATTCAACGATTAGTTCCATCAATAAAAAAAGATCAGCCAATCGGAATAAACAAAAAAGGAGCAGCGCAGAGCACAAAGCCAAGTTTACAAAACTCTTAGAATTGTAAAAATAGACCATGAATTCCGAGTAATCGGTGAAATCTCTAGCAGAGCATACCTGCTCCGAAACGCAAACGCACATCCACTAAGGGTCCATACATAAATTCAATGCAAAATGAATAAAACTCGCCGCAACAATGCAGCACACATCCCAAACAAAACATGCCTCGTTGCGGAGCATCGTTTTATCCCAATTTCCAGTCACGTTCTTTTGCCCAAAGCTTTCCGTGTCATCGCCCACTTGCACTTGCCCACATATCACCTCGAAAAATGCTCAAAAAGAAGAAAAAGAGAAAACCTCGAGAAAAATCAAACTTGCTCACCTGATTCCTGGCTCTGACCGGGTCGACGTGCAGTGAAGGTGTTACAGTCGACTGGCCGCTACTTCCTCCTTCTTCGTTTCTCGACGCAGCAGTGCCACGCGCGCGCCGACGACGACGAGACTCTGCGCCGCTCAGCGGGAATATAGGCCGCCGCGACTTTGCGAGAGAATAGGAGGAGAGAAAAGGAGAGGAGAACAGCACGTTCTCGTGGCTAGAAAACGAAGAGAGAACACGAGATTGAATTGGGGGAGGTATAGCCCCCCCCCCCTTATATGAGACGTATGCGCCGAGTGAAGTTAGTTGCGGATCGGGATTTTCGGAGTCACAGTGCGAAATTTGAATACGGGGCACGGTGCAAGATAGTATAATAGAGAGGTGGTTCCGTCTCCCTTCCCCCATCATAAAATTTAGATTATAACTTAGACTATATATCATACACCATACACTAAATCTAAGGATTTCCCCCGCCATAAAATTTATGGGATTATAACTTAGACCATATATCATACCCCATACACTAAATCTATAGAAGGATTAAAGGATTATAAGATTTTATAAGTGCGTGCTTCCGAAGTCTCTACCGGGCGGCGCTAGTGCGAACCGAGTACTATAATGTTATGCACTAAACTAAACGTTCAAACCACCCTATTCCTGCATATTTTTGCATATGTTTAGGTCGAATGTCATGTTTGGCAAAAAGCATCTACTTTTGATTAAGAGAACCTCATTTATGGAAAGTTTAATTGCTAGGGCTCAATGAAATACAAATATTTAACCTAATGTTTTGTTCGGATTATATTATTATTATTTCGGCGGTTCTAGAAGTAGGCACAGAGATCAGTAGACTAATCTCTAATAATCTCTGGTAGGCACTTAGGCCGAGTCCATATATTATATGATTATACTTTCCCTCCCCTTACCCTGTAGCCGTAGCCCGTCCGACTGTACCATCGAGTTTTCCATCTACATGATTCTGTGGACATGAGTGATGAGAAGCGCTTCTATAATACTTTATCACGCTTTATCCAAATTTCTAAAAAACGTAGTTGCTAAAAAGTAATTTTGAATATTAAATTACCAGAATAAGAGTGCTAATAAATAAATAGTCTGATAAATTGTTTAATTTCACTAATCGAATTTTCCAATGAACACAGAATCATGTAGATGAAAACTCGATGACACAGTCGGACGGCCGGGTACGACTACAGGGTAAGGGGGCGGGAAGTACCTACAATTCGCCTTTTGTCGAGGGTACACTAGCGCCAATTCACCAATGCTAAATCAAATGAAGTGGCGAAAAATGGAATATAAATAATTAGGATGTGTGCCTTCGACAGCTGGACTCGGCCTTATAATCACAAGAGTGGGGGTAAAGATGAACCACCGCTCTAGCTATCTTGCACCGTGATACGGGGAAATACAATTTTTTAGCAATCGTTCAAAACTTACTTAAATTTTATGATATTCTTTATGATTCCTAGACTGATAAAAATTGATCGAAGATTGAAACTTGTAACGATTCCAGGAAGAAAAGATGAAAAACGCAGTAAACGATATATATCGTATCGATTTGCAGACTTCGTGAAAATTCGAATATTTTTTTTCAAATGAAAAAAACAATGGTCAATAAGTAATAACAACTAATGATTTGCCCTTGAACACCAAATGATTCTCCAATCTAAACGGTACTAAAGGAACCGTCTAGTTATACTACCACCCTGATGCGCTCCACCCCCATATTCACTATATCCGAAGAAGTTATATATTATATGTTATATATTGGCATCTGAACTATATACCGCAGCGCCAAAACTCTGTGTTAATTTTCATAAGGTGGCAAGTTTTGGAAGCTGACGAACTGTCGTCTTTGATATATATAGATATAATATATGGGTAATATAGACGACATCTCCTCAGCTTCCAAATTTATCCGACAGGATCGTGGCGGTATCGGGCAGTTGCCAATACGTAGGTTATACGCTACACTCGACAGTAACGCTGTTGACCGTAGCGTAGCATCACTGTACTCTGCACATATAGCATAGTAGCAGACGTAGCAGTATACAGTCTGTGTCTCTCGAGCAGAGAGGAGAGTCGACGAGACAGACCTAACCAAAAAGTCGTGAGTCGTCAAGAGGCAGCTGAGGTTTTTTAGAAAGCTGTCCCTCGCAAGGGTGTAGAACAACGTAGAGGAGAGCTAGGGTGACCAGCTTTCGTCCGGAAATCCAATAAGTGGATGATCGTAGAACCAGCAGCTCATCTACTAGTATTCGTCGTTGTCGCCTCTGCAGCATAGATAGGTACTTATACAGCGACGGAGGAGAGAAGGGAAAACAGTCGTGTCGAAGAAAACAGCTGTGGCTGGGACTCGGACAACATGTCCATGACCATGTCCACGGAGGAGAAGATCCGACACTACCAGAGGAGCATCGACAGGTCCATCGAAGACAAGGCGAGGGTAAGTTTGTCATTTGATTCTACAAGCTTTTCGGATGCTCTTTCGCGTCGTCTCGTGAGAGCGTGTGATTATATGTACTATATACGTGTTGTGGCTTTTACTTTTGAGCATTTTTCAAGCCTTGTTTGCGGTCGGACACAAGGATTTGTAGAGAGTAGAACGGGTTATAATTTTGTGGACGTGGAGAGGTTATGTGAGCAAGTTGTAGGCTGAATGCGGGCAAGATTTGGTCTACAAGGATGCGGAGCAGCTGTTTGTTTATTGTTGACAAAACTTTAGTTTCTCGATTTGTGATAAGATAATGTTTGCCCTTTCCATGCGTTTGTAAAACAAGTACTATTAAGATCATCCCTATGTATTTTATCTGTAATTTTAATTTTTCAAGCATGGATCTTGTCTGTGTTTTTCATAGAAATATCTGAAAACATGTGACCTTCAGTCTTGTTTAGACAGACAGCACTTGCTCAAACATCTAATAACAAAAAACAAGTTTTACACTATTTGATTTCTCTGTCTGCAAAATTCAGACTGATTCTTACGAATCAGCAACTTCTGTTCTTTCGTAATAGTTATCCGCAATCATGTTCAACCAAGATCTGGCATTGACATATTCATAACAGCAACTTGTTTATAGACAATATCAGTATATATATATATATATATATATATATATATTAAATTGCTCCATTTTTTTTCAGTTACTGCATTGTATTGGAGTACTATCCAAATTACCTGTAACTGTACAACATCTACAGATTACCGGTATTGGACGTACTGTGAATGCCCTAAGGAAGATTGATGAGGGTGTGGGAGATGCAGCAAAAAGTTTGGTGTCAAAATGGAAAATCATGGTTGCCAATACTGATACAAGCGAAGAAGAGGATGAAGCCTGTGTGCCAGATGTTCCAGAATGTTATGAATCACCCGACTGTGATTCTGAACCAGAGATGAGTTTAGGAAATGTTTTTTCTAATGGACCAGCAGCTTTGAGAGTAGCACCTCCAGTGGCCTCTCCTATTGTTTTTGATGAGGATAGTCCGCCGGATTCACATAGCCATTCAGCAAGCAATGGTAGGATGGCAGATTCCGATGATCAGGATGAGGAGCCAGAGGCAACTCGTGATAATCATGATGATGACGATGATGACATTGATAATAATGATGATATGCACGAAGAAGAGCAAAACACAAGGTAAATTTTTGTTATGCTTTTAAAACATGCTAATGGGTGCCTATTTATTTTAATTGCCAACCCTTACATGTTTTCAGCCACAAAAGTAGCAGTTCAAAAGATAAACATGCAAGTAAGTCGTCCAAACACTCTTCAAAGTCATCAAGCAAGGATAGAAGTTCAAAGAAAGAATCCGATAACTCCAAGTCAACTCATAAGCATAAGAGTAAACATGATCACAAGCATAAGCATAAATCTTCTAAAGTTTCTAAAAGTGATAAGGACTCAGAAAATAGTGATCACAAATCGAAAGATAGAATCAAAAGTAAATCAGAGTCTTCCCAATCCTCTTCTCCTTCAACAAGCAAAGAGAAAAAACACAGAGATGAAGAAAAAAAACGAAAGCACGATTTAAGCTCCAGCGATGAGGAGAGTTGCAAAAAGAAGAAAATGAAAGTATCAAGTGATGAAGATCTGGACGAGGATAATTTTGTGATAGACGCCGGTCGTTCATCAGACGATGAAGAACAGGAGGATATGGAAGAAGTGGAGGATCACAAGGAGAAAAAACGATCGTCAAGTAGTAATTCAAAAACGAAGGAGTCTAGTCTTAAAGGCGAAAGCCAAAGTGATAAATCCAAGTCAAAAGATGAACATCAAAGCAGTAACTCAAACCCCAGGTAAACATTTGTTAGCAACTATTGATTCTAAAATTTTTATAATGCAACTGACATATTATTTTTATGCTATATCTACTTTTGTAATAGGCTTTATGCCAGATGTAAAAAGGCTATTATACCCATTGAATGAAATAAAATAAAATAATTATTAAATAAAAATTAAATTCATTTTTAATTGCAGCAAAACCAAATCGTCCAGTGATACAGTAAAAAAAGATGAACGGCATGCTACATCCAAATCTGAAGAACATGGAAAAGAAAGTAAAAGCAAGAGCGATGAGCCCCGCTCCAAAGAGTCATCCAAATCGAAAACATCTCACAGTTCCTCTAGCAGTAGTAGTAAAGATAAGGAGAAAGATGGAGTCAAGGACAAGCACAGTAAGGACAAGGCAAAAGAATCAAGCAGCAAGAGTCAAAGGGATGATAAAGAAAGGAGCAAAAGTAAGGACAAGGAGCATAAAAGCAAGAGTAAAGATGAACAAAAGGAACACAAGAAACACAAGGAAAGTAAAGAACCAAAAGAAAGCAACGATAGCAAAGAGCACAAGGAGAAAAAGAAAGTGAAGAAGACTGCAAGCGGTGATGGTGAAATTGATTGTTATTCAGGTACAAGTTTTGCAGATGCTCTTGGTATGTGTACAATGATTCCACCGTCATCCAAGAAGAAAAAAGAAAATACCTCCTCGAGCTTACCCAAGTCCAGTAAAACTGAAAAACATAATAGTTCAGGTTCATCCACGCCGACGAGCAGTAGAGCTTCAACTAGTAAAATGAATAATGAACCACTAGATAGTCCTCAGTCTTTATCGCTACTATCGCCAAACATTCAATTGGAGCCCCTTCCAAAGGGTGAGCAAGTAGATGTGTCATCTACCTTACCAGCGCCCAGTCCTGACTACACTCCCAAACCTGTAAAAGCACCTGTAACCATTTCCGCCGATCGTAAACGACAAGACGACCACAATTTGTTATCTCAAGCTATCTACACAAAAACTCAAAGGACAAAGGTGTATTCGGGAAACAAGACTGGTTACACAAGTGTACCTACACTTACCGAAGTCTGCATTCGCGTGCTGATTGAAAACATCGAAGGTAAGCATCTTATACTCGGAATTAAAAATCAGTGGAAAAAATTCAAAATTTTAATCTCAACACATTTGTCAACAGCTCTTGAATACACTGGCGGAGTACCTTACTACATCATAAAACCAGTTCTGGAGCGAGCCTCGCCTGATCAACTATTCATGCTCGAGCACCATAACCCGTACTTGGTAGAAGACTCAGACTCCCTGTGGCAATTTCACTGTAACAAAGACTTCAAGTCCAAACAAAGAGAAGAAATGGAAAGCTGGCGCGAAATGTACATGCGTTGCTTGGATGAACGAGAGGCAAAATTGAAAGCTCTGACTGCAAACATAAAGCAATCTATCGATAAATCCACTCCTGTAAGATCGACAAAACTCGCGTACGTGGACAACGTGGTAAAGCCACCACGCAGTGTCTTACGCAAACAAGCCAAGTACGGAACAGCAAACTCATCGAGCAAATCCTCAGACATCAAGAAGAAGATCATTGCTGCTGCGGCTGGACCAACCAGCGGTGCTTCGTCCGATGAGCGGATCTTCGTGCCTCCTCCAGTCAGTTCGCGTGCGCGAATGTCCTGTAAGTATCTCGTAAAATGATTCGTCTAATGATTTTTGTCTAAGCGTAAAGTCTAACTCTTGTAACCTTTTATTTTTTAGCCTCGTCTACCTTAAAAAAAACAAAGGCTCCGCTTATGGCGAAGGCCTTGCAAGCCATCAAAGGACGATACAAACGATAGTACGGAAAGCGCACGTAGCTACAAAATAATCGGTAGTGTTGGAAGAGCGAAAGCAACTCGTCGAAGAATCGCGTATTTATAGATGTATTTTTTAATACATATAATAATATGTAATAATTTATTGTTGAAAGAATTACACGAAAATACCGTCAGCAGGATCGGTTCATTATCATTTTTGTTTCGGCAATTATACACAGTCACGCAACTTGTAGTATAGAACCATTGAGAAAATTTAACAATCTAGTTAGTGGTCTTAGGAGAATATTTCTATGCAGAAGATACTCAAAATTTTATACTACATGCTGTGATTTTTATTCTAAGATGTTATATGTACCTGTACGTAAATAGAGAAAAAGTTTACAAGCAGTCCTTATTTAGAGAGAAGACTTGGAAAATCTAACTTAATAACTTTGGTAACGTAATAAACTGTTAAATATAATTCAAAGTTGTTACGAATACATTTTAATGCAGATAGTGCATTTGAGCCACTTTTTAGATACGTAGTATTCAAATATACGTAAATTTTATTAATTTTCTGAACGCAATTAAGATGATTTTTTGCATAGAAATGTTTTTCGATTGAATAAACGTTAATTATAAATAAAAGAAAGTTGCCCAACGAACAAAATAATTGTTCTGCAATGCATGTGCAGCAAATTCTTCATTTTCATAAAATTATTGAATAAAATTTGTAATTTTATCAAATTTATTGTATTGTACATTTAATACAGAGGTATTGTTTTTACGATGAAAAATTCGCATTTGCAGATGAAAAATTAATTTTAGCGCGGTAATAAGCTGGATGTTTAACGACACAAAGGAGAGGCGTATGTCTTATTTTTGATAAAAAAAATATCATCACATAGACTTTGAATACTTATCTCAAATTTTTTATACGTATAACTTGTAATTTTATTTATGTATAATATTACACGTACATAACTTTTTTTTACACAATATATAGTAGTATGACTTATTAAAATCTTAGCCATTGAATTATTTGATGAAATACTGATGAAACAATGCATTTCACCTGTAAAATGAAAATGGTCAAAAACCATTTGTGAAAAAAAAAATAATAATAATAAAATAAAAAATTGCCTTTTTATGTTGAAACCACATTAGTTTTACTTAAATTTGCGAAGAGCACTATGCTTCTTTATTGCTTAAAAAATACGTTTATTACAATAAAAAAATTAGTTATTGCTCTGACTCCATAAAAAGTTGCAGCATATGACTTTTTACATTATTTCTTTCATTTGTCAATTGAATAGAACTTGGAGTATTTAACGCTTCATTTTAATTGATTATTTTTAACTCCTATGTATTTTTTTACATACATTGTTATCAATGTAAAATTTGATGAGCCATAAAATTATGTTAAATTTATTTGTTTTCTTTACACTTTGCCTTAGAAATTGAATGTTCTTACAATGCATTAAGTACAAAATTGTACAGAGAACACTGGAAACAAATGTGAATTGCTGATATTTAATTTTAAATATACAAAATAAATTGAACAATTTGGAGACTCGATCAAAGACCGGCTCTTTTTAACGGTTTTATTAGTTATGTACCAGGTGTATGAAAATATTTTTGATCATTATCTCCATCACGTACACAAATTACTTATCTTTTAAATTATTAATAAAAAAACTACCTAAATCTACTAACAATCCCACGTTACTCATTATTTACAAGCTGGTTGTTACAATAGCTCAAAATTGATTATGACCTTCATAGTTAAAGGTAGGCAGTGTGTATGCGTTGGCAGCAGCAATTCTAGAAATGAAAACTCGACCCTCTGAACTGAAATTTTTACACTCGTTAGTGTTACAATTGAAGTTTAATATAGACCTGTTCTCGAATGGTTTTACGCCAATATTTTTATATTGATTAAAAGAGCTGGTTGAATTAAACATATTATTATGCAAACCTTACTGCCGTTTTGAAACTCATAATACAATGTATTAGAATAACGTCAACAATTATTTTTACATATTTTAAGAACTATGTCAACTACAATCATTGAAATTTATTTTTTAAACGATGTTGATTTATATTCTAAAAGAAATCAATTACTCATTCGTCAAGAGAAAAAAAATCTTCAACCAAGAAATTTATTAAAAATTTTGTAACCAGGCTGAAAGGATCCAAACAATTATGCATATTCATTGCAGAACCTTTTGTAAAGCGGTTTTCATTACCAAAATGAAAACTAAAATATCAAATGACTGTTATATGCGCAAGCAAAACTATACATGCAAAACTTGCATACCCGCAAAATTAATCTTGTTTCTATACAAACTGTACACACAACTTTTTCATTGCTTATACATGTTAAAGGAAAAATCGCCTTTCAATACCACTTTAACACTTTTAGTTAATTTTTACTTTTCTCTTCGGATGTGCACTCTTAAAACGTAGTTTTTATTTACAAAAGTTCTCTTAAACGAGATATATCATGAGAATACTAGCAAGTTTTTCACAGCCACCATGGTACTATTATTTCGATATTATGGAACCTTATTTAGCTCGTTATCGAAGACAGGACACATGGCTCCTCTTTTTTACCCGAATTTTTTCAGTTCGGCGGTTATGCTGTCTGTTGAGGAAAAATTACGTCGTGCCGATGCATACGAGAGAATTGTTCTTACTGTAATAGCGTAGCGACAATATGCTTGAACAATTTGTCGTGTACGTCTGAGGACTGGCAGCAGTTGACGTAGGATTCGATGAACCGCTGTGAATATTGTAAATGTTACATTTATGTACGTATGATGGAAAAAAGTAGATAAAGTATCTTAAAATAAAAAAATTTTAAAATACATACGCATTTCCTGTTTTTATGCACTCTTGAGTCGACCAAAGATTTACGACACCGTCCAAGCTAGAGCTTGCGATAAATTCGCCATCAGAACTCCAATCCAAATTCATTACCGAGTCCTGATGACCTTTCAATTCCGTTAGCACAGCGTTTGTCGCCAAATCCCATATCGTTATACTCTTATCGTCGCCTAAAAATAATGCAATGAGAACGTGCACAAAGCAAGAATATTTGAAATCAAAAGAGGAAAACTCGTCAACTTACCGGCAGACGCTAGGTACTTTCCGTCAGGACTAAAGGCAACGCTAAAAATGGTCGATTGAGCCCCAACATAGACTCTCAAAAGATTCCCATCGTCCTTATTCCAAAGTCTAACAGTCTTATCAGAGGATCCAGTTGCCAAGTACTGAGTGTTAGGATGAAACCTTACACACTGAAAATTTACAAAATACATCGATTATGCATCTATAGAAGCTTCTCGATTCATCATTAAATTCGCTCGACATCTTACGTTCACATCCAGAAAATGACCGGCATATATCCTAAGTGGAAAAGTCCTATCTAACGACCATAGTTTGGCTGTCCTATCGTGAGAACCAGTTGCTATGTACAAATTAAATACACTGGTATCCATACACCAAATGGGATAATTGTGACCGCTATAAACTGCTGCACAAGTGTAATCGTTCAGTCTCCAAGCCCTCATATCCTTGTCACTAGATACCGAGAGAAGGACTTCAGGCTCAGGAATGAATCTCATGTCGTGAATAACGTCTGAATGACCCCTGAGTACGATTGCTCCAGCTTCGTCTCTGTAAATTTATGGCAAGTGTTATTATGACATTCACCATTGTCAAATGACGCGTTAATAATGAAGCGCTACTCACATTTCATCTTCGTCCAGAATTTCTACAGAGGGCGAAGGATCACAGGCGAGTGTAATACTGGGGTTCCTGAACCTTGGCCTCGTGAGAACCGTCTCGCCGATTCCCCAAAGTCTGATCTCCGCCGTACTGAAGCCCGCGGCGAGCTTGTCCATGTTGGGTGTGATGATGCCGCAACTCGCATTTTCTATGGCATTGTTGACGGTGAATATCCGAAGCGGCTGATGCGCGGTGTTCCTCATCAATCTGATGGCTTCCTGGAGCTCGCGCATCTCGCGGTCGACGCCGGTACCGCAGGGTTGCTCGACATGGCCGTTTATCGTAACGTCGGCCTTCTTCTCGCTGTCTTCATCGTTCTCGTCGACGCTCGCGTAGAGATCCGACAGGTTTTTTATTACTGTCACGTGTGTGTTGATTACCTGCATCAGTATGACATGGCCATACTTGGTGAGGAACTTTTGCAGGATTATGTGCGCTTCATCGGACAGGTCGACCTTGTACTTTCGCGTTCTGAAGGCATTGACGAGTGGTCTCAGTTCTATATCCTGGATAGAGAAGACACTGGAAAGCTCATCCAGAAAGTCCTTCTCTGTGTCGGAGGTAAAGTCTGCCTGATGGCTTCTCATGAACTGTACAGCAGCCTGCCGATTGCCAGCATGAAGCATTTCCAGGTACAGATGACAGAATACAGGGTAGAGGATACCCCGCAGTTCCATCCTGAGCTTCTCGTTTGCCAGACCATTGATGCAGTGTTTGAGCCTGCAAATAATATTAAAGAAGTTTATATAGAATGATGATCCTTAAAAGATAAAAACTCCATTAGGTGAACTTACTTTTGATAAGCCTGATCTGCAGCCACAACATCATTGGAAATGGCACTAAAGACAATGGAGTTGTCTCTGGAGGTACCGCACTCAGCTGTAACGCTCAATGTCATCTCCTCACTGCTGCGGCAGTTTGCCCTTTCGGGTTTCTTGAACACGTCAGTATCCTGCAATAAAAAAAGAGCCAGCATTAGCATCTCAACAACCATATACACAGCTTGCACACTCTCCCATTCACAACAACAAGTCCATCGAGCAGCAGGTGAGCATGGGAGCAGGAAAAGGTTGCCTTTCGAAAATCGCAAAAGCGAGCACGCCAGAAGCCAATGAACCCAAGCCTCTCGTCGGGATAATTCAAGAAACCGTTTAACCAACGCAAAAACAAACCACCTCGGCAAGGGGGTAAACAACGTTCGAGGTTATGTCGGCATCTCTCACACTCTATAATGCACATATACACACACACACACACACGCGGCGATCGCACACACAGATAGATCATCACAGCGAGGGAGATCCGCGCGTCTGACCTGGTAACGGCGACGCTTCAGGTAGGACTCGACGGTCGCGTTGATGACATCGAGCTTCGTGCAGCGTTTCATCTTCATCTGGTCACAATTTACGGGGGGCCCCGGTAAGGCGGTGTCTCGACTGCAGCTGGCCTGAAGAACCACGAAGGCCGAGCACATTGGACGCCATCGGGGATGGAACGCGTACGGGGTTACACGACGCGCCGCAGACTGATGTCGACCGCGGCACTCCGCCTGCAGCAGCCCTCACGAACTCGACCCGTTTACGCTCTACTCCCCTGATATGTCCAGTCTTTACCGACCGAGTTTCGCTATGCGCTTCTCGTTTTTATTCTTTATATCGCATGATTTCCGATGTTACTCAGTGTTTTTCTCAGTTCCGGGCTTACCTTATTTTCCATGGATTGACGTGGACTCAATACAAACTAGCGGAGATTTTCGTTTGTGTTATTATTGTTTGCTTTTCCGAGGATCACATGGCGAGAACTAGAGGAGACTTACGGGAGCGAGCGTAAAACAGCTGAGTGCGAAGTATACATAATATGTATATTTTGTAGATCTCGGCGCGGATGCGCGGCCAGTTTGCACCTGCTGCTTCGCTTCTCGCATTTATTATTCCTTCGATTGTTTTCTTCTTCGTCTTTTGGCATTTTTTTCTTCGAATACGTATGTATAAGCCGCTTTTGCATTATTTTGTTTATTGTACCAGTTTATTATTGGAAGACTGACGAAAAACCGGTATGGATTTCGCGTAGTTAGAAATACCTATTAAATAAATAAAAATAATTAATAAAAAAAAAAACACGTAATTCACCTGGTGATATCACACGAATTGGTGTAAATAATAAAATTATTTTTCCATTTCTGTGTCGTGAAGCAAAACAAAATAAGTCCGCATTTTTCAAGTTTCTGTGAAAAAAAAGTTGTAATATTTAAAGCTATTCATTTGCGTCGCGAACCCTAAACTCATAACGCAAACGCACATAATATAAATATTTCCAATTTTTAGAAAAGAAAGTTTAAACAGCGCGCTGAGTGCTGAAACTACCAACTTCAAGAGACACCGCGCGCGGTTAAAACATCAGCTGATCCGCGTGCGACAATGTGTGACGGCTGACGGCCGCCCATAGCCAGGTGCATATAGTGCGGAACTTTTTGTTTTTTACCTGACAGCTGGACGGCTATTGTTTTTGTTTTCTCGTTCGATAGTTTGTCAACACCTTCGATCGTCTGCTGTAATTGTTGATATTTGTGCTTCGTCGTAGCAGCATTAGATTATCTCGAGCTTTTGAGTTTGTTTATGTTCTAACCGAATTTTGCATATTTTGCACGACTTTGAAAATGAACGAGGAGGTAGCGACTTTTTCGTGCTCCAGGAAGAGCAGCATTCGCAGAGTCTCGTCCACTAGTCAAGGTAAGTTACATAGGTATAGACAAAAGGGATAAGAAGGTTATGAACATTTTTTTTTTCTATGCTTTCTCTTATTTAACTTTTGCTTCTGTTCTCAAATATCAGATGTTCAAACAATGGCGTGTCCCAAGAGAACTCAGGGTGATGGTATGGAGAACATACCTGCAGAGAAAGCTGTAGATGTTGTGGAAAAGCCGATTAAAGTGAGACTGGGAGAGGCTTTGATCTACCATCCAACGAATCTGAAACAGCAAAACTCTACGCCTCCTGTCACTCCCACTGGTCAGATAGTAAACTTAATTCCTCAGACAATAAAGCAAATCAAAAAAGAGAAGCACATACTGCATTCCCTCAAGGTCAAGGAGCCCAAATTTGTTCCATATGAGCCTTACAAAGCTGCTGTGAATCCAATAGTACCTTACGAGAAAAAAAAGATGAGAGCTTCCAAGAATAACTTAGATATTAATGTCATGGTTACACAGCTAGCTCATTTAAAGACTGAAGAAACAAAGAAGGAAAGTCAAAATGACAATAAACCAGTCATAGTAGAGAGCGAAGTAGATAGTTTAAAGAAGCAATACGAAGCTGAAATCCAAAAACTGAAGGAGGAGAATAATCAATTGGAGAATCAGTTAAAATTCCAAGCTCAGGTAATTTAATAGTTTTTTGCTCCTCTGCTTATAAAAATTGAATACTTTGTAACACTATAATATCCCTTTCAGGTCAATGGAGAACTGAAAAATTTATTAGTGGCTGCTGTAGGTGAAGATTTAGAAACAAGAGTCCACTTGCTGACAGAGGATAAATTGCAATTGGCTAGAGCTCTGTTAAACTCAGCCCAACATCTCAGTACACATCAGGAGCAAACCGAGTGGCTGGCTGGACAGTGTGAGGTCTGGAGGAGTAAATTTTTAGCCAGCAGGTACTTGATCTTTTGTTTCACCAAAATTCGTTAACTTTGCGCTCTGTCAATTCAGTGAGAGAATTTGTAAATTTTCAAGTAAACTGATCGTTTTAGCTTGATGGTGGAAGAACTTGCCAAATGGAAAGCTGCGTTGTGTCAACGAACTACCGATCTCCAGGAGTCGGTCAAAAGACTCTTAGAGGAGCGCAGCAAAGTTAGAGACACTGCCTTGAGGACGTATCGGTAAACACTTTACATATACAAAATCACGCCTCAAACAAATTCCAGTAGCGCTAAATTGAAATTTTTTTCGCAGAACATTGAGTATTCTTCGCGAAAATTTCGATCCAGTCGGAGCAGCCAGGCGCCACGAGCTTCCCAGCACAAACGTAATCGATCTGTCCGACGGTTGCTGCCAGCTGGCTGAACTCCTAAAAGTGCATTTACTCAGTGGCATGGATAAGATCAACTTGCGTAAGGAGATCAACATAACCGGCCTCGACATGAAGACCACAGCCGAGAAAAATGCAGAGCAGGTATGCATAGAAAAAAAAAACAGTCAAGTGTAAAAATATGCTCTTTATTATGCACAAAAAATAGCCTCTCTGTTAACGCACTACAATAAAATAAAACAAAATGACAATAATATATAATAACAAATGAAATTGATTTTGTCGCAGCTTCTGATGAGCCCGAACCTGCTGATGTCGGGTCGCCAGGACGCGGCATGTAGCGCAGTGATGGGCGCAGCCGTAGCCGTGGGTGGACGCATGTTCCTACCTTCCGGATCGTCATCCGCAAATCTGGCCAACATGGCTTGCTGTCCACACTGCAGCGGTGAAGTCAAACAGGTCTGACCGAGAGCTGGGCGCGCACTGCGCTCGCTCTGAGCGAGAGACTGACGACTCTCTCTCTCTCTTTGTGTATAAAACTATGCTCCACATGTAGATTTATTTATCCGTTTTTACAAGGTTTTCAACGTACACGTAGACTGTTTACTCATAACGGCGATGATGCCGGCTCGGGTCTTCGATTATAGACTCTATCTTTTTTATTTGACTTGTTGATAAGACTCGAGGCTCGCCAAAACGTCGCGATACTTTTGTATGTGGGCAAGACTTGAACGAGGTGCCAAGTCGTTTGGTTTCCTCTTCCTCTATACTTGCAGCTAAGTGACTACCATATATTGACTTTATACACTTGGAAAGTAAAATCTATATTATACATATGATGTAAAAATTGTAAAAAATATTTGGGTTCTTTTTGTAATAAAGCGTAGCCGGAATAACGAATTCGTTACGCAATAAACTGCATTGATTTCTGTTCTTCTTCTCGAATGACTTTTCACATCGTTTCCGAGCTCATTCCGTCGGAGGAGAGGCCGATGTGGGCAGGTATCGCAGTGTAGAGTTCGGTAGTCGTGGTGACCTGGGAAAGGGTCGAGGAACCTTGGTCCGAGTTGTAATCTTCCAGCTGCAACAGAGAGATGAATTTCTTATTCTCTTCCATGTCAAGGTGAATTTCTAATGCAAGTTATACCTCGTCGTCAAGGGTCAGAAACTTCTGACAGGAACGAATTCTGTGACTAGAGAGCCTGATCACAGTGTAATCGGCAAAGACGCTTCGCAGAACGACCTCGAGCACGTCGCCCCGGTCGTCCAAGACGTCGACCTCGGGATCTTCAAGTATGATAATCTGAAACGATCGATTAATTAAAATTTCATATTTCAGAGCTGGAACGTGCAGAGACCGAGTCGATCATGTACCTTTGTGCGCTCGTTGAGCAAAGCACGGGCCAGGAATATCAGAACCTTTTCGTAGACGGTGAAGAGGTGGCAGGAATCACTGACGAGCTTATCAGGCATTTTCGACACCTTCTCCCACAATTGTACCTTCTGCAAGACCCTCATCAGTGACTGGTCAGCCATTTCCGCGGACGGATCTAGATTATGCCTACAAGACATCTGCGTTAGCAACGAAATACGGAAAGAGATTAATATCTGCGCACCCACCTTATGGTCCCGTTGAAGAGCATCGGGTTACCAGGTATAAAGCAGATACATCTTCTGAGCATGTGCAGCGGCGCTTGGGAGATACTCGTGCCGCCGATAAAGATTTCACCGGCTGGTAGCTCCGCAAACCTGAACAGAGCTGACACGAAGGCCGCTCGAGCTTCCGCCTGCGACGAGATCACCGCTGTTCAGGAAAGAGGCTTAAGTAATCGCTGTGATTTTTCGCGTGGGAATCGGGCCAGTATTGTGCGATGGAGATAAGCATGGATGAAGATTAAGCATGTGAACGACTTGATGTGTTTCTCACCTAGATTGTCACCCGAGGCGAGAGCGAATGTGAGAGGCTTCCTCATCGATTCTTCGCGGTCGAAGAGCAGAACGTTACGGAATTCCAAACTGCCGTCCGTTGGCCACATGCTCGACAGTCTGGCTGTGCCTTCTCTTTCCTTTGGCATAGTCTGTGGAGTCAAGATATTGTTTGTCATTAGATTGTTAGAAGATATTGTCAAGATGCCATGCGAACCTTCATATAGTGGTCGACGCTGTTGAGCGCCATGAGGCTCGTGTAGACGTTGTTGATCGCCCCGATGGTATGCAATACGCTGAGCGTCAACTGCATCGTGCAGATATAGGCGAGACTCAACTGTGGCAAGTTGCTGACGCCGCTGTACAGCAGTTCGCTCACGAATATTACGGCGCTTAGGACTAGAACTGTTTTAATTTTAATTACGATTACAATCAACATCGAAGAATGTTTTTTGTGAAAATTGCATTCATCGAGGGAACGTACCTGACAACAATTTCAATCGAAACTCCAACCAGAGCCTCGTCGCATACAGCATAAAGTCGTACGTCGAGTTCTCATTAAACAGCTTATAGTACCTGTGAAACGTTACAAAACGCACTATAAACAAAGAACAAATGAATCACTTTGCGATGAATGAATTCACCTACTTCTTGGCAAACTCCTTTTCTTTGGAAAACGCCTGAATGGTGGCACGACCCTGAACCGTATTTCCAATGTGGTTCAGTACCAGTGTCGCCGAGCTGACTTTCAGCTCGTGAAGGCACAAAACTGCGCCTCTGAAAAAGTCGATCGCTCCATAAGACTATTGAAATTTATGTGATGTTTGGAAAATTTCAAGGCGATAGCTTACCGAACGTAGACGCTGAATATCATGGATACGACGACAAAGGCGAGGACCGGTAGTAATAACCACGGCGAGAGCAAGCTCAGGATTACCAGGCTGACAAGACTCACGCCAATGTTTATGAGGATCGTTATGATCGACCTTGGCAGGATTGAGTCGACTGAAAATTGTTACGATTATATTGGTTAGTCTTCACTATAAATAGTCGAATCGAAAAATACGGGTATATTCATTTTTTACCTTCTTGTAAATTGAGACTGCAGATGTTGAGTAAGAGAGAGATCGTCGACGAGCTAAAGATCGAGATCTGTGCACTGCCGAGGCTCTCGATCCAGTAATGGTGCAGTTTCGTTGCCGCTAAGGAGATGGTCTTATTATAAGCGAACGTTAGAATAGCTCCGCAAACTATGAGGAAGCCGACGAGCGTTGCAAGCACTCCGACGGCCAGCTTCATGTCGTCTACGGTTTTCTGCAAAGGAAATGCAATTTCAGTTTCTCAACTATAATACTGTGGATTTATTATCTGCAAAGACGAATAAATATACCTGGCCGACGTGCACGATGCAGACAGGTGCGATAGCTATAGCGAATGCGTAGAGAGCCGAGAGGACGCATAACAAGATGCAGATGGACCATCCACCGGTATACTTGAGATAGACTCCTATACCAGTCTTGGGTCGACCTTCGCTGAAGCTGCGTAATATCGGGTAGTCAAAGTTGCTCCGACCGTATAGCGGATGTCCGTCTTCCTATAAAAACCAAATGAATAAATTCAACGGTACTGCTATGGAAAACTATGTATTATATAATTACCATAATTACCTCGTTGTTGTGAACGCTGTCATAGGAAGAAGCGGCGAGGCTGGATAAAAAATCCTTGGGCGTAGTGGGTGTCTGCACGACAGAGGGCGAGGAACTTGGTAGGTCTCCGCTCCTAAATGAAAAATTTTAGTTTGCAATCAAAGTCGCAGTAAATGTGGTTGAAATCGATATACTGACTTTGACAGTTTTTTGTAACGTGATCTCGCCTGAGACTCGGCAAGTCTAGCGTACTGACTGTTTGACTGCAGCAGTTCCTCGTGACTACCACTCTCGACGATCTTGCCTTCCTGCATTACGTAGACGACGTGACATCGGCTCAACAACTATACATAATACAAACTAAGTTATAGCCATACACGTTATAATTTTTAGAGCAAAAAATCATACCTCGATCCGATCGCTGGCCACGATAACAGTCTTCGAGGCGAGCAACTGTAGCACACACTTATCAAAAACCTCCACTCGATCTCTAGGCTCTAGATCTTTCAGCGGTTCGTCCATCAAGTTGATGTCCCTCTGGGCGTACACAGCTCTAGCCAAGCCGATCTTTTGTCTCTGGATAGGCCCGAGTTCGGCGATCTGGACATCGGTGTCGTCCATCTCCGGCATCGTAGCTATATCCTGGCTCAATTGCGATGATCTCAAGGCTCGGTAGTATCGACTGGAATCGAAACTCTCACCGAAGAGGATGTTCTCTTTGACTGTTCCATCCATTAGCCAGGGCTTGTTGGGAACGTAGGAACAACTGCCGTCGATCGCCACTGTACCACCGACGCACTGGAGCTGTCCCAAGATACTCAGGAGGAAGGAGGTTTTCCCCGAGTCTTGGCGACCATAAAGACCGACGAGCTTGCCTTTGGGCACGTAAAAGTCGATCTCCGAGAGAGTCGTCACGAAGGAGTTTGGAAAGTTGAACTCGATCGAGCTGTTGCCGTCGTGACTGTCTACGTAGAAACTGATGAGAAACCGATTTTTATAGTGTGATTCCTCATATCGTCGCTAACAATTAAAAATTATATAGTTACCGAGATGATCGTTTGGCAACTTTGCTCAAAGCAAGTGCTTTGCTCTTCGACCATGTAAAGTGTCCGTTGTGAATGATGATGGCGAAATTCCGATCGATCGGCTTATCCAAAAACCGATCGGCCTCATGCAGGATCAGGATACTCTAAAGGAAAAAACGATAGACATTCCAGAATACTATATACTCATATCCTAATCTAGGTAATAAAGATAAAATCGCACCTTCAGCTTGTTGAGAAAAGCCAGACCCCTTGAGATACTGCTCAGCGCCATCCAGCTCGTGCGGATGCAGTGTTTCAGGTTTACCAGAAATAGCACCAGCACCGGTACGTACTGTCGTAAAAAAGGGTGTGTATTTACGTTGATTCTAAATAGGAGCTTTCTCTTTAGGTCTTATCTATACCTCGACGAAGGATATCTGCTTATCGATTAAAAGGCTGACGAGTGTTATGGTAGAAACGGCAAAGATCGGGATCATGTGGATCATCGACAAGCCGCAACCCTCGCTGAAACCGCCAAACTGCATTTCGGCCAACTCTCGAGCTCTGATGTCTGAAATTAGTGATAAATAAATCGATGGAATCATAAGCGATGCAAGACGTATGTACCTTTGATCCTGGATTGAAAATGCTTATCCCAAAGGGTGATCTTAGCCATTTGGATGTTGTTGACAAACTCCTCGACAAAGGACATTCTCCTCAGTGAATATTCAATCGCCCTGGCGGCAAAAGCCTTGGTAAAGTACGCAGCAATCACCTGTACAACACATCGTCAAGGAATTCATCAGCTTTACATGTATAGCGAAAAATCAATCCCTGCGCACTCTTTTATCTCCTGATAACGTTATCCGCAACTTTCATACATTTCGAGATAAAAATCGCGCGCCGAATTATGAGCAAAAATTTAAAAATAAAAATCGCTCACGAGACAGAAATACAACAGGACGACAAAAAGTATGCCGAAAAGAGCCCAGTTTCCCAGTGCGAACCAAGTGAAGCCCGAGACAAGTAAGAGGACAGTAGGCCCGGTGACGACAACTGGTCCCAGGCCGATAAGCTCGTGTAGCACCTCGCTATCCGGGACGAAGTAGGTAAGCGTCTGAAACAGGAAATGGGGCCAAGCTCCCGCTGTCCGATTATTCGAAGTGTCCGATCATGTTGATCCTCTGCGTAATTGTTCAGCGATTCGAGGATGGATCATTGATTTCGTATGATGGTGTGAATTTACCTGCTGTGCAGTCGTGGAGCATCTCAGAGACGATCGAAGAAGCTTTTTGTAGGACACTGCCAGACAAGCCGAACGTAATCGACAGGCCGTTCTGCGAAAGCAACATATAGTTATATGATTTAAAATACATTGAATGGATTACAATTTGAATATAGAAAATAGCTGGTTACCTAAGATTAAGGGACGAGCTCCAAGAGACGAGAAACTGTGAGACGACCTCGATGAAGATGAGAAGTCCTGTATGGCTGAAGATTATTATCTCGTCCATGACGATCTCGTTCTCCTTTGTTTTAAAGACTTCTTTAAACGTATCGTTAACTTGGGTATCGTTGATCACGATCGTCTTGTTGACGTGAGAAAGGGCAGTGTTGATGGTGTTACGCTCTTCTGTCGCTCGGACTATCTCGCGCAGGACGAAAATCTATGATTCGCAATTATTTAATTTTAGAAGCTATATATACTGTTTTCGCTACTTATTTCGAGATTTTTTTCAGTGACGAGGAACTTACCGGTCCGGCTAGAGATATTATACTGCCGATAAAGTAGATTATAGAGCCAATGATGACTCGAGTGCGGACAAAACGCCAGGCTACCTGGGGAATCGACGCACCTGCCTGACCCTTTTCCACAAAATGCGCGTGCAGCAAACCCTCCAATCTTTAGAAATTTGTTAATTATCAACTTTGCGCGAATCGCGTTATCAATAGACTATGTAAATATTGAAATAAATTGAGTCATTTATGCGCTCAATCATAAATTACAATTCTTATAAAGAGTAATAATTATCAAGCTTGAATATTTTCCAACGACTGGTGAATAATTAATTTTCCATTTGAATAAAGTTAAAACTGTCTCTAATCGAGTATATATACCTAGGCCCATTGTCATTGCAGGTCTCTCTGTGTGACAAACTCGGTAGCGTTTTGTCCTTCATTCCATTCTTGTAACCAGCGTATAGATATTCATTCAGCCACCTGAACGATGCGCTGGAGAACAGTCCGATCTTGTCGAGCGGAAGCTCCGAACCCAGAGCACTAACAACCGAAGAAGAAAAATACTCTCATCCTCGCATTCGACAATCCATCATCGTACTATATGCAAGAACACGTACCTTTTGAATCTGATTAGAGCAAGACTGGATAACGCAGCCAAGTATCTCGAGAGTCGATTGTGCGGCACGTACGCCGAGTTTGGCTTCATGGTGCTGCGCTTACCACCACCTCCGATGCTCTCTGCGCTCTTCAAGCTGCGAAATTAGATTTCTCAAGTCAACCTCTGACCTCAACGTCGCTTTATTGAGCCGGTCATTGTCGCGAGACTTTTTTTTTTTTCGTCATGGGTATATATCGTATACGGAGTATGGGTATGTGATGTCATATGAGAGCTGCTGTAATTATTATAATGAAATGACGAGGCGGTGGAATATTTAGTGGGAGAGGATATAAACGAGTTTGAATCTGTCTCCGCGGTGTGCGTGTTGTTTGTTTGTTTCTTTGTGCAAGGTCTTTTTCGAATTTTTCTCACTTTCACGCGTCGCCTACTGCTATACTGCGTTATTTTTAGCTGTGTATACTATAGTTTTTAAAAACGTTTTTCTTTTTTTTTTTATTGCACGCATAAATTATAGGGAAAACGACGCATTGTTGCGATTTCTGAAAAAAAAAATGATGCAACGCTTATTTATATATCTCTTTAAAAATGCAGGTATACAGGATAAATCCAGGCTTAAATAGACTCGCAAGTTCATCGTTAAAAGATACTTCAAATCTACAGTGTTATTATTTTTCAAGATGAAGAAAACGTTACGGGGAAAAATCTCAGAAAATAAAAATCACGTAAGAACTGACGCGAGCGATTTATTTTCGTTCTCTGCAACGAAAAAACACTTATATACCGATCGCACACCTATAATTAAAACACGCACCGATAGACAATACGCATATAATGTAAAACTCACTTGTCCCGATGCACTCGATCTGCGCTGTACTGAACGCGCTCGAGGCCGCTACTACTCGACGACGTGGACATGACGACGAGGACGAGGATCTGCCTGTATCCCGGTTATACCGGCGCCGCCACATGCGTGCGGCTTTTTCACCTATTTACGATACACATACACACACACACTGCAACTATACGGCCGCAAAATCTCAAACTGCACACGCGGCTACTTACTGTACACAAGTCACTGAATCCGACTGCGCGCGATTGTGTAATTATCGTGCGACGATCATCTTTTCTATCGAGTTACACACTGCATTCCGAGCGGCTGTACGCTCCTTTGCTTTTTTTTCTTCCACTTTTATCATAGAGAAAAACTTATTGCAATTGGAGTAGACAAGCTTATCGTCATCGGCTCGATACAACACTAATCGCAAAGATAACGAGAGAGAGAGAGAGAGAGAGATCCGTGTCTGTGTGTATATATAATAAAAAAAGACTTCGTACACATAGATCGATTGTTGAAAATCAAGTCGGATCGATTACCACACTCGGTAGCGCGCAAAATAATCACTGCGTCGGTGAATCACAGAAAATCGCGTACGTGTGTATATACACAGGGAATAAAAAAAAAAAAAACATACACACAGACACGAGAGGAACGTGGCCGCGAGAGTCTCGTGTACAATAGCTGCGTTGTCGCGCGCTCGAAGGCCTCCGAAAGACTGAACGCTCGCTCGCGCGCGCTGGTTTCGAATCGGAAGGCGCGCTTATCTTTCCCTCTCTCTCTCTCTCTCTTATCCGAGATAACACCGAGTGTGTGCGTATCGATGACGAGGTCTTTTTATACAAGATTATCTCTTCCTTCGATTCTCGTATAGATGTATAATGTTATGTGTTGGGAGTGAATTTCAGCGGTGGATCGAGAGATGTGTTGGGGTCCAAGGCTGCTGCACAGATGACGATGATTAAAAAAGCGCTTGATCGATTTATAAACGAGGTGATTAACGCAGTTCGCAGAATCGATTGTGAATGATGGGGCAAAACAGCTGTTGGTCATTGGAAACATACGCTAGAGTCGATGTCTTTTTTTACAAGATTTTATTTTTCAAAAACGACGTAGTGTATACAGTATTGTGTTAAAAAAAAAAAAAAAACTAACCAACACCCATGTATTGGCTTATGTTAGAACATTCATGCGCACGAGTGGCCTATAAAAATTGGGAGACGGAAGTTTATGGAAGCGCCAAGTGTTGTACTTTATGGCCCGGTATAATCGGGTTCTGTTGTTTTTACGATTTCGTCAGTGTAAAATGTACGCGCACATCTATCTATTGCCGTAATCTGATAAAGGTGCTTTTGGATTCTTTGAAAGCTTCGCCGCTCTTTTATCAGATTGCTTGATATATTATATGCGGGAATTAAAATTACTCTGAAGGCACTATAGAAGCTTACAATGTAGATTTGTAAATTATAAAATACTCTGTGTTTTATACAAATTAATTGTATTATATACTACCTTTTGCCTATAATACCTACTTTTTAGATATACTATGACGATTAATGGTCAAAAGACCGTTTGAAAAATGTTTAAAATCTTAACTTAGGCGGAATATATGTATACTTTTCTCGAAAAACTTTCAATTTTAGTCTAAAATATTTTTTCTTATGGGACTGAGATAATTATCGCGTCCCGTCTGTCATGAGATTCGTTAAAAACTATTTTGATTCGTTTTTTGTCGACAAATTTTTGTTATAAAACTACCATTTGATTACTAAAATTATTAAGGCATTATCATACTGTAAAACGATCTTGTAATTACACTTTGGTTAGCGACTCGTCGTCAACTGACTCGGTAACACCCTATAGAATATGAATTCATCAATGGCTATAATATCTGTTGACTTTGAAAACAAATCTCTGATCTTTGCGTATACTCGTGTATATAAGACTGTATTGCACTACTTTTAATTGGATAAAACCTGTTTTCAAATTCAACGGATATTTATATCTGCCTCGTCATATAATAAGTACTGTTACTTAAAAATCCTTGGAATTGATCATCTTATGACGGTATTCTCTTGGGAGTCAAGTCGTGCATACGCCGTAGGCGTTTCTTCAGCTCAGCTGGGAACTTGTCGTAGCACTTCTTGCAAGCCGGTCGCAAATCTACCTCGAAGAATTTCGTCTTTTGGTTCATTTTTTGGTCGCAGAAGGCACACGCAAAGTGGTGAACGCACCAAGCCTTATTCAATGCAGTAAATACTGAAATCATACAAATACAACTTAGCAAATACTAATCGTTTGATATTAAGGTCTTTGAAAAACGCTGAGAAAATTTAAAATCGTACCATCGCCTGCAATCACTTGATTGCATACAAAGCAAAGATTTCCAAACAGCTGATGATAATGAGTTTCGCAGTAGGCGAGACCTTTCTTCTCGTAATGCCGATGCCCCAAGAACGGCTTCTCACATTTGGCACAGACGAAATGTTCAACGTGCCAGTGTTTGCCCAGAGCAGTAACGATTCTCTCCTCAATTGGACGACGGCAGGCACCGCAAATCGGGATGCCCATTTTATCGTGACATCGCAGGCAATACAATTCGTTCTGTAAATTTCAAGCAAAAATGAAAATATCAATGATTCGAATTTACGAAATATTAAAAATTTGACAATTACCATTTCATTGGCTGCATATCCAGCTCTTGCGCGAACTTCCCTAGCATCCGAATTGAGCTCCACTCCACAAGCTGTGCAATTAAAGTGATACGGATGATAGACCTCACCACGGAATCTCAGTGGCTTATCATCAATGACACCACTGCAAAAATGATTGATAATGTTCGTAAATTGTTGATTGCAAAAATAAAAACTGCGATTTATATGAGTAGAGATTCATTGCTTACTGGCATTGGTAGCAGATGTGTTTGCCAAGAGCTCCAGCTTTAACCCTAGCATTGCAATCATGGCAAAGTGCTCTACCCTGACATTTGATAAATCCTGCATCTGCCAGTTCACCATTGCACTCCTCACAACGGAAGCATCCTGGATGCCAGTTAGCATTCATTGCTTTGATTACTCGGCCGATAACAAATTCACCTGTAGAAAATTTATTTCGTTTTACAAAAAGTCATTTTTTTATACAAGTTAGGTTAAATATTATTCTTACCGCATTTTCCGCAGCAAGGGGCAAAGAGAACATGGAAATCATGTTCGCAATATTTGCGGCCCTCAAATTCATAAAAAGTTCCTTCTGGAAATGGCCTAAAACACTGGGCACACCTGCGCAATAAAAATACTCTTTTAGTTGTTTTAAATAAACTTTATCATATTATACATTAAAAAGAACTTACACAAAGCATTGAGGATGCCACAGTTCTCCGTTGGAGTTAACAATCTTCTCGTTTGGCTCAAAGCCTTCTCGGCATCTTGAGCAAAACATGTGGTCCAAAGACATGTTGAAGCTGATGTTTCTGATTACCCTTTGCAAAAGTAAGCAAGTTAGAATTGTACGTTAATTTTCAATCATTCAATTATTTATTCATTAAAAATAGCAATGCATTAATGAGGAATGTCATAAAACAGACTGTTACTATTATTCAATTTGGGCTAAACAAGTTATTGCATTATGCACTTAGTTCACAATATCTGGAATTTAAAAAAAAATGTGGATCATTATTATAAAGATAGCAAAAACAAAGGTATACCCAGGCTTCTTGTTAGAATTAATATTCCTAGTTCTAGTGTCACTGCCGTAATAATTTGGAAAACTTTTATTAGGAATAGGAAGTTTCTCTACAGATTTCCATTCCAGTTCTTCATAGTCCAAGATTTCAGGCAATAAATTTGAATCACGACCAAGTTGCGAAACAACAGCCACATTATCTCTGGAACTGGCCATACGCCGGTTATATAAACTGCTGTTACTCAAGGACAACAGTGAAATGGATTTAGGAAAAGGAGCAACTCTACGACTATCAACCATGTTTTCTCTGGTTAACCAAACTGCCAAGTCTAACAGTCGCAAACGAACAAAGTGTTATTCTGAGAAACAGGCATAAAGTCCAAACTTGAATTGTCCTGATAAGATATCTAGGTGACAAGATAACAAACATAGGTAAAGATAAAACAGCCAGGTAGGAATATCTCATTGGCACAGTCCAACACAGTAGTCAGCCGCCGCAAACTCTGCATTGTACTGGACTATAAGCTAACGGTAATTTCTCTACATAACGCCAAATAAGGAATACCAAAACCAGTTGGCAGCTTGGCATCACTAATAAGCGTTAATCAATGCTCTAAGCAATATCTGCCTGAAGCACGCATTAGTCAAAGCATTGGCTGGTAATCAACGCTGGTGAACATCAAAGGTGGTGGCTCATGGTGGATATTTGTGTATGTGTGTTTATGTGAGTGCAGGTCGGTGTGTAACTTGTGAGTCAGAGCCAAAAATAGAGAGAGAAAGAGAAGCCCAGTAGTGTATGCTTACCCCGGCATACTGTGAGACGCGAGTAGAATAATTAACGTTCGAAAACACGCTGTATAGATACTTCAACCAGTTACAAAGTGCGCACGAGCGAGGGGATGACAAGTCTCGTTGTCAAAGACCCAACCAGCTGACAATGCCTTCGATCAACACCTCCTATTCTCTTTCCAAAACTTCCTTCGATATCCGTCCACTATGGCAATAAATATTACACGACAAAATCCCCGGACGAGAAGTCGTCCAGATAATTCATGTAAATATTGCGGTTATGTCGATAAACTCACCTGATTAACGTCCGTGTGTTTACTCTGCGAAATCCTCACTCCTTTAAGAGTCGCTAACTACCGAGACTCGATCGGTGTGTGCATGCACACGCCCCCGCTATACGTTCATTAATAAAATCGCGTAATACCCTGTGTGTGAACTACTCTACTACTACAACTACTCTCTGTCTTCTTCTCTCTTTCGCCATATGTACGCTTTGCTCCGAAAGAAACGGGAGAGAGAGAAAGACGAAAGGAGAGACGCACTGACCAATCCCCGCTTGGAATGCTGCTCTGCCCTTTTCGAGAAAAGATGCGAGAGAGAGCACTGGTTTTGAGAAAATGTCCCGTAGGAGGCGATAAGTTTTTGCCTTTCATCGGAGTAGATCTTCGACTTTTTATTTATTTATTTATTTTTTTTTGATATTGCAGAATTTCAGCGATAACAGTTTTTAATTTTAGGATCGATAATCAAACACCATGACTTTGAAAAAAAAAGTCAACGAGGGAGTGGCGCTTTAATTCCTATATCAGCTGACATTTAAATGCCCTCGGATATGCGATACTTATATCGACAAGGACACAACAATAAGAAGATAATTTGATAAATCCAATTTATTTTTTAGGCAATTCACGTATATATGGATTATTTCTTTCAAGAACAGAATATACAACTAATATACATACATGATCGGGCTTGTACACGCATAATTCAATATTTTGCGCAATACATGAATTTTTGTATTATTATTGTAAGGGTTCGAAGGTTGCAGCAAACCCTTTGAAATACTGAAAATACATAGAACTTTTTTTATTATTCCACAGCTCTGTGCAAAGATGTTTTTATTTTGTAAATCAATCGCACGCTATTTCGTATGATTAAAACTAAGATATACAGCCTTTACAATGCAAGGCGAAGAAACACGGAGGCATGAACATCATTAAATTTAACAACTGAGAAAAAAGTCCCGTTTTGTACCTTGCAAATACAAGATCTCGGGTTGTGCTCGTTTTTTTTCTCTTCATAACATTTCACTACACAGTTCATACATTCGTTATCGTATATTTTTTCATTTCTGTATATAAACGTCCGTAACGGAGGCGTATTTACATTAAACTTCTTGTGAAATCAATTGAGTTAGCTTGACTTCTTTTTTAAAAGCTACTCAAGTGCATTCACATTTTATGAGCATTTAGTTGTCCTTCTTCATTCTGTTGGATGTCATTCTGTAAATGATCGAGTCACGGCCAGGATCCATCTCGGCAATGGTAACTAAAAAATTAAAATTTTTTTTTTAATACATATGTAAGACATTTAGTAATTGTACAAAGTTTAAAATGTAAACTTACTGCAGATAGCGAGTAAAGAGAAGAAGAATACGACGCCGAACCACAGGATGATATTGAAAATGGCTGGGTACTCTGGCTGGTATTTCTTAGCCAAATTCATGCTCTGTAAATAGAAAAATTTGTTAAATTTCCTTTTAGTGTATTATATTCTTTTATAATGTATCATATCATTTGTATAATTTGTACTTAAAGGGCTTTTAAGCCCGTTAATTTTGAAATAAATAAATAAATAAATAAATTTTCAAAAGTGTGGGAAACTAAATTTGATACAAATAATGTACAATTATTAAGGTCTAGCTGCTCTCAAATAACTCTGCAACGAAAAAACTACATGGGTCCTACAAGTGAAAAAAAAAAAAATTAAAAAATTTAATAAAGGAAATGCACAAATGCTCAAAGATATAATCAAAGCTTCTCTTGGATTATAAGACAGATATCATCTTAACTTTTTACCATGTCATCTAATTTTGTGAAATTATGTTCTTTATGGTCTGAATTAGGTGTAATTGTTGTAGATTCTGGTGTAAATGTAATAGTATCAGTAGTTTCAATTTCGTTATCTGCGTGTTCGTGAGGTGTGTTATCCTTGTTTTCACCTTCAGTGTGTTTATCGTGTTCGTTATTTTTCTGTTATAAAAATAATGTTAGTGTTAAATTATTATTGTCGAAAAAAATACCATGCAACATCCACAATTCAAAGACACTTTTTTGCTGTTTGGTTTCATCTCTCCAGAAAAACCATGCATAAATTATATGTACTACATAAATCATAATCAAGTGAATAATTTTTTAAAACAAGAAACACTGAAATCACTACCAGCTATTTCAACATAGTACCTCATCGGGTAAATTTTCTTTTTCCTCAGACATATCCTCATACACTCTTTTTGGAGAGCTTGAGGTATTTTCTACTTTGCTGCTGGCTCCTTCCTATTGAATTTACAATATGTGGAATAATTTAGTATGAGAAAATTTTAGATTTCTGTGTATTTTACGACATTTATGTATTTTGTGACTGAAAATTTTTTCAATTTTTTTTAGAGAGAAGTGTTAGTAAATGCATTTATTTGTCAGTAGAATATAAAAAAATAATTTGTTAGTAAAGAATAAATGTAGAAACTTGGTCAGATATGGTATTTAAAATAAGATGTAGTGAACTATGAATCCAATTTGCTAACCAAATCACCAGATCCTTCCAGAGCTGGAACTTCTAAATAGAATATTGTTTCTGTGTTAGGCAAGTTTAGGATCTCATGCTTTAATTAGAGATTCTTCACTCATATGAGATTAAAACAATTGAGAATAAAAAGTAATGTGTGCTCAGTTTAAGAAAATTATAAGCTATTGTAGATTTAAAAACCAACCGAATCATTCTTTGGTGCATCAGTACCAGCCTGCCTTTCGAACCTTTCATGAAGTGATCGTGTATGGCGAACCTGGCTAGCATCATTGGTGAAAACAGCAATCAAGACCTAAAATGCATATTATTGTATAAATTAAATAATAAAGGCATATAATGTAAATTGTAAATCAAAATAACAAACCTGGTTTTTGTATGCATCCATAAAAGCTTTGTTAACATCGTGAAGAGCTTCATTGAGAAGAGTCAAAGCTTCTTTTGCAGCAACAGAGTTCTTACCATGAATGTCAAAGACTGGTTTCAGACCAGAGACAACAAGCCAGTAAACATCTGGTTTGCCATCTGCACTCACAGCAGTTGGAACTTTCTTGGCTATGGCACGAAGCAGCTGTATTTCTTCCAAGAATTTGCGATCTTCATCATTTTTCAAACTCAGAGATTTCAGGGAAGACTCATCAATAGAGGTTGGTTTAAGTTCACCAAGCGCCGACTGACCCAACTGCAGAAAATGAAAGTGTTATCAATGAATGCAAGTGCATGTCTTCTATCATGGTATTGTACACTTCAAAACTCACAGCATCAAGACCATCACCAAGGTAGATTCTGACAAGAGAATTGTCATTGTCCCTCTCCTCCAGTCGACCACTCAGGGCCTGCCAAGTAGTTTCCTCAACTTCATCAACATTCAGAGGGAATTTCTTGCCCTTGATGGCTCCAAGAGAATCAACGCCTTCAACCGCGATGCTAACTACTGCTTCAGGTAGATTGAAGGGGTTTGTTATGGACATTCCATTCCATGTTCCCCTCTATGAATACGAACAAACGTAAATAAACATGTGTATAAAACAACTCTCCAAATCTTGATTGAAGTTTATAAAAGAGAATTACCTGCTTGACAGTGAATCCCAGTGAAGCAGAGAACACTTCCTTCAGAAGACTTTGGTCAATCTCCTTGTTACCCTTGAAAATCACACTGTCTGGTGTGTGCAGCAAAATGAAATCGCCGCTCGCTTGCACTAAAAACAAATACAGAAAATTCTTTAACAATGACCTCAGACTCGTACAAAAACTCGATAACAATCTGTGGCTCGTTATACGCTTTTCGCGAAATCCACAAAAAAATCACTTGTATTCGAAGATGAGGTAAAAAACTCACCAAAAACCACGAGTGTGGCGAAAGCCCAAAGAAACCGCGTCAGCATCCTGGCTCCTGTTTCGTTACTATACGAGGAAAAATCTCAGCTATCCTACGACAGCCGCCCTAACCCGTGCTCCGTTTTTCATCCGATCATATGACACCTTTTGCACCCACCCGTGGCACGTAGAGTGTCGCGTGATCGCAGCTTTCGTAACCGCGACGTGGCGCCCTCTGAACTAACCACAAACGACTCGCTTGATTTCTTCTAAAATAGGTCATACAGCAGACGAATCAGAGATCAAATGTTGTTATCTACTTCGAAATTCGCGTGTAAAATCAAGCGATGCGAGAAAAATACAATTTTTCAAGTTTTATCAAGGTTAATGAGCTGAACAAAATTCCAATAAACAGAGACCTAAGCGACCGACAGAGTATCCGCGACATATCCGCGAGACAAAATCAATAAGTAGTTCGCCGTCTATCTATCCGGAAGCATTTCGATGGACGATTGCACCTCGTGACTGCGCCGTGACCACCTATCGATTCGCGCACTCCTCAGCTCCGGGGAAAATTTTCTGACGCCTCAGCTCCGCTTATCGAGCGGCCGCAGCGCTGACTTTATCTGTATCATACGTTCCTGTAGCCGACGGGAGGATAGCTCTTCCGTGTGTCTCGTCGAGGCGATAGGCTGCTGCTGTGCACGGCGTCGAGGAATCCAAGTATGAGATACTGAAAAAAGTCTGTCACACACACATACAGATAAGGGAGGGCAATCAAAGGAGTGTACAACTGGTATTTCTTGGACTCATCGCTGACCACAGCTAGACAAGATGGGTTCCCTGTTCAGGAGCGAGGAGATGACCCTCTGCCAGCTCTTCCTGCAGAGTGAGGCTGCCTATGCCTGTGTCTCAGAGCTTGGAGAGCTTGGACTTGTGCAGTTCAGAGATGTGAGTGTGAAAATGCCTTATGATGTACTTGATGATCTTGCTCTTAGCTGGATACACCAGGCTGCTCTGGCTCGCTTGGTTTATCAAAAAGTATACTTAGCTATCTAGGACATGGGTCTGCTACTGATAAAGCAATCTCGTTGGATTTTCTGTCCCTGCGCAAGCAGGTGTTCGATTGTGACATGTTATCTTTGGTTTAATTGCAGCTGGGGAATCTGTTGAGCAATAAAGTTATGTGGAACGGGCCACTAAACAAGCTTCTAAAGCATATGTCCAAATGAACACATTTTGACCATTTCTCAGACTCGACCTTGATCTTAGCCTTGAAATGCTTATCTGTTCTTTACCTTTCAGACGTGGATTCTGTTTTCTTTTGTATACTACTTTTCAAATATTTGTTTTTTTTTCTTCAAGCTTCATGCGAGATCTGCTCAGACAAGATATCACATTCATATCTTTATAGTACTTTGATTATAGTTTCAATGCAATAGACACTTGTGACTTTTTTCATGATTGAACACTTTTTTCCTTCTCTTTCAAATTCTGTAAGTGCTGGTATTTTGTTTATTGCAATATTTTTTTTAATGTTTACAGTTGAATCCTGATGTAAATGCCTTCCAACGCAAGTTTGTCAACGAGGTACGGCGCTGCGATGAAATGGAGAGAAAGTTGCGCTACCTGGAGAAGGAAATTAAAAAGGATGGCATCCCAATGCTGGATACTGGTGAGAATCCAGAAGCACCACAGCCCAGGGAGATGATTGATCTGGAAGCTACCTTTGAGAAACTGGAGAACGAGTTGAGGGAAGTCAACTTGAATGCTGAGGCCTTGAAGAGAAACTTCTTGGAGCTTACAGAGCTCAAGCACATTCTGCGCAAGACGCAGGTCTTCTTTGATGAGGTAAAAGATCCTAATGATTCCTTGATTTTTTTTAACTTTATGAGTGAGATTGATTGGACATTTAATTGTAACTAAATTTAATAACGCCATTTTCAAGGCCAATTTTTTTTTTTAATTTAAGAATACATGAAAATGAGAAGTTTTCAATTTGTTTTCGTGCTGATGACTAGTTTTAAAATTGAAATAATTGAATATTTAATAATAAATAAAACTAATCAATGCCATTTTATTATGAGAAGCAGCTGGTAAATAATTGATTTTAATAAGGAATAAGCCAATTGAAATTCTTGGGTGAATTGTCAGTCTATAACTTAAAAGGGATTGAAGCTTGGATTTATTTTCTTTGCTGATTGAAATGATTAGAAGCACTTGCTAGCAGCAGCCAAATTTTTCATATGCTATTAGAATGTTTGAGAGCAATACAGATTTTAGCAAAAGGAACAATGCATGAATGAAATTTTATGACTTTTGCTTTTTCAAAAATATTTTACATATAAATGAAAATCATTTTTCAAACTTGCTTTACTGAAGTTGAAGATGCTTCAAAAAATCAAAAGTAAATTTTACATCTCTAAAAGAGCAATGCATGAACATTTTTTTTGAAATTTAAGCAATGATCAAAGTATCTTTCTATGTTTGCATTTGCTTTGGCGCGATATCTCAAGAGCAATGATTTGGAATACATTTTTCTTCTTAATATCAATGAGTCACTCTGTGAATTGAGATCCTCAGAAAATAGATAGTGATGTAATAATACGAAAAGCCCCTTTCCAATTCTTTATCATCTAAATGATGGAGTGGGGAGATAACGTTTTATTGTAGTTTAATACAAAGATGACAAAAGCTGCTTCAACATACAAGTATATAATAAAAACAAAAGATAAAGTCTCTTGGCACCATGTGTGTATTTTTTCTCTGTATGTCACTAATGATACTGTTCAGTGATTTTAGGGTTTGATTATTTTTAATGAGTTAGTGTTGTCAACTAACAAAGTCGCAAAGATCTGCGACTGACACAATTCACACAGATCTGCCCTGTCTCTGATCGCGTTTTGTTTGTCTTCTGGAATTCTCTTCCTGACGATTTGAGCAAAAAATTGACTCTCAGAGGTATTGATGATTTTTGGAAATCCACCAACTGATCCATGTCAGAACTTCTCCATTAAAATTCTGTACAAAAAATAACTTTTCTATTCAATCTTTTTTTTTTTTTTTTGTAAATAGTAGAACTAGTTAGTATTATAGACTCTAAAAATTTACACTCTGAGTCTCCTTAGCATGCTTGTAGCTTTAAAACAAAGTGTTAATTAAACTGCTCTGCTCTTTATGATTTTTGCTTATTAAAAAGGTTAACAGATATCGAGTAGTTTGTTTAAGAAACTACGTCATTAACGCATTTTCTTCTTTTGGTTTTTCTTCTTTTTTTTTTTTTTTACTTGATCATTCAAGGTTTTGGTATATTTGTCATACGGCACCTTTATTTTCGCATGAGCACACTTGTCTCTACAATTGCATGAACAGGAAAAACTGCTCATCTGTTATATTCTTATGTAAGAATGATATGCTGCTCAAAATGCAATTGGTAGATAGGGGATTGCTTGGCATATTGGTATTCAATTGGGTTATGCATATTAGTTATATAGTTTAGTTTTACCAGCTTACTAAAAAGGTACCCACTATATTCCATAATTGTTATAATTGACTAATGTAGGAAATGGCTATATTTGTTCTACAGTTTTTATTTTTTGAGATCATTTAGATTTTGTAAATAATTTTTATGCAAAGCACACATATACGTTATGATAAACTAATCAATCACACTTTAGTGCATGGCTTGAATGAAAAAACAAATACACTCATACAATATCGAAGTAAAACAATACTCACTATTATTATTTTAATCTTAATTAATATATATTTTCATATGTGTTGAATAATTCATACTCTATAAGGTGATACTTGAGAATCTGTTTCCTCTTTTTACATAAAACGTTTGTATAAATATAAATGATCTCGAGTATTGCCTTAAATTATTTGTAATTGTAGTAATAGCAAAACTTTCTTGTTACCAGCTTTATTATACTCCGTACTTACACCTGTCATCCCCAGAAAAATCCAAAACTACGAATAGTCCCTATACTTTTCACCTCGAATCTTCGCTGTGTCGCATAACGTTTATTCGAATGTCAATTTAAAAAAAAACGCAACTTACATTATATCCAAAATATAATAAATAAAACGTTATATGCACAGTGCAAAATCCTCCTTCTACTTACTCCAAAAAAAAAAAAAAATCCTGACCCTTTCAAAAATCGTATACACGCAGAAAGCGCGAAGACAATAGCCGGTGTCTGACGAAAAAGTAAGCGAGACAGGGCAGAGTCGGTGACGTGTGTCTGTTGGCAGGCTGAGCATGGAAGTGTCGTGTCGCAGATGGCGGATCCAAGTCGCGAGGAAGAGCAGGTGACACTGCTGGGCGAGGAGGGCCTCCGCGCTGGCGGCCAGGCTCTCAAGCTCGGGTAATTAATTAACCAACCAACCCCACCACCACCACTACCACCTATATACTCATGATTGTTTCTATATTTACTATAATTGTCGCGCCACGGTTTTGTTATTATATATCTGTCAAATAATACACCCTTTGCTTCCTATTTATGCGCAGCTTCGCAGTCGTCGTCGTCGTGAGCATCTAACTTTTTTTTTTTAATTAATTTTAATGAGACGATTTTTAGATTGAGATGCTCGCGATACGGTATGTGAATCTAAATTCAAAATACGAAATCCTAAAAAAAGCTCCTTCGTATCGAAATCGCAGGTCGTCGAAATTCAAGAGCGATTTAGACGGCCTGGGACGGTAGTACATTAGTTTAGATTTTGCACTGCGTAGCAATGAACGTGCTATACTTAGTGTTTTCTTTTTCTTCTCTCGAGGCCTTACATAATTTATTATATACAGTGTTTTTCAAATTCTCATCTTTATGATTGTCGCTGCCTCAAAATGTCGTAGGTTTGTATCTCGTGGAGACAGACAAATTCGGCGATATTTTTCATTCAATTTTTTGCTTAAAGTGATTTGTCTGTTTCTGGGGATATAGAGCAAAGCAAGTGCCTGAGCAGAAGCTTTATGCTACCTCGTAACCCGTTAACACCTGCCAAAGTGTGAAATGATTAATCATTTGTGAAAAATAGCTCATTTTCTTTATCGTGGATATTTACATCTCAGAATCAATGATTCTCAAAATTCGGGCGTTAACGGGTTGGTTGGAGTCGATTTTTTAAAAATAAAGTAGAGACTCCCAACCGAATGGCCGAAGCGCACTGAACTTAAACGCAAAGTAAAACAAAAAACAGTGATACAAA
Organism: Pteromalus puparum; assembly: GCA_012977825.3. Taxonomy (NCBI): domain Eukaryota; kingdom Metazoa; phylum Arthropoda; class Insecta; order Hymenoptera; family Pteromalidae; genus Pteromalus; species Pteromalus puparum. Next base: position 81,548,545 of record CM053170.1, on the reverse strand, counting down.
GCAGCCAACGAGAGCACGCTATTACAAGCCAAGTATATCTGTTCTGTGGGTTACAGCACCTGTACACCATCACAGAGTCCCTCGGATCGCACTATAGGAATCCCCTCAGGCAAGCTGTTATCAACCGTTATTAGAGTTTGCGCCACACGTTTTTCTTTTCTCTCTACTCAAATATATTATTCTGTTATATATTTATATAATTTCGTGTAATACATCGTTTTTTTTTTTTTTTTTTTTTTTTGTTCTAATTTATAATCGATTTGTCATAACTGTAATTGTGCGCTCACTCTGTTTGCCTTACGCGCGTTTCTCCGCAATCACTGACCATCTCGGGAGTGGCAAAATTTCAATTCTTTCATCATTACGTTAAAAAAAAGCAGAAGAGAAATTTTCCAGCTCTCCGCGGAGAAGATATTTTTTTCTTTGCTTTCTGGTCTAATAACACCGCCGAGAATCGCGGCGCGTTTTGTTGTTGTTGTGTTTTTCTGAAACAAGTACTTCTTGTGTTGTGTAACAAATGATTAACTTTTAGTTATATCGCTCTCTTTTTTTTTCTTGTCGATTAATTAATTTCTATAAATAATACACGGTGCATAACAGTTGATACAGTTTCAATGATTTCAAACTGTATCGAGTTTCAAGTTGAATGAAATGCAAAGAGATCTCTTTTTGATGTTTCCATAATATTATTGTTTTTTTTTTTACATTATCCTTGCAACGATTTGTCTCTCTGCCCAACGAATAACTGACTAAACGACGAGAAAACCTCCTATACTGGATTACTGAATTTTACGAAGGACGATTGTGTGTACCTGTAGACAATTTGTAGCTTTTTTTTTAATCATAACCGTATATACAGTTGAAAGTAAATTTTCTACAGGTAAATTTGCTATGAGCTTTCACAGGCACTATTATATTATTATTCTGCAGCGCTGAGATTGAATCTCGCATTATTATTTTCTTATTCTTAGACGATTAGTAGATTATTTCACTATAAATTAGATATTTATTATGTAATACAAAATTTACCGTGTGAATAACAAATGATGATGGTGTGGCCATGGGTATGTATAAGATAAAAAAATATATACTTATTATCGATAAATTATCGACATCTTTGATTTTGTGCTTGGAAAATGCTTTCCTCTAGCGAAAATTCCAATTGAAAATGTCGATAATTTCTATACGTTTTGTAATTGTGTTACATAGCACGTATTGTCGTAGTGCAAGCTTGACATCCTTGACTTTCTTAGAAATATTTTAAATGTCTATCTGTATTAGCAAAAAATTAAATATAAATGAATGTCATATACGTATATCTAGCTCCTTTAAATATTACTGGCTGTGCTGCTGAATTTGTGCTTTTTTGTCTTTGAGTGCCAAGCTGCTTCGCTGCTGTTGTCTGTTATAATACTTGTTGCATAATTATCTGTTGTATGTGTAATACGTTTATTTTCGCACACGAGTTTTCGCCACCGCCGAGTTTTCTATCCCGAAAAATGAGTTGAACAAATTTCACATATAGTATAGAGTTCAGATTCAATGTATATTAGATCTGATGATAAAAGCATTAAAGATCGCAATTAAAAAAAAAAAACTAGATGAAAACCTTAACGAAATTTTACCTTTCACAGAGTATAAATAAAGTAAAATAAGACATTCCAGGTGTTTTGTAACGAGGCATCACGAGGAGAGTTTTTTTTTTTCAAATAATGAAAAATTCTTACATTTTTTTGTCCATTTATTTTCAGAATATGATTATGTCTAACGTTTAAATAAGAATTGCCATGCATTGCTATTGTTATATTGTCGTTGTTGTATTGTAAGCCTCTTATGTAAGTTGAGTTTGATTCCGTCCTTGAATTGAATTAGCCTGAGTATATAACGATTAATGATTAACGTCTAAAATGCATTGACTTTTGGTGCGACTTTTACGTAAAGACCGTAGGAGATGAATCCAAAACTCAGTGGACTGAGTGTGACTTGCGTCATCATTAATAATTACACGCATTAACCAGTTTGGCAATTCGTATTTAGAGTGGATATGGTATAATAAGTCCTAGACCAGTCAAAGAATACAAAGTTACTCCAACGCTTTTTTTTTTTTTTTTTAAATAATAATCAATATCAAATTCACATACTTTGACTGGTCGACCTGTAACGCAATAAAAATCCTAATGAGACGGACAGACGCGCACTTGGAGAATAAGCCAACAACGACGAGAAAAAAAAATATATAAAATTGAAAAATAGAATTAAAACATATATGATATAATTGGCATATTACAATAAAGAGTGGCGTTTGAAGCTCAATAATGTGATCCGTGTGTCGAGAGTGTGCTAATGCGGTTAATTGTGTCTTGTCTGTTGTGTCGTCAGCAAGAGCACGCAGGCTTGAACTCCACCGAGTCCATGACACGCGCATTGATTAGTGACGATAATATCGCCCGCCAGTCCGCCCTTGGTCCTGTCCAACTGGGGTATGTACACCTTCAGCCGCTAAAGGGCTTCATCGCCTCCTCTCGCGTGGAGCCTTTGAGCGCGCGCAACATACCGAAACGCCTATTACACGATGATGCATAAGCCCTGTATCCTCTGAAATCGAAATAATTTTTTTTGAAGATTTTTTTACTTTTTGTGTTTTGTATTTTGAGCATTTTTTATTAGGATATAGTTTCAGTGGATATTCGGGGGCTATTGCAGCTCTGTAGATTGCCTCTATAAGCGTTCAGAGAGTCTTTGAGATTTTGAACGAGTGATTTCTAACTTTGGTTCGTTAAAATTAGCTTGAAAGATTCTCTGGGCGCGTTTAATCTTGCCGAAGGTAAAATCATTTATCTACATGTGTGATGCTTAATTTTGTCACTTTTATTAATATTTTTGAAAATTTTTTGTTCTGGAAGAGTTTTTTTTATTATTATTGGATTTTGAAGGTATTTGCTTCACTTTTTTTATTGATAGAATTATCGCAATCAAATATGAACTTTATAATTCATATAAGGATTTTTGTGATGGATGGTTTTTCTTTCAACTTAAGCGGTTATAGGCAGATAAACAGTTATGTATACGAATACAATACAATTCATTATATTTTGTATCGACTGTTTATCGAAAATAACCAATGCAGATAACGAAGAATCGATAACGATCAAAAGTTCGCTATTTTAAGATTACTCCTGTCGAACGCGTCATAAAGATCGTCGATTACGACTTTTCGTTATCTCCAATCAACCGTGTGTTGTCTCTGCTATGATCAATCTCCCAACTAACCTTTCATCTCTTCTTCTCACGTTTAATTTTTTAATTAACCTATAAGAAGCACACAATTAATCTTTAACGCGAAATTTAATTTTTTTTTTCTATATCAATACTCGGTGTTCACTCCTATGTCCATCTATATGATTCCCATCACATGACGCTTACTCTTTATTTCAAAGGATTCCACAAGAGAACGTCAAGTAATAATACGATACGTCGATAAAAAAAAAACACACACACAAAGACTTAACGACCAAAATCTCAATGCGCGTGTGGCTTGGACGATTCGACGATGATAAACTTTAAAAGACCCGTATGGATAAACGTCTTACCTTTTGGAGAAGTGTTTACACGTTGTTTTCTTATCTAAAGACGTCATTCTGAGGAATTACTTTGAAGGAAGTTGTAATTCTATTTGCGTCAGCTCTTATAGAAATTGATAAAGTTATCATTTAAAAATTGAGCCTTCAAAGTACTTACAAAGAATCATCGTCTATTCTGTTATAACTGAGAACTATAAGTTGTTGGTCGATTTGCATGAGTTATATATCTGAACCAGTAAATTATGTAGCTATAATATTTGAAATCGATGTTTAGTTTGAGTTGTTATCGGATTAACTGCAACATTATAAATGCAATAATCTAGCGTTTTGGGTATGTTGTTAAATCGGGTATAACCATATAACACCCTTTAGTCGACTTTTCTTTTATTTATTTTCTTACTTAAGTGTTCGTCGTGTATTTTTGAGATCGCTTAGCCCCCTATTTTAGGCCGTAGTAGAGTTGACAAAACGTAAAGAGTTGTTTTAATTTTGTGCTTCATCTCCTGAACTAACAAGCATAATTGACAACGATAATGCAATTTGAAGAGTCGATGAATCTCGACCGTATATACTTTGCATTCTCGTTTTGCGACTCATTAACAAATAACACTACAATCACATCGACGAGGACATTTCTAATATACACACATCACAGAACAAGACCTTACAGGCGATAACAATCATTCAACTACGACACTAATTAAGCACGGTCGTATCACAATAATCTTATCGTTATATTCAAAGTTGAAGTATATACTCTAAACAGTTCACTAACTTTACCTGTTACATTGGAAATAAAATCCGCCTTCTGTATCGTCTGGCACTTTTTTTTTCCTGTCTCTGTACAATCTCTACTGTCCATCTCTCAGTACTGCATCTCTCTTTTCTCTCTCTGTAAAACGAGCGGAGCACATAATTCGTGATACACTTCGACACATCGATACACTTCACGAGCTTAAACTCTCACCAACTTTTGGCCGAGAAAGTTATTGGAAAAAGTATAACAAAATTCCATTTTGGCATTTCCGCTACTTTTGAAGCTATGAACGGAAACTAAACCATCACTTTACACACACACACACACACACACATCCTCTCTTAAGTGTATTCAACGCTCGTATATCCAGTCTGCTGTTTGTTGTTGTTTTTTTGTTATATAGTAATAAACCTTGCGTATAAATACCTTCCTATAAACTTAGGAGTAAATAAGTATAACACGTATAGAACAGTCGTCGATTCAGAGAGAGGAAGAGAGAGTTGAGTATGCGCGATTGTTTTCGCTACTTGATTCGACGTTTATAAGATACAATTTTTCCCTCCAAGGTACGTAAAGGAATACGACCATGGCTACAGAAATCATCATTCGGCTGGCCGCCAATTACGACGTTTATATTATATATCATTTGTCTTTATTTTCTTCTTGATATGTATACTTTTCTCCTGTACTTATCTTTTTTTTTTTTTATTACTTTCCCTCGTGATCGACGAGCCTTTCGATGACTATCAGTTGGTAGAAAGGCTTGTGATTCGAGGACCTGGACGTGAAAAAAAAAAAACAACTAATAACGCACTACTGTTTGACTTATACTTGAAAATTTTCTTTCTTTCCTCTCCTCTCACAAACAATTGTGAATAACACAATATTCTTTAGAGCTAATCGATACAGATTGAAAAATCAAGGGAAGGCTGCAGTTTCGTACTCTTTTTTTTTGCTTCGATTGATAATAATTCACGTATATACATTTTCTTTGAACTAATTGCTCAAACAAGACCAAATATATAAAAGAGTACAGACAACGAGGCAGCGGTTCCTTTTGACTTTCCTGGTCTACATTATTAACTCTCCCTGCGTATGTAAAATGAAAAAAAAAAAACAGAAGTTTTCGCAGTGCTATATACGAGTAAAACTGACAACCAAATGCTCTCGAATGTAGCGAAGAGTAGAGCCACGTGTGAGTTTTGAAAGTTCTAAGCAATAAAAATATCTGTACAAAAAAGTAAAGTTAACCCGTTATTTATAAATATCGCTATAGCAGTAGGAATCCTCCGTAAACGTCCTTATACGACAAAATAATTCCTCCGTAGTTGATATGCAAATAAAAAGATTAACCGATGCGCACATCCCGCTCTAATCACCACCTTTATATCGAACGGGTGCAGGCTTCCATGACTAACGACTTTCTGTCCTGAACGCGTATCTAGTTTCGTCGCTGGAGTCATCCTGAGGGAGAGGATCCCTGCGTTCGAGCGTATGCTCTGGCGAGCCTGCCGTGGTAATGTCTTCCTCAGACAAGCCGAGATCGAGACACCACTTGAAGACCCATCTACGGTTAGTACACGTGTGGTAAAATTTAAATATGAAAAAATTATGATACCCCCTTAAAGCTACTTATTTACTATACTAAGAAAATTTGCATTCATCACTTGTACAGGGCGACCAGGTGCACAAGTCCGTCTTCATCATCTTCTTCCAAGGTGACCAGCTGAAGACTCGCGTAAAGAAGATCTGCGAGGGTTTCCGTGCGACCCTCTACCCATGCCCCGAGGCACCGGCTGACCGTCGTGAGATGGCTATGGGTGTGATGACCCGTATCGAGGATCTCAACACTGTCCTCGGCCAGACTCAGGATCACAGACACCGTGTCCTGGTAGCAGCCGCTAAGAACATCAAGAACTGGTTCATCAAGGTCCGCAAGATCAAGGCCATCTATCACACCTTGAATCTCTTCAATCTCGACGTCACGCAAAAGTGTCTCATCGCCGAGTGCTGGGTACCAGTACTCGATATTGAGACTATTCAGCTGGCTCTGCGCAGAGGAACCGTAAGTTTTCACTTTCTTATGTCTAACGATTGTTGAATTCGCCCAGTCGATTAACCAGAAGGCTGTTTTTCAATACAGGAACGTAGCGGTAGCTCGGTACCACCGATCTTGAATCGGATGGAAACTTTCGAGGATCCTCCGACGTACAATCGTACGAACAAGTTCACCAAAGGTTTCCAGGCTCTCATCGACGCCTACGGTGTTGCCTCGTACCGTGAGATGAATCCGGCGCCTTACACTATCATCACCTTCCCTTTCTTGTTCGCCATTATGTTCGGTGACTTTGGTCACGGTCTCATTATGTTCCTCTTCGGCGGATGGATGATCCTGAAAGAGAAACCCTTGGCCGCACAGAAGTCCGACAACGAGATATGGAACATCTTCTTCGGTGGTCGTTACATCATCTTCCTCATGGGTATATTCTCCATGTATACCGGTTTCATATACAACGACATATTCTCCAAGTCGTTAAATGTGTTTGGAACATACTGGAGCGTCACCAACATAACCACCGAGCAGGTCATGAGGATTAAGAGTTTCCAGTTGGATCCTACCTGGAGCTACATTCAGCATCCTTATCCTATAGGAATGGATCCTGTATGGCAGCTAGCTGAAAACAAGATCATCTTCTTGAACTCGTACAAGATGAAGATTTCCATCATCTTTGGTGTAATTCACATGTTGTTTGGTGTCATGGTTGGCCTGTTTAACCATTTGTACTTCAAGCGCAGGATAAACATCATCTGCGAGTTCATACCACAGATCATCTTCCTGATATTCCTCTTCTTCTATCTGACCCTCCTCATGTTCATCAAGTGGGTCAAGTATGCAGCGTATCATCCAACCTACAACACAGGTAAGAAACCGACGATCAATTGCATTTATGAGATGCTAAAAAATTCGTTGTTCATCATGCTCGACTCTTTGCAGACCCGAAAACTTCGTCGTATTGTGCTCCGTCGGTCCTCATCACGTTCATCAACATGGTGCTTTTCAAATCGCCAACCCAATTACCGAATTGCGATGAATACATATACGGTGGAGAGCACTTCTTCGAGAGGTTCTTGGTGCTGGTCGGTTTACTTTGCGTTCCCTGGATGCTGCTGGCCAAGCCTTTCATGATGATGAAGGAGAGGAAGAAGAAGCACATGCAGGTACGCTACGGCCCTTTCTTTCTTCTTTTAATGTACATAATTTATCTGGATGGTTTTATTTATTGTCAGAAAATCTTTAGTGATTTTTCGAAATCCACGCACATATTCAAAGTCTATAAATCACTAAAGACATTTGTATATACCACAATATTTACATCTTTCAATGTTCGATGTTTAATGTTCATTTACTCTTTACTGTTTGACTTCTGTCTGGCCAATGTTTTCCTATTTTGCTGGATATGAGAAGAATGTATGTATAAACGTTGTAATGGCAATTAGAGTTGTAGTCTTCTTGTCGTTAAGTATTCAAAGACTCAATCTAATATCGATATTTCTTTCTTCCATCCTTGATGTAGTTGAACACACATGGAACCGAGAACGGCGACATCGACGGCGCTGTGATGCAGTCGCAAGGTGGCCAGATGCAGGGAGGTCACAAGGAGGAAGAGGAAATGTCTGAGGTGTTCATTCACCAGGGCATCCACACGATCGAGTACGTGTTGGGAAGTGTTTCCCACACGGCATCTTATCTTCGTCTCTGGGCTCTCTCACTTGCTCACGCACGTTAGTTTCATTTATTATAAATTTCAAGAGGTATACTTTTTCTTGGTAACGGAAATAATTCAATGAAATTCAAAAATTTCAGAACTGTCCGAGGTATTGTGGAACATGGTGATGAAGAATGGTTTGACCCAAGAGGGATGGTATGGCGGTATCGTTCTGTGGGCCATCTTCGCTTTCTGGGCTGTGCTGACTGTTGGAATTTTAGTTCTTATGGAGGGTTTGTCAGCTTTCCTCCACACCCTTAGGCTTCACTGGTAATACTTTCTTCTTATATTCGTTCTATTCAGAGTGTGTCAATCCGGAATTTTTCTAATGTTCACTTCTTTTTGATTTTCAGGGTTGAGTTCCAGAGCAAATTCTACCTTGGTCAGGGTTACAGCTTCACTCCATTCTCCTTTGAAATAATCCTAGACACAGCTCAGTCTGCAACAGAAATAGTAACAGATTAAACTTAGAGAGCACCATTGCCTCGGTCTGGAATTTCAATCTCGAACTATACCTCGGGAATGAATTGTAATTGACGTTTCACTTAATAATGTACTTCTTTCTCTCTACTACGATTAGCGTTGAATGTATTCTCAAGAACGAAAAGCCAAGACACTGCGCCTATTATATGTTCGTTTTCGTTCACTAATTTTTTTTTAGATACTAACCGTGTTCGACGCTCGTTTCGCTTAGACGGAACGAGCGACATGATTTTTGTGTAAATAGCAAAATGAAATTTATTAAATTGGGTTTCCTTTAATGGCAGAATAAAATGATGTTTTACTAATGTTTTGTGTATATTTATTGTGATGTCATTGTTTATCGAGGATTTTAATGTTAAACTGAATAATTTTAGTTTTGCAAAGCTTATAAAATGCAATTTATTTACCGCCATTCCGTGTTATATTCGCGTTTGGTTTAATGAATAATTTTAATGAAGCCAATCTATAAGTGTACTTTGAATCTCATGTTTTGAAATGCGCACATTATACATTTTATTATACTATACTTTATCCTGCTCAAAATTTGTTGATTCCTCGTAATGACATAAAAAAAGGCGTTACTATGTGTAGAAATCAGTAAAGCATAAATAAATACAGCAATATTAAATGTTCGTTAATTTATTTGTGACTCCTTGCTTTAACTAAACGTTCATATAATTTCTAAAAATTATAATAAATACCTAAGTGTAGGATTTATCATAATAGGATACTGCAGTAACTGGCTCCAGCGCCTCGGCCAATCAGAAATCGTCCCCTTCCCTTTATAGGTATATATAGATATACCCATATAGCTTATATCTAAAGATTCGCGCGAAATTCGTGCGTGCGGAGAGTGATAGGGACGACTCACGAAAGGGGTCGTTCTTTGTTTACAGCTAAGTACATCTGCGCGCATATCACGTGTGGCGGTGATGCCGGTTCGATTGAACCGTTGATGAAACACCACGTTTTTTTAACGGAGGAATCAAAGTTACGCGTCTATACTTACATAGAGTTCAATTATTTGCACAAACTTTCGCAAAAAGACGTGTAAACATGAACACAGAGTACAAAACAGTGATAAACCTTGTTATTAACTCGAAGCAGGGACAAAAGCTGATGAAGCAGCGCATGTTAACGCAAGTATCGAAAGATTCCCAATTTTCTGAGGACATGAGGATAAAGGGCAACGAAATGTTCAAGAACCCTAAGCATCACTCGCAATTACACGAGGATATATGGAAGTCATATTCGATAAGCATCGCCACTGCCGAGAGGGATTCAGAAGCACTTGCCATTGCCTATGGCAACAGGTCGGTCATACTGATACACCTGGAGAAGTACGAGGCGTGTCTCAAGGATATTGACAGGGCTATCAAAATTACAAAGAACAAAGCTTACATCATCAAGTTGCTATGCCGAAAGGTCAGGTGTCTTCATTTTATGGGTTCGGAGGAGAAAAAGTATCCCATTGCAGTGGCTGAGGCGATGCTGGAAAAAGTGGAGGACACAACTTCTAAGAAAAACCTAAAGGAGTTGATCAAAAAGACCAAGACTTTGATGGATGAACCACCAAAGCAAAAAGAGAACATGAAAGACAAAACTTTGCAGAATTTAGAAGAACTGTACAAAAAACATGCTGTCAATGATTTCTCAGCTGTGGAGATACAGCATGACAAAAAGTGGGGCAGACATTTGGTTGCCACTCGAGACATCAAACCAGGAGAAGTTATTTATGTTGAGGAGCCTTATACTAAGTGTCTGAACATTAAAAAGCTATATGCCTACTGCGCACACTGCTTTACCACTACCTGGGCAAGTATTCCTTGCGATCATTGCTCTTGGGCCATGTTCTGCTCTGAAGCATGTAAGAAGGATGCTTGGGAAAAGTATCACGATATTGAATGTCCAGTTTATGGATTTGCCAGGTCAGGAAATTACGATACCTTTAAGCAACTGGCTGTTCGATGCTTGATTTTGGGAATAAAAGAAGCTGGATCAGTGGAAAATCTCAAAGCAGAATTAAAGTCTTTTGATGAGTGCCAAGGTTAATTTCGTTTTAAAGTTTAAAAGTTTAATACTTGTTTGTCCCTAATTCAATACTTATAATTATTCATAATTTCTAGATGTGACCAAAGGATTCTTAAAGAATGAGAAAATTCAAAGCATGGGCTTTAAGAGCATCTATGCTTTATCTAAAAATATTTCACTTGAAAGTCTTCAAATGCACCTAGACAATACTGCCATATTGCTGAGAGCTCTGGCCAAATATACTTCATTGCTTGGAGAGAACTGTGATATTGAAGACCCCAAAAGCCTGAAGAAAAATGAGAATGCAATATTCCTTGGTGCCCTGTTTCTAACACTCAGCAAAGTAGCTCATCTAAATCAGTATCAAGTGATTAGTACACTTCAATATATTAAAATTTTAACCTTAAGAAATTATTAAATCGAGTTAAGAAGAATTTTTTTTTTGTTATTGTAGATGTGGAATGGCAACAACGTTTGTAGATTCTCACAGAGTAGGTTAGAATGCTGGCACGATGAATGCTGCTCTAGAGGAGTTTATCTTGCACCCATCACAGCATTGCTCAATCACAGTTGTGATCCAAATGCAAGGAAATGCTACAGTCATGATCACAAAGTTATTGTTTATGCAACAAAGCCCATTAAAAAGGGATCACAAGTACGTTGCAAATAGATTTAATATTAACACTTGAAATAATGTTATATAATGCCAACATTACCTTTACAGCTATTTCACTGTTACCAAGAAGAGTTCTATGAGCGAAGTAAATCTAACAAAAGATGTATGCTACTTTCTTCCACATACAACTTTGATTGCGAATGTGTAGCTTGTAAAAATGAATGGCCACATTTGTTAGGTCTGACAAAAAGTTACAATGTAAGTTTCGATCCTTGCAAAAATGCATGAGAACTATATGCAAATCGTTTAAAAATTCTCCAATTTAAAAATTTAATACAGTAAAAGTGATTCAATGATTTGTTTACTTGTAGATTGATGCCAAAAAAAGGCCATTAGAACAGATATTGTCACTGCAATACAAGGACATCATACCATCAACTCTAGATCAAAGTAAAATATACGAAGTTAAGGATCTTCTTCATGTAGCCAATGGAATAGATAAGACGCTGGTCCTCCTTGATCAACCTAGTTTTTTGACCACCAATCTGATCATTTGCTTGAATACAATTTTCGAAAGAATGCACGGCATCAAATTGGACGTGCCGCACACGTGCAGTAATCTTTGACTGCCCACTTTTAGATATTTCTTTACCAGTTTTCATACTCATTAGTTTAAGACAGTTGCTTATTAATTAAGTGCAGATTTGTGATAATCTATATTTTTGTACTTTTTACAGATAATAAAATGAATTTTTGATAAATGGGCGTTTCCTCTCATTTATAATCAAACGCCGTCGCACAGATTCGCGCCACCTGTTGAGCGGTAACCTAGCCCAACCTATACTGTGGCCGATCCAAACAATCAGCTGTTCTGTTCACACACAGTTCTTTATCGCTCGTCGTAGATTTCATCTTACATCGCGAATAAAAAAAGGATTAATTTCCGTATAATTCTGTAATTCCATTTGATTGCCAGTTGAGTGTATATAGTGTGTAGCAATACCAAATGTTAATTTTATCAAGGAGAAGTGAATACAGAAGACAGCAGGCGTACAGCAAAACAGATAAAACGAGTTTTACTAATAAAACACAGCTATGATGTTTATACGCCCTAGAATACAGCACAAAATTTTACTTAACAACGCTCTCAGAATCGTCTCTGCTGCATCATGTCCACAACGCGAGAATTCTTCTGAAACCAACAGCAGTGACAACAGTGGGTAAGCATCCAAAATTAAAATGAAAAATGATAGCTATTATAATCTATCTTATTTTTACTTCCGCAGTGATAAGCAAACTCGGAGAAAACTAGGACCTTACCTCGCGAGTTTTGCAGCTCTTGGTGGTGCCTACTATTTATATCAGCTGAGAAAAGCCCAGCAAAACCTTCCGGAATTTAGACATGAGCACCGAAGATATGATCTACCGAACTACACGATAAAGGAGATTCACGAGCGTCGAGATCAAGGCTATATCTGGTCTACCTATGGTCGTGGTGTCTATGACCTCACCCAGTATGCCAAGATACATCCCGGCGGTGAAGAGATGATCGCTATGGCAGCCGGTGGATCGTTGGAGCCTTTTTTCATAGAGTATGGTTTCCACCGGACGCCAAAGATATTCGAGTTGCTGGAGTCCACAAGGATAGGTAATTTCGTACACAGTCATATGAATGGACATCATCACCATCATCACCATCGTCATCACGAGAAGCCAGATAGGTGTAAGCCGCCTAAAGTTTGTAAGTGACTTATGATCTCCACGAAATCTTTTATTGTAAATTAAAAAAAAAAAAAAAAAAAAAAAAAAGTATAGCCTAATTATGAATGTTATACGTTTTTGCACTGAGTTGCAAAAAAGATCGTATACCGAAGAGGCTTTACATGATTGGAAGTAAAACTTGTTGAGTCTGAACATAAATTTTGTTCTTTGAAACTGGAAGATTTGAAGCTTTACCCAAAGTACTCGATCGTAAGCTCTATTCCGTGTAAAAGCGACCGTAAGCAGAAGGAAGAAGCGGATGCGACGACGGCTGGACCGACCTGGACTGGCGCTCGTCTTTGTGATATCTTAGGAGATGTGGGTGGGTACTACTATTTAATCGAATGAAATTAAAATGCAACAAAAGATTGAATTTATAATAAAAAATTAATCTTCAATTCATTAACAGAGGACAATGACCTGAGCGAGTACGACGAGCTGGAATTCGAGTGTCTCGATGCAAGCAAGTCCGGCAATGGCTCTTACAACACACGCGTCCCATTGGACAAAGTATTACTTTCTTCTGATACTGAGGGAAAATCTCCGGAACTTGAAGTCCTGCTGGCTTACGAAAAAGACGGCGTCGAGTTAGAGCCCGAACACGGTTATCCCGTTCGAGTAGTAATGCCCCAATTGGCCGGTTCCAGGAACGTGAAGTGGCTCGGCAAGATCGTACTTAAGAAAACGAAAGCTGCGCCAGAGGTTTGTTTGGTCGTTTTTTAATTTCAAAATCTTGATTTCTTTTTGCTTCATGTAAGTTATTTTCTGTTTTAGAATGCCGAAATGCAATAGAAGAGAAATGCTGTAATATGGCATATATGTATTATGAAATTCTACTTAATTCTACAGTTACCATTGCCTTACAAATCTTTAAATGTGATATTTGAATACTTAACGATTGATACGCGAGAGTTTTAACGATAAATACAAATTTGTATATTGCCTTTATATAAAAAATCTTTATTTTTAACTATACACTTTATTCATAGCCAAATCAAAGACAGTATACCGCAAAAGTTGATCAGCAAGCTTTGGCACATTCATCAAATTAGAATAATCAAGAGATCAAAGATAATCACATCTGCGCTAATACAGCCCCTTACACTACTGTTATATCTCTTGAAAATAATCTTCATCGCACTACAAGTTTATACAAAATTATACGTAAGAAACAGCACGCAGGGTAAATTACATCGACGTGGTGGTAGCAGGTTTGTCTTCGAAGCTGCTGGTCGTAGTCGTCGTCGTCGTCGTCGTAGGTTGTTGCATCGTCGTAGGCGTCCTGAGACAAGCGCAAAGACAAAACGGTGCCTGGCAGAAGCGGCACAGAGCACCAGGCAGCTGTACTCCCATCATCAGGCCTCCAGCTATCGCTATGTTCCTACAAAGAAAACGGTTCTTGCTCATTTTTTTTCTCTCATTGCATGCGATAACGTTCTTCTACTGAAAAGAAACTAATTAGCGGCACAATAGAGATGAAAATAAGCGTGCGCTCACGCGAACCATCGCTTATACGGACCGATCCAATGGCGCACGATCGCGTTATATCTCCCGGGAAATTAGATTTTATCTCTCGAAACTTTTCCGTATTTCACGCAATATAATTGCGAGAATAGAAGGGAAGCTGCGCAGCGAAACAATAACGTACAAGTGACAGAAGTGCGTGTCGAAAGACGCATCGAACGAACCCGTGATGAGATAATGAATAGCCCGAGTTATATATAGCATATGCTGTTTTTGTAGCGAGGGGGTGATATATATAGGCGCGCGTATGTATAAGTATTATCGGAACAGCCCCGATGATGATGATGAGCGCGTTCGGGCTATTGTTGCGCCGCCTACTCTCGGTCGCATACATATATGTATAGTGTACAGTCGCATTAAAGCCGAATTAGCGGTGTGTATCTATATGTATACTTGAGGGGTGAGCCCCGAGTAGCATCATGTACACACTCTATATATAATATAGTGGCTCTTACAGCCGCTAAACGCCGGATTCGGGATTTGAAAGCGAGAGAAGCTTTATTGTCTGCGAGCAACGCTGTAATGCTCAGCTGAAGCTCAGCTGTGTTTTTCTTAGGAGATATTATGCTGCGATTACCGTGTGCTCTGGAGTGGGATTTTTGCGGTGACGGATTTGCTGTTATGCTCGATTGACTTCTTGTTAACTAATTCCTTTAGAGGTGCAGTTATTATACTTTTGATTTTCTTGATTATTTTTATATCGCTAAACAGAATTTTCATCCTATGGTAAATAAACGAATGGAATATAATAGAACTATATCATGGTATTTCAAACAGAGGTGGTTTTTGGCGCGCGATGACCGCTCAAACACATAATCTCGGATTGACCAATCATGTGCATGCTTTTATCTCCCAGTAATATTTATTGTTTTTGTCTTCCTGCGCCTTTCTTGAATTCGCTGGGCGCAGCCAGGAGAGAGGGGATGACTGTAGCTGATGTCATTTTGACAATGTATTTTGGCTAGATTATGGGGGCGCTACCATATGTGCACCCAGCCAATAGTGAGCCACTGTGATGTAAAAGACACAAGTAGGATGTTCGACACTTCATTCGACACCTTAGTACAAAGGGAACACTTGGCAAGGATTTAACGTAAACCAAGCAAGCTCTCTATCACAAAGGTAACATCACGCGATGCTTGGTGAATATGAAACGCAATCATTTTTACTATTGAACGTATATTGTACCAATTTTTCATAGATCGGCAAATGGATGATCTACAAGTTTTTGGATGTGTCAGCAGTGTTGGCGCTGTCTCGCCAAACTCTGGATTGAAATTCAAGTGGGAAATTTCTGACTTTCTTGATCACATAGACGAATGTGATTTTAAATCACCGATGTTCCCGGAAAATAGTGCCGACGGAAAGAACAAGTCGTGGACTCTGTGCTTGTTCCAATATGGAGACGATCTCGAAGGACAGGGATGCTTCAATGTTCAGTTATTCAGTACATTAGCTAATGATTCTAGAAAAGATGAGCATAGTTTCACAATTCTCAATAATACAGGTGTGGCGATGGTAAAGAGTACATTATTAGTGAAGGATGACGGTCTAATTAAGGGCGATGCAATATTTGCATCGTCCGATTTTATGCGGGACTTCGTACATGAGAATAAGGCGACGATATTGTGTGAATTAAACATGCCTCCAAGCGAAGAAATAGAACTCGATGAAGAAGAGCAAGTTCCTTCTATCCAGAAAACATACGAGGCTCTTTTCAACAACGCCAAATTCACTGACGTATCCCTTATTTCGGAAAATAAAACCGTGAAGGCGCACAAGTGCATACTCGCAAACAGCAGTTCCGTGTTTAACGCCATGTTTGACGCCGAGATGAAGGAGAAGCGGGAGAACACCGTGGAAATTGATGACATCAAGTACGACGTTGTTGTAGAAATGGTGCGCTATATTTACACAGGAAAGGTTGACGACATGGATACACTGGCCGGCGAACTTGCGGCTGCAGCGGATAAATACGCGCTAGATGAACTCAAGAAGTCATGCGAGAATTCGATATTAAGAAATTTGAGTCTCGATAACGTCGTTCACTGTTCCCAGCTCGCTGACAGACTCAACCTGAACAAACTCAAGGAGAAGACAATTGAGTTTATGGTTGAAAATGCGAAAAACATCACTGACAAACCGGAGTTCAAGTTATTGTCTTTTGATGTTGTGCACGAAGTATGTCGCCGTTTGGCACAAAAATACCAATAGTGAATACCCCATAGCATAGTTTTTTTATATTGTTTATTTCAGTTATATAAGTATATCATTTATATTCTTTTTTTTTTTTATTTTTCATCGATAAATCAACAAAACTAATAATAAAACAATTTTTTTGTTATGATAATGATTTGCAGCGTTCGATTTGATACAAACGAGAAAATACAAAATTGTAGCATCAAACAAATAGTCGAAAATAAAAACTAAACGTCTATTTTATTGATTTTATTAAAAAAAAATATACATATTTTTCGGTTGGGTCCTGCGAGACCAAGGAGCCGAAGATATCGGAAGATAGCGGAGACCGAATATACGGTTAAGTCCTAGGACCCAAGTGAAAGTCAAAGAGAGAATGAGAGAGAGAGAGAGAGAGAGATAGAGAGAGAGAGAGAGAGCGAAGGGGTTGCTGCAACCCCCGCAGGGCAGTCAGTCTTAAGAGAGACTTGGCATGTGACGACGCAACCCGTCCTATTGTGTGCATAGTGTGCGAGAACTTAGCGCTGCGGCAACGAATATAGACTTCATATAGAAGAACGGTTTTGGGTTAAAATGGGCCCATCCCCCCCGGGGGACGAAAGCTTGGGTAACAGGCAGTTAGTTCTGTTACCCAACTGCTCGACGGCGCCACGCGTGGATTCCCTAATATATATAGATATACATGTTCGTATAAGGAAGAGCTTTCCTTAAAACAAACATACTTAAAAGTAATTAAAATAAAACATAAATCCTTAAACCCACATACCCCACGCGCAGCGAGTTTTCAACAGAATATATATATTTTTAATATATCGGCACATTGGGGGAGGGCGAGTGAATGTGAGGAATAAATTTAAAATCAAAATACTATTGTATCAAAACACGCAACTACCCTACAAGCAACGATTTTAAATAAAACCATCTTCCTGAATAATACGTCGGCTCGACGGAGAAAGGCGAGCAAAACGTAGATAATAATCTAAAACTAAAATTCCCAAACCCCTTGTGCCAAAGTATTTTAAAGAGAATGTTTTTTAAATACACGTTCGATCTCTAATAGCATGAAACATTTTTTAAACGTTTTAATAAACACGTTGAGCTTGCAAACCTTAATATGTTTGTGAATTTTTGTTTAAAAAACGTTTAATTAATGTATTTTAAGTCATTGGGTTGTGATCTTTTGTGTGAAATATGTTGCGCTATGTCTAAAAAAATCTAATCATAATTTGTGTTATACAACACTTCGTTTCACTATCATAAGTATGCGTTACTTCGTTATCATTATCGCTCTTGTAAATTTTCCATTAATAAAATCATAAAGTACATGTATTGTACAAACATTTTTTATGCTTTTTATTCAGCGGTCATGCAAAAAAGAATCGATGCTGATGAGAACCAAAACGTTGTTTCGAACAGAGATACATGACATTATTTTTGGCGCGTTATTTCCTAGCCATTAATAACTATTTCAGATCAACCAATCGCAGTATAATTCATGTGCACGCGCCTGTTCCCTCTAATCTTTGTTTTCGTCTCTTTCTCGCTTCGTTAAAGAGTTAACCTAATACTTTGCAGTTACAGTCACGGGAGCGTTAGCAAAGTATTAGTATAAGCTGTAGATATTAAGTATACTTAATTTCGCGTTAATACAAAAATACCAATTGGAAAAGTTCTCCGCGTGTGCCACCACTTATCTATAAAGTCAGACAACTTATAGCAGTTAGTACAGTATAAAGGTATAATCTCTCAATGTCGTTTTGATTCTAATAAATTTTTTCTTTATATAGATTGACAAAATATGGCTTCAAACGTTGTTGGAGATGTCAAGACTATTCCATTGAAAACCGAAATTCTATTCAGATGGAACATTAGTGACTTTATGGACAGATACAGGGACGTGGAAGAATATTTGGAATCGCCGAAATTCACGGAAAACAGTGTCGACAGCAAATTTGAGTGGCATCTGCGTTGGTACCTGAAAGATTCCGAAGGAAATCTAAATAAAAAATTGTTGCTCTATCTATACGCCACTGCGGAGATCAAAGTGTCAGAGTTCAGTTTTGGAATTTTAAACGATGCAGATGACGTGATGGTTGCTAAAATCGTGAAGGAACCTTGTTTTACTGGAACGTGTATAAGCGTTGAATTAACATCACGAGATTTTGTCAATAGTTCACTGAGCGCCATATTAATTTATGATAAAATTACGATAGTGTGCGCGATAACTTTAATGCTTCCTCGCAAAGAACAAGAAATGCTCCTCAAAGAAGTAAAAGAGCAAGCGGAGGATGTTCTTTCTCGTCTCAAAGGCAATTACGATGCTCTTCTTCACGACAATATATTCAGCGATGTGTCTCTCATTTCGGAAGGTAAAGCAGTGAAAGTGCACAAGTACATACTCGCGAACAGCAGTCCAGTATTTGCTGCTATGTTCGAACCAGAGATGAAAGAGACACAGCTGAATAGCGTAGAAATCGCCGATATCAAGTACGATGTTCTCGTGGAAATCATACGTTTTCTTTACACAGGAAAAGTCGAGAACATAGAAAAGCTAGCCGGTGAACTTGCAGCTGCAGCAGACAAATACGCATTGGATGGCCTGAAGAACGCATGCGAGAAGTCGATAACGAAAACTTTGTGCCCCGATAACGTTGTGGAATTTCTCAAATTCGCCGCCAGTCTCCGCATGGATGGACTGAAGGAGAAGGCTATCGAATTTATAATCAGAGATTCAAGTCATATCACTGACAGACCGGATTTTAAATCGTTGCCTTCTGATATCTTGTGTAAAATATGTTCCGCTATGTCTAAAAAGATGCCACAACGGTTTGTTTAGAAAATTTTTATTTTTGTAAATTTTTTTATGAATAAATAAATGAAAGCATAAGTGTACATTATATACGATGTAAAAATAATTTCTCTTTAATGTTTGTTGTTTGCAGTCGACATGATTAATGAATTTCAACATTATTTAATTATTATTTTGATTTTCTAAATGCTGGTTATGGCGTTGATCAAACATAAAAGTATTTATGCATTATGCTCTAAGAGAACTCTTTAATCTTAAGTTCGCTTAAAAAAAAAAAATAGAGTTTAAATCAAAGGAATTAAATCTCACCTAAGATGCTGGTCCTGCTGTGCCTTCTCAAGCCGCTTGTCTTTAGCGCGTCTGTTCTGAAACCAGATCTTGATCTGAGTTTCGGTAAGTTTGAGTCCATTGGCGAGTTCAAATCGTCTTGCTCGCGATATATACTCGCCCCGACGATATTCACTCTCTAGCCTCAGAGTCTGTTCGCTACTGAATGTCGTTCGCTGGCGACGAGGTCGACCCTCTTTTTTCTTTCGCCTCGCCCCTGTGTACAGATAAAAATGTAATTTGATCAAATTTTATTAAATCTTTTTAAATTAATAACAAAAATTATAAGAATTCTTATTTAAATCATCATTTGAAAAAATTCTGTAATAAACGTCTAATATACGGAAACGACTCGAGGAACTATACTCTACACTAAACAGTAAAAAATTGTTTCACCCGCACAAGGGAAGTCAATTACGTATCAAGTAGCGACAAATCTCGCGCTGCACCTCTCAGGCCTCCTCCGCCGATCACCTGTAGGTATATATAGATATCCGATTTCGCGCGTTCACTCATCATCCTCGAATAACATCGCGCGAAGCCCGACTTCCTACTTCACCAAATACATTACACCTCCGCTGCACATCCTAATTACCCGAGATTTTTGTCGAGAAACCCTTTGCCTTAAATTTCCTACGGAAGTTTAAATTTTCAACAAAAAAAATATATATATATATATACGCTGCACATGAACGCAACAAAGCATAAGTACTTTAAAGTTTCGTATACACGTTGCGTGTGTATATATAGAGGGTATACGCGTATTCAGGAGAGGATTACGCGGGCGCTGGACCGGACAATCCCTTTACGCCGCGCGACTTTTGTGCCTATATAAGTAGACACCCCTCGGGATTCGCTGTACATATTCGTATATACTGATATATGCACACTTGCGCGAACAATCAATTACGAGGCATTCGAGGGCAATTGAACGTACGATGCGGCAAGTGTTGATCTCTTCACTCTACTGTATCTGTGTGCTTCGGTGAAGAGTCTCGAAATAAGAACGTATTTCTGGGAAGTTATACAAAAGTATCCTAACGTGTAAACATATTTTTTTAGGAGATGCATTTGAAGAAAATATTGTGCCGTATAAGCATAGCCAGAAATTTACAAGATTTCCGGCGCATCCAAGTCTATAAGATAACGTAAAGTGTATACTTACGTATACCTGCATTTATATATAGGAGTAGTTGAGTGTCGTATATAGATATAAATCAGCGTCGTCGACGGGACATTGAGACGCGGCCAACTGCGTCCGCGTAATCTCATCACAATATCGTCCGCGCGAGGTGGCGAGCCGAGAGGATAAACCCATATACCACCTTCTCTCTCTCCTCGTCTCTCTCTATATATATATCTATACATATACACCTATGCACCCAACCCCGTCTCTGCTTTTATATCAATTTTCATCTTTTTCCCCCTACACCGATATATTTCTACCCGCACCACTGACTCTCTTCATATACGCAATTTAGCTCTACGTGTATTTAATTCGTCGATGTTTATATTCTCACGTTTTTGGTGTAGTTCATATTTGTGCAGGAAAAAAATATGGAAAATCTGGGTCGACATTGTATTCTTTTTTCGCTAAGCAGATTTTCCGAACAATATCTCTACGTATATGCTCGGACTTTACCGTCCGCGGATCTTTGTCGTGTTATCGTTCTTTGCTTCTGAGATTATGTATTTCGTTTGCGTATACGTCCTATTCAATAGGGTATTTTATATAGACATATTTTTCAGATCTAACTAAATATACCTTCTTGGAAGAAGTTGCATACGATGAAAAACCTTATTTTCTTCACACACACACACACACACACACACAGAGACGCGCAAAGCGTCAAACGATCTAAAAATAACTCACAAAAAGCAGCCAATCCTTGAAGGTGTTGCTCGACTCTACTCGCATGGCCGGAAATCCCGTGCAATTGGGCCAGTTGTAGAGGACTCCAGTGTGGAGGCGCTGCCGGTTGTAGAAACAATCGCGGCGCGAACGGCTGTTGCTGCGGCGGCATTTCCGTCGCAAAACCGGCTCGATTTCCACCGACACCACTAGTTTCTTCCTTGGACTTGGCGCAAAGTCGATCGTCGTCTTCGTCGTCGGTGCCGCTAGTGACGTCGATCTCGACCTCTTCTTCTTCGTCGTCCTCATCGTCGGGATTGTTGTTGCTGACCGATGGCTGCTGACGCTCTGTCTCGTAGATGCGAGCAAAGAACTCGCGGGGCAACGACGGTCGAGTCTTCTTCGTAACCACTGAGGTGACGCACATCTTTGACATTTTATTTGTTTATTTACTTTTTTTTTTTGTTGAAATTTTAGGTTATGGGGTTGTTTTGGAGGAGGTCGATATGGTTTTTGGAGTGACTGGATGGTTCGGATTGTCGATGAGGTTCTTTTGTTTGGGCATTGTTGGGATTCTGACAGTTGCTGATGCGGAGAGTTGGAAAAGTCACATTTTTTGGTAACAGCCTCTTTACTTTAATTTTTTAGATCAATAATCGCAATATAATTAAATTTTTAACAACCACACTGAGACGTATTTACGCAACGTACGAAAACTCGATCTAATCAACGACTCGTAATCTCTACAGGTCGGCACGTGCGTATACATCCGTCATTCTCGCGCCGAGGACCGATGCAAAGTGGACCGGGGCTCGAGTGCGTGCAGTTTTGCAGGAAGGAAGGAAGCCGGCGCAACACACGCGGGGGATGATGACCGGTTCCCTTCCCCGCGCTCGACGAGAGAGAGATCTGCGCCCGACTCTATCCGGCCGCTCCCTACTCTTCTGCTTTCTTCCTGCCTCTCGCCCTGCTTTTTTACCCCCGTAAGTTTGGCTCTGCTAATTAATCCCTGTGCTTGTATAGCTATCGTTTTTTCTTGTAATAAGGATATCTCAATATCTATTAGCGGTTGTAGTATTATAAGGAGTATTCAAGGTATTTTTAAATGTAAACGTAGCTGTACGAGTAAAGGATGGATTTTTATTTGTGATGAACTAATTGCAGATTGAAGAAAGAATCAATCATTCTTGGGGTAGGGGGTGCAACGTTCAAGAAGAAAGTGGCCAGAGTAATTCCAGAAGAAGGAGATACAGCCAATGAATGCCCAATTCAGCAGATTGCGCGCTGAGCGGCCGGCTGTGAAAATCTTAAGTATACCGCACCGCTTCTTATTCTTAGGTTTTACATTAGACTTTTATTTCGTCGGCGATTGTACATCGTATACTGTTATTTTCCGATAGTCAAAGAGAGAGATTGGAAACAACAATTTTTAAAAGTATGCTGTTGAATCGTGAATTTATGCAAATGATGAACATAAGCCTTTTTTACTTATAGCTAAATTCACTTAGTAGTTGATATTCATTAGTGTTCGAGCTTTTAACCTACTTCTTTGAAAAATCGCATTTGGTTTAAAATTACATGTAAAATCTTTGCTCAAAGATTTTATACAACGTGACGCGCGACCGCAGCCGCGAGAGTGTCGCCATGTAGTGCGGATGACACCCACGCATGGACTTGCAGGGCGACGTTGCGCGCCAATCGGATTCGGGAACCTACCGACCAATGAGAGCCGCAAGCTCTAATCGACTCGCTAGCTCTCGTCCAATGCCATGACTCTCCCTACTCCGAACTACCCTCGCAGCTCCTTTCATCTCAACCCCTCCAACGACGGGGACAATGTTAGCCGCGATTCGCGCGACTAAGTCGCTTTGTACGCCTCTGCGGGGCTTACGATTATTGTGCGGAAATTGTTATTGCCCGGATTTTCCCGCGGAGCGGCCGGAAAATGAAGAGATGGCGAGCGAGCGAAAAGCTCTGTTTCATGCGCGGCAAGAGAGTGTATGGGTGCTATATTATTATAACCTGCAGATTATTTTGTACAACGAGAGGATGGGTTGGGTGCAAATCGAGCGCTCGTGCACCATTGTCGTGGGCGTCGAGGCGGTAATTTACGCGACTTCGCGTTTCAATTGCACTAATTGGGCTTCTGTGCAGCTGCGCGCGCGCGGATTTTACGCGGCGGATCGCGTTTCGTGATGTCGGTCTAATTTTTTTTTGTCGCTCGCATATGTAATTGTTCGGTGTAAGTAGGCAAGCTTTTTCGAATATCATATGCGCGAGGATTAATTTTGAATTGTCTCGTTTCAGGTACTTTACGGACAATTGTTAAGCAACGTCATATACGACACAGTTAATTCATTAGCGGGTTTGCGGATGTGTAATTGAATATAATATTTGCAAATCTGTTCATTGTGTGAAAAGCGTTGATTGTGATTGATAATGGGAAACGTTGTTGGTTCCGAATATTGATATGTGCATTATCCGAATCATTGTCGTGGCTGAATGCTTTATTGTCGGATTTTGCAATGTGCAAAAATGCTTTTAATCTATTTAAAAACGAATTGAATGGTATTGTGTGCATAAAAAATTAATTAGAGTAAAACTCGGGGCCTGAATAAGGCCCAGATAATCTTTGTTAAATGATTAGTCTTAGATAATATATACAGTAAATCTAATTACGAATTGCGGCGTTTTTACATAATTAGTAATAAATTAATATTCTATATTAAACATATTTTAAATACATGGTTTTTCGACTAAAGTTGCGAGTAAGAAAAAAGCGTAGATAACAAAATCGTCAAATGTAAATTGTGAAAAATAGTATTTTTATATGTTAAGTATGAAAAAAATTCATCGATTATTCATGCCGTCGGAGCGCTGGCTTCGAGTAGTGCTTTTTATGCCATGTCGTACAGGTCCCTTTGGCGCAGAGGATAGCGCGTTGGACTTCTAATCCAAAGGTCGTGGGTTCGATCCCCACAAGGGATGATCATTTCTTTTTTGCTATGTTTTTCGCAATTTGTGTAATAGTTTTGCCAGTATACAATGTCAAATTTTGATCATCGAGTAATTTTCGTCCATTTATGGTGTAATTTTCGGCGACATTAAAATAACTATAATTTCTATAACTGTAAAATAATTTTATACTTATTAAAAATGAACAAATAGCGTTGTAATGCGTGATTGTCAATTTATAAAATACCACTAATAATTGCGACGCATGTGTAATTGTAATTTTGATTGTCCAAAGATCATTAACGTACACTATATACTTCTACAATTTTTTTTGCTGCTGATAAGAATTATCGTTTTACACGAATACTTATGTTCAAAATTAGTTTAAAAAAATTTTTAATTCTATCAATTTCAATAAAAGTTAATCAATTGTAATTTAATTTATGTAAATATTATATTAGTCGATAACTTAGATATCTGCTTATCGGCTCTTTGTTAATCCGTGATTGTGTTTCTAAGACAGGTCAAGCGTATTTTCTCACGCAACATCACCTTTATCTCGAGTAAATTGAATCATTTCAAGATTTTCGACAGCAAAACGGATCTATATGAATAAGAAAACACTATTGGCAAAGTGGCCTTGACGATCGTTCGCCTTTCTCCATCATCAGTGATCAGCATCGTATCTACACGAAGTTCATACATACCTACTAACTTGTCAGAGTCAGCTGTTCCTCGTGTATAAAAGCGTCTATGTATTTAGTAATTTAGTATGTCGTCGTCTCACACACGCGCAAGTGTAGCAACGCATTACGCAGATGAAAAAATGAGAACGTCGTAATTATTTTGGACTCGGCGATGTTGTCCAAAAACTTCCTCGGATAAATATTATTTTTCAAGGGTTTTGTATTTTCTCAATCAAAGACTAAAGAGCCGTTGTCGCAAAATCAACCGAGATGGAGAAGCAAAGATCGAGACAGGTAAGAGAGGTTATGTTTGTTATTTTTTTTTTCGTCTTGTATCAAAACATTGAATTTATAATAAGGCGTCATTGTTTTCTCTTTTGTTATGGATATTGTTGATTTCATTTTTCTTAGTTTCATATAATGAGGAGTCACTCATTGCAGATTATGAATGACTATTGCTGTCCTTTGTTCCCATTTTTACTGAATAACAGTAATTAATTCGATTTGTAATTGTTGCTTGTTTCATCATGTATTTCTTGATTTTTTTTCTTTGTCAATACTGACTTATAGTTGAGAATCTTATGATGTTAATTGCAAAATAGATGATAGTTGACTGCTCAAAAATCAATACATGAATTTTTAATATTTTGTTTGTAGAAGAAGAGAAGGGATCGCATTAGATCAGCAGCCTTAGAGAGACAGACTCCAGATCCTCGAACTTGTGAAGAATTTGAGTGCCTATTAGGAGAATCACCCACCAATTACCCTAGAGGCGAAGGAATTGAAAATATGGAAAGTGAATTACATTCAGCTGCTATTGACACAGGTTTCTATGAGAAGGAAAGTACTGAAATTTTAATTAATACTGCTGAAGAAGAAATGGGTACTTCATCGCAAGTAAGCTTACAATATCAAATATAATTTAATGAATGGCATTATTTGAAAAAACTAATTTAAATATTAGCCACAGGTACAACACACTGTATCAGTCGATGAAGTAGATACAGTTGTTCCAACTGCATCAGCTCCAGCCGAAGATGAACTAGAACAAACATTAGAAGATACTCGAATTAATATTTCCACAATGCAAATAATGACATCTGCTCCAACTGCTCCAGTCCTTGATGACATGCCTCGCATTATTCCTGGTTAGGAAATTGTATTATAATTAAAAAATCATATTAATTCATAATACATGATAAAACTTTTTAGTTCCAGCTCCTCAAGTTTTAGAAAAGCTAGAAGCCGAAAAAAGATCAATTAAGCAAGTAGAACCTCAAGAAAAAAGTGTGAATGTTAATCACAAAATAGTAAAGCCTTTCACCGAAGCTCAACTAGCTGCGTTATACAGTAATCAAGAATTAAATGTAGTTGAAGCTTTTGTCAATGAATTTGTTGAGTTTCAACTTCGTAATCACGCAGTAAGACAGCAGCACAAACTTCATGAACTTCTCATGAACTATCTCAGAGTGAGGAATCACTTAATAGTCAATTCACATGAACTGGAAAGTCTGAAAAAAGCCTGCAAGGAAACGCAAAAGCAGCTCTGGTGCCTTGACAAAGCCTCCATAACCGAGACAGGCGAGTGTCAGGATGGTAATCCGGTGAGCGCGACGCACGAATATTCAATCGCCCACTTCAATCAGCAAACCCTCGTCGCTTTAACGCGCAATCTTTCCGCCATAAAAGAATCGCTGCACAATGTACAAGCGCTTTACTGCTACGAAGCTGAGACTTTACGCCTTCAAATTGAGCATTACGTTCAGGTATGTAGATTTGACGTATGTAACGCAACATTTTTCTCAAGTCAGTGCCCTAATTTTCATCTATTTATCATTGTAGCGCGTCTGTATGTCTTGTAAAGAGTTTGCGAATCTTGCTGCCAACGCTCCCGTGAGTCTTGCACTGCATCAGCCGGCCTCTCATGCAATTCCTCAGTTGGTCGAGCTGAGGATGTGTATAACTATACTCTTTAATTTTCAAAGAAGAATTTTGAAAGATGGAAAGTTCGTCGGAGACTCGAGAGAGTGGTTGTCCAAACTCGTCGCTGTATTGTTGAGGTAAATAAAAGAAACGATCATAATATGAAAATCTTCGCTTAATCAGTGGTTAACTTAATAGCTTTTGATTTGAAAAATTTCAGAGTAGCAACTTGGCAGGATCATCTCTTCCTATTGAGCCACATACTGAGGTGCCCTGGTGGAGTAGCAAATTGGGCACGGGGTTACGTTCAAGTTCCCGTGCCCATCAGAACCAGCACCAGAGTTCTGAGTACGTCGCCTCTGAACGATCCTCACCTCGACCACATTGTCGCTACGTTGGCCGTTATTCTGATGCCCGTTAAGGAGAGAGAAAAGTTTCTCGAGCAGGTGCAAATAGCGCTACAAGACACAGGAAACACTCAGGGCGACACTGTCTGGGTGATGCTTGACGAGGAGGGTGAAGAAGACGAAGACATCGCTAACATAGGGGCAAATCTCTCCGAGAGCGATCTGATTTCCCTGCTCCACCAAATTCCCCTCGACAAGTTGTTCGAACAAGCGCTGTACATCGAACACGATAGCAACGAGGACTACAGGCAGGACCGTAGCTCTATAACCGAGTACCACATGCTCAGGATTTTTGCCTTCTCTACCGTTATAGTTAGACTGTTAAAGAAGGGACTCAAAACCTATGACTCTCCGAGGTATCGACAGTTGGCCAAGAGGCTGAGTGCCCTTATACGCGACGTCGTCCAGTACGCCAGCGACTTGTGGGAGTCATTCGATAAGAATCAGGCAACGGATCCGTCGATGCTCGTAAGACTTCAGACTGAGTACGACTGTTTCTTCCTGCGAGCAACCTTGTGCATATTCTCGTCCCGTCGTCTTGGAGCTTGGCAGTACTTGGCAGCCATACCATATCGTATCGTTTCGCTGTCTACTCTTTGGCAAATATTTCATATCTTACATATTGACTCTGTACCCAACGACTTACTCAACCCTGATGCTGTAGCAGGTATGTTGGAATTCATCTCTTGATTTACAGTAGTGATTGTCATTTTTAATTTTCACAATTTTTGTTTATTGTAGAATGGGAGATTGAGTTAAACTCGCCCACTCTGAGGAAGCAATTTGAAGAGAAGCTCAGCAACCTGCCTGGGGATGAATCTTACTTCTTACTGACTACTTTTGCCAATATGGCTATGGCAAGATCTAATCAAGACTACGAATTCGTTCGTGCAACGACCATCGATCTTTTCCAGGTTCGATTCGTTATAATCAACAAACTATTTTAAATAATATGTATTTTTTAAACAAACAAAATATTACTGCTTGCAGATCGGATTTCTCAGTTCAAAGACTCAAGATTCTTGCTCGAAAGACGCAAGGTCGCTTTTGTCGAATCTCACGAGTAAATACCCCTCGCTCTTGTCGGATATTATCTCGAAACTCAAAGATAATTTCGTATCCGTCGGAAAACTGAGTTTATACCTTTTCACGGAATTAAGTATAACTCGTTGGGTTCCTAAAGATGAAGATTTTCGAATTCTCTCTAGCTGGTTGCATCAATTTCCACTGTCTTCGACGGAAAGTCATCTAGCTCGACTGATTATTTCGCACTTGAATTGGGGATTTGACAAGTAAGCACTAAACAACAATCTTCTAGAAATTAATTTCTCTTGATATAAAAAAATTACTCCCGTTTCTTTGTAGTTTCGAAAACTTGTATTTACCACTTGATCTTCATCGGAGAGTAGCCTTACTCATCGTCGAACTGAGCTTAAAATATGTTCCTGAAAATACTCCAGCTCAAACTGCCTCAATACTGACTGAAGGAGTAAAGCAGGTAAGCCACATAATTCATCATATGCCATTATTTTAAGATGAAATGAAATAAACCAACGTTCCTTCTCAGGTTTCCTCAATGGTTCGTCCACAAAGTAACGAGCAAGCGTTCTCGATCTGGGCCTGGGATACACTAGCGCGTCTGCGTCTGCACCAGCTTGAGCAATCGGAGGCTGCCTGCCAGTATGCTATCTCGAGTCCAGGACAAGCGTTTTCGTGTATTCCCGATCTCGACGCCGACGCGAGTCTCGAGGTCCTTGTCACCGGCCTACGGGATAAGCAGCCGATAGCCTGCTATGCCGCGACAAGGATGACTCTCTATGGACATTCGGTGCCGCTTGTCTGCACAAAAGGCTTCGAGCTACTGCAGGTGAAGATTGTTCTCAATATTCTAGATTTTATTTTCTAGATGTTATTATGACAGAAATTTTTTTTCTTTAAAGGTGTTGCAATCGTACTACAAGTACGAGCAGGTGGTGATAACGTTGAGCGATTTGGTCCCACTGTTTCTTGAGTGTCCAGAGTCGTTACTGAAGAATGAAAAGTTCATGAGCATAATCGTAGGGTTGGTCCAAGCGGACAGAACCTACATGAAGATGGCAAAAAATCTGATTTCGCCGGATTTCCCTGGTCCCATACTCAAAATCTTCGCCAACATGATCGAGTATCAGCTTCAGAGCTCAAGAAGATTTTGCTTACAATCTCCCGACCCCCTGGTCAAACTGTGGTTGAATATCCTCGTTTTGATACCAGATTGGAATCGCGATCAGAGTATCATGTATTTAATAGATACATTGATACGAGCTTCATTTTTCCATCTGGGTGCCCAGGCAGTAACGGAAAATATTTTTCAGAATCTCTTTTCGGTAAGACTTCCAGAATCTTTTTTAACTTAATAATAATAAATGCAAATTGCAATTTTGTTATTACACAAACATTGTTTCGTATTAGCTCGCCTCTGCCGGAAGCAATGAGGTAAATATATTCTAAATCAAAAGACTGAGTAATGTAATGTGTCTGCTCGCAAATCACTGTGTACATTTTTATTTATTTTGATCGCATTTTTCGTTTGAAATTATTTATGCCATGTCTGTTGTAATGTCTACAAAATACAGTATACTTAGTCTTTATTTGGAAGATTTTATTTTCAAAATGCTGCATCCAATGTTTGTCTTCATACCGAATACTCAATCTTTATAATTTACTAAATGAATTGTCGAACTTTATAGAACATCGCTAATGGCCGCAACACCGGCTCTGGTTTTGGTTCCTTCCTGAGCTGGGCAACAGGCTCATCCCAATCGCCGAGTCTTCTGGGCGGTTCGATCCAGTCGATCTGGGTGGCTTACCAGATCCTTCGCACTGAGCAACAAGAACGTGAAATCAAAACAGGTCTGTGGCGCGAACTATTGCGCGAACTTGCACTACAGTCCAAGACTTCGCTTGACGCTGCCCTCAAGGTACGATTAATCGTATTTACCGATTTCATGGGTGATAATTTTTGACGCTAATTATGCGATCTTACTACTTTGTAGAAAGCATGTGCAACAGTGAAAATGCAACCATTCGGAGCTAATAGCCTGGCGATTTATCGATGGTCCCAGCAGGCGCTCGATACCCCTATGGATCATCCGCTTCTACCGCTACTGTGGCAGAACTTTTTCAATCTGTTTTTGGCGCGAGTTTCTAGCACAACAGGGTACGAAATTGATATTTATATTGTGTAGATTTTATGCTAACGGTACAAATCTAATTCAATCGTTTCTTTTTTAGCGCTGTCGATAAAGGAGGCGTCGGAGATAAATTTTTCGAAGGCATGATCAATCTGAGCTACTTGAAAAAGTTAAAGAAACGACTGCTCGATACAACAGAGTATTTCCAAGTGAAAGGAGAAAAAGGTCTTGACGACGGCAAACCAATCACTGATGAACGACGGGTATTTTACCTCGACACTGCCAAGTACGTAGCAAATTGTTGACTTTAAATCGATTCACACAGTAACTCTATAAATACGTATTAAATGATTATATCTCATTCAGGTATTATAAGACTTTGAGCCTGTGGCTGGAAGAACCACGTCTCCAAGAACCTGGGCTGTACCTACCCGCCTTTCCTCCACAGTACATGTCCCAAAAATTAGTTTTGATTTTACAGAATAATGAGGTATGACCTATGGTTTAATTCAGCTCTCATCACTCAGCAGTTATTAAATTATTTACATTATTCTTTGTCCATCACAGAATCCGTGGCTGGAGTACGTTGACTACTGGTTAGTACAGCGCAGTCAGCTACAATCACTACAGGAATGGCAACGTTGCTGTCATCGTGAACCTAGTGATATGACTGCCAAACTACCTAGTCAGACCCCAACAACACCGCTGGAACCGGCTGATCCATTACAGCGCATTTTCCGACGGCTCAACAGTTACGAGCAGCCAATACCTCCGCCTCCACTAAGTCGTCACAATCCAATCGTCGGCTACGTCCCTCCAGATGCACTTTATGATCCTGATGCTTTGGTCGATCTCGTCAAGCCCCACCTAAAAGTAATCCTCGACTACGCGCAGACCTTCAACCTCATGGTGTCAGAGCACACGGCCGTTGACTGCAATTTTCTCGAACTCGTTCCAACGCTCTACAAGGAAATCGAGAATCAGGTTACCCTTCACGCGCTCTGCGATCCTGCGCCTGGTGGTCAACGTCGCTCGCGCTCTGGTACACCTCCGATCGTGCACTGCGCTGGTGCAGCAGTTATCAGAATTAAGGTTTCCGAAGCTCGGGTCAGCGATGGCGTCGATCAAATGATCAGTCAGAATCGCGCCGAGTACGAGAATTTGTTAGTCAAAGCTAGTCAGCCGCCGCCAAGCAAAGTTACTCAGGGCTGTGCCTTCACCGATCATCTTATTGCGTAAGTACATTGATAGATGGAGACTAAAAAATTTACCAAGAATGTTTGTTATTATTTTACCGTGACGATCATTTACAGATTGCTGGAGCATGAGCTGAATATCAATCGCACTACCGAGAACTCCGTGATACTCCGCAAGGTACAGGAGTCTGGCGTAAGGCTCTTCTATCATCTAGTGCAGTTCTACACGGAAGAGGCTGCATTGTGTCCACCTACGAAGCAGCTCATCACCACGTGCATCGAGAAGTTGGGCCAGGTAGGTTTGAGAATATCTTGAATTACTCTAAACTCCTTAAAAAATATAGTTTAGTCTAATGTTTATTTTTAAAGCTGTTCGTGAGCGGAGAGGAAAGTCAAGGTCCACGATTGCTGAATACGATTATGGAACGGCCTAATCTTGGCGGTTTGTTGGGACCTCACTTTACCCCGGTTGCCGGGGGTGCTTCGACCTTCCTACAGATGTACCAGACAGTTGTCGATCTAGCCACTGGTAACAACGTCGATCTCTGTTTCGTCCTGCTTACTAAGGTCCGTTTATATGAAAATTTGTGCAATCAATAGTGATAAAGTAAAAAATTACTATGAAAATAAATATTTTATTCGAATATGCAGTTTGACGTGGGCAGCTGGCTGAACTACCGTCGCCCACGACTGAGCGAGCGTTCGACCTTCATTGATCTGGTTATGCGTGCGTTGTGCAATATCGGACTACAACCGGAGGACGATAGACTGGTTCTGCACGAACTTTTCCGGAACCACTTGCGTTTGGTACTGCTGCACGAATTCCCGGAGCACTATGGCGAGGTACTGAGTGCGGTACTGCGTGGCAGCGAAAGCCAGAGTCTTTCCATGGATGTCTGGCGGGATCTGCTTGGTGCGCTCAGCGGACGACCCCGAAACGCGCCGCCCATACTACACAGCGGAAAGGCTCGCGAGGAGATTAGGCGATATGCTACTGAGCAGAGATTACTCTCCCGACAAGAGGTAGTTATTGATAAGTTTTGCAATGATCAAATAAGTTTTAAAAGATTCTCGAGAAATAACGATGTATCGATGTGATTATTAGATTCACGACACGGCGGTTTTACTGAGTAAGCACTTCATGAACGAGCGACTGCAATACGGCCTCTACGGATTGTACCCCAAGTACAGGATCTACAATGAACCCCTCACAATGTTCCTAGGAATGATTGGACATGCTTTAGTTGTCTTGACTCTGCAGTCTGACAGGGGAACCTTGGCCGATCAACGTGAGTGTCATTTCAGTTGTTTATGCGCTTATATGCGTTTTTGAAAAATCGATTATACAATATTAATTTAATTCTAGTTTGTGAGAAGATCTGGCCAGTATTAAGTGACATGTTCGCTCCATGGATAACTCCATACTGGACGCGAAACCTACGCGAGCCCACAGCTGCCTGGATCCAGCAGCTCACAGATGATCGTTCAGTCTTACTCCCCTGGATTATCACCGACGGTCCTTATGCCAACCGAACGGTCTCAATGTTTGTCGAGTGTATTCGCTTTATCATCGATACCATGCCTGCATCCAACAAAGTTTTAAGCTTTCTCTGGCAGTTCTATGTCTCGAATTACGCACACGCGTCTATCAAGGATCATGTGCTTAACGTCATACACGGTAACCTCTTGTCTTTACCCTGGGATAGATTCAACCCGAGCGTCGCCGATGTTGAGTTCATGGTCAAGGTAAGTTTCGAAATGGATGATTTGTCAAACTATCAGTATTACTTACGTTCTTTTTTTCTTAACGTGTAGGTGATAGACCAGTACTTACCCGATAGTCACCTATTCCTTGGGAGCGTCTTCACGAGCGTCAACTGGTCGCAGTGGATGTCGGAGTTGATGTCGACGCAAGCTCTGCCGGTCGCCGGTCGCGTTCACGTCTGTCTTCTTAATCTCTTGGTAAAACTCTCGAACGAACCGAATGTCCGACAGAATGATCGAGCGCTCAAGCTCATGCAGGAGGCCGAAAAGTTTTCCTGGCATTTGGTAGATGCGCTGGCCTATGATCAGGTTATCAATTGGCACGTCATGAGTTGTGATCCTCGAGTCGTGCTAAGTCTCACTGCCGATCAAAATCATCCCCTCGACATAGCTGTTAATAAGTACGATTTTGCCAAATTTATGATTTAGAATCTGTGTGACCTTTTGGATTAACTGTGTATAATAAAATCTTTTTTAAGTTTGCTGAAAGTGGTAGCGGCCTACGATCCTACAGTCACGCACTTCCACCCGACAACGCTGAAGAAACGCCAGATGTACGTGAGATCGTCTGTTAAGTTGTTGGTCAACTGCACTACGCGTTACAAGTCTCTCGTTTCGATGAACATAAAGGCCTTCACAAATGCATTATCTAGGATGCTCGACGACATGGAAGCGATTATTATGAGCAGTAAGTTACATCATTGTGTATGCTGAAAGCTGAAATCATTAGATCTAACAATTAAATTTATGCAAATCCGCAGCTGTCTCGGAACCGCAACAGGTGCCAGAGGCCGGTCTACTGGTAACAGAGTTGCTGCATTCGGTGAATCAGAGCAACGTACTCGTTGAACAATTGCGCACTAGCTGGGCAAACTGGTTGCTACAGCGCTCGGCATCCAGTCCCATTCTTTTAGGTATCCTACGCGTTATCGGAATCGCCGTGGCCTCGCCCTCGACCCTCGGCGAGATCATGGAAGCCGCTCTTGATGCCTACTTCAAGCAAACTAGTAAGTATTGAACATTTTTAAATTAACATTGACCTGCTTCGATTTCTAGTTTACTTGACTAAATTTTCATTCTACAGTGGTTGAAGACATAAGGCCAACGTGGGCAGCGGTGCTTACAGTTCTTCAACCTGTTGTACCGCGTCAGCCGCCTGTAGAAGGTGTACTAGTGGCTGAGGGTCGGATTCTTGCTCTCTACGCAATTTTCCTGAAACGACTGCCGTCCTGTCGCGACATTCGGGAGGAAGGTATGCTCCTCACCAACCTCATCGATTGGATCACTGCCATTAAGCCTACGTAAGTAATCTCCACCCTCGCTCTTTGTAAATAGACAAAACGGATAAAAATATAATTAACCATTTATTTTTTCGGACAGAGACGCGATTGAGGAGAAACTTCCTCTCCTGTGGGCGAAAGCGCTCGAGCTGATCTACCGGCAGTGCCAGTACAGCGAGAGCACGGTAATAGCTGCTCGAGCGCTCAAAGGATTAGCCAGAGCCCTTCTGGTTGTAGCTGACGACGCAGGTCAGGGATGGAACATCCTCGGCGCCATCGGCCTAAGAAAAGGTTCCCAGCTCTCTACGAGGTACTTTGTTGCTACATCTTTTCTACAACGACAATCAAATCATTCAATTATAATCAATCGTGAGTATGAATTACAGGTGCAAGTTCTTGAGCCGAGCTCTCGCGGTGTACTGTTTGGCGCAGCTGCCTGAATCCAAGCCCGGATCGTCAGATCAGCAGCAACAAACGCAGTCCTCCCAGTCGCAAATTGTACGCTTTACACCGCACTCGCCGGGAGTCGCGCCTCCTCGTGCCACAAGCGAGTCCGGAGACGGTCAGTCGACACCGTTGAACAATGGAGTGATGGAGGTGCGCCCAAGCGCCGAAGCTGTCCGGGCAATGCAGAGTCTCGAAGCACTTCTGATGAACAAACAATACGCGGAGCTTCGCTCCGATATCGAGCAGTCCATCAGGATGATTCGCGACTCGGCCAACTCGCTGCATAACGCAGTTGAGGTTTGCGGAGCCCTAGTTGCCGAGATCTACAGCCAGCGATACCTGCATGCCCTGACCGAGTGAGGATGGCTGCTTAGGTCCTGCTGCGCCAGCATGAGCTTCGACTTCGATCACTTTGCCGGATGAGCGGTTCGCGTTCGTTTTATTTCTTCTATTGAGAACGGTCGGAGGTTGAATCTCCTAGAGTGAAATGATTATTCGTTGTTAGAGATTATTAATATTGACCAAATTAAGGTTACATATACAAAGCTAATACGACGATAAATATATCCATTTTGGATTTGTAAATTGAATCGATATGTAAATAGCTGTTGTTAATCTAAACGTGTATAAAACGTTATTGAAAGTGTTTGATTCGACGAAATTCGCATTACGATTTTATAAAGGACGTTAAAATTTATCGTATTGTTGACGAATAATTTATTATGTGATTATAAGCCTTCTATAATTTTGACGGGTTTTTATATGCCCGGTAAAGTGATCGAAAAAATTTGCCTACAGAATCGCTGGACACCACTGTGAGCTTTAATTTTTTTGCTTTAAATCTAGTCACAAAGTCTCCATTTTCATGACTCGTTACGTAATCTAAACAGTATGTAATATGCAACTCGATTTCTTCAAAATGAAAACAGTAGGCGTTATGGTTATTTTTATAAAGGAAGTAAGTATAAATAGAGAATAAAAACCATTGATAGTTGTAATAAATTTTGTAGTGGAGCTTTACTTCTTTCTTACAACGTTACTTATAAACGTTCGAAAAACGAGATTGTGATTGCAATGCTCAATACGAAAACAAAGTTCTTGAAAATGTTGAATGATTTTATGCATTATAACGCACTGAATGACTATTCGAATGTTACTAGAGCTCCACTTGAAATATGCATATATTAATTATAGATACAAAATAACAGATTCATGATATATTAGATTGTAAGATAATTTTTGTTTATGTTTCGAGCCTTGAATCAGACTGACAGGGCCGATCGCTCGATTCGCTCGAAAACACGTGGGCTGTGTCCTATAACACACATTTCATTGTTTATTATAAAACTATATAATATACGTATCAGCGTATAGCGTTCAATATATAAATAATATTTAAAAGGGTTATTACGAAATTACACCTTTCTCTGTATTTACTACGACAGAATTATTAAATTACACTTTAAAATTTATGAAACATGAGACATTTTCTTCTACCCAATCATTTAACTTAATTTATATATAACTAGATTCTAAGCAAAGTATAACCTTTTCGACTGTTTTTCAAATTAAATTCTTTGATAACGCTCTGAATTTAGCTTTAGAGCTTCAATTCGATACTAATCGCTGTCTCCCTTTTATAGATGGATGGATTCAATTTTTATTTTTATCAAAATAAAGTAGTGTGATGTATAGATCAGTACTCAGTTACAGTAAAAAATACACTTAAAGCAGTAGTTCATTGGATTAACATTTGATGTCTTGTTAGTTAAAAACAAAAAATGTATTTATTTTAAAAACTTAAAATAATTTTATTGCGTTTCACTAGAAAAAATAAATTTTATTTGTCAATTTTTACTGTCTCTTTTAAAAGAATACGTCACTTTAGCAAGTACTAGAAGCTGCAGTAGAAGTGTCTACAGCAGCTATACTTGCAGAGTTTCTGCACTCTTTCAAAACCTCTGAGATATCTTCACTTTTCATATCCACTACTTCACATTCGAACTCATCTGCAAAGGCTCTCCTGAACACTGGTATAGCGTCTTCTATTCTGACATTGGCAGATAACTCCTTGCTCAAACTTGTCACTCCTTTTTCTTCAATTCCACAAGGCACTATGTGATCGAACCACCTGAGGTCTGTGTTGCAATTGAGGGCGAATCCGTGACTCGTAACATACCGACTGGCATGGATTCCAATAGCACAAATTTTTCTGTCTTCTATCCACACACCGGTATCAGGTGACGTCTCTCCTTTTAGTCCAAATTCTGCACACAGTCGAATAATCGTTTTTTCGATTTGTGATACGTAACAGCGCACGTTTGTACGAAACTCTTTTAGATCAATTATTGGATACGCCACTAGTTGACCAGGTCCGTGAAAAGTAACAAGACCTCCACGATTTGTACGGTAGAAGTCCGCGTTGAGAGCACGCAGACGAGATTCGTCTTCCTCATCGTAGCCTTTGTTTCGAATGCCAACCGTATAGACCGGATTGTGTTCCAAAAGTACCACACTATTAGGAGTGTCGTACAGGTGTCGATCCCGGTGGCGTTGAACGAGGGCTTTCTGCAGCTGGAGGCCAGCCCCGTAACTCAGACGGCCTGCCCAAAAAACTTTGACTAATCTTGAAGTCATTTTTTATAATAAAAATTCGTTTTTTTGCTGATACTCAGTAAATTTGATTATTGATTCTCATCTTAATAATTTCATTTGTACTTCTAGATTTGTTCATTCGTTACAACTAATTTTCAGAGGGAGAGAGTTTCTGAACTTGAGATTACGAGAAAAACGCCACCGCGGCCGCCGCTTCTTGCTCCTCTAATCTTGCCTGATTTAGGACTTCTTGCTGCTCTATTGTCAGGTGAAGAAGTAGTGAGACCTGATATATATATATATATATATATTTCATTAATAGGTTTTCATATAAAGGCAACTATTCAATTTTATTAAAAAAGAAACTTACATAAGCATCAGTGGCAGCATATAATTTCTGTATGTTACTAAGTGGCTGAATATGCCATTTACTTCTTCGTACAGATGAATCCTTACTTATTCGTCTTTTTAACTATAATAAAAATACCGTTATCAATATTCATATAATCAATTAAAGTAAATTATCAAAATCTCTATTCATACCAAATATGCTGTCAAGCGTTCCAAACTCCAGCGACAAGATCTATTTAGAACTGAATTTGCATATGGGCCACAGTCTAGACAATTATTGTCAACAACTTTCTGTCCTGGAAATTCTTTGAAATCTCTTGTCAATTTCCAAACGTCGCTGTAAGCATTTTTCATAATAATAAGAACACAATATTCTCACTTATACATAATAGAAATAGACTCATCTTTATTAAAAACTTACTTCTTGATGTTAACTCCAACAAGTTTGACTTTAGAATGGCTTAGTAGTGCAATCAAGCTTGCAGGTAATTTTTTAAGATTGTATATGTGCAATAAGTGGCACTCGTTTTCATTCAAGCAAATCTGAGCCAAGGCAGTTTTTCCACTTCCAGTTTGAAAGCTAAATGGCCACTCCAAGTCAAAGCCAATTGCAACAACACGATCTTTACTATTTTCAACTTCAGTTCTTGAAAAGATATAAGAGTAAAATCAATGAATGCGATTTGTAATATTATGAATAAAAATCAAGTAATACAAACTTACAACAATGTATCACAGACACGGGCACAATCATGAAATTCATTAACGTAATTTATTTGACCGTTAAATAAAATTGGAGGCAGATCTTCAATGTCTGGTTCTCTTGGAACTGGTACTTCCACTGGCTGCCCCAAAATACAAACATATACATTAATATAAATTAAGCAAAGCTAATGCACACATTACTTTTCAGAAGTTAATGTTACCTTTTCACCAGGTGGGAGGTTTCTAGCTGACCGTCTAAGACCTGAAGGCTGTACTACTTTTTTATTTTTTTGCAACTCCTATTAACACAGACAATGTAAATTTGTATGTATCAAATACGAGACTAAAACTAGTTTTAAACATAATGCCGATATATAAATAAAGTAAGTACCTGTTTATTCTGAGACTGATTTTTCACTGGTTCATTTTTCACTTGGACCTTTTTCAAAATATTCTCATCAAGTGGTTCAAGTTGTACTCTCAGAGTAGACTTGAGCTTTTTGGCTTCGCTCTCATCACTGTTTTCCTTTGCCTCTTTCTCCTTCTTGTTCTTGTTCTGTAAACAATGATCATCAGTACGGACTGATCGAAAAACAAGAATTATGAAATTTTTTGTTAGCTACACTATCTCGTTACGACAGCGACGATAAACTTGTGAAATATCGACGTCCATATTATATATATATATATATATATATATATAGATAGATAAAGACCGCTATACCCTCAAGAAAAATTAAACAAACTTGACGTAAACATAATCAGTATAAACAAACCCCACCTCCTTAAGGAAAGAACTGCAGAACTCGGCAAAAACTATAAGCAACAACAGTTCGCGAGAGTAAAAAGCTCACGTAATCGCGCGCGAGCTACTAACCTCTCGCACGCTCTCCTCTCAACTAACTAACCTCTTTGAGCCAA
This sequence comes from Pteromalus puparum, assembly GCA_012977825.3. NCBI lineage: Eukaryota > Metazoa > Arthropoda > Insecta > Hymenoptera > Pteromalidae > Pteromalus > Pteromalus puparum. Next base: position 81,508,438 of record CM053170.1, on the reverse strand, counting down.
GCGGTTATCGGCCGCGGCTGCCTCGTCGAGGCGGCAATCGCAGTACTGGCCGTCCGTTTCGACATACTTTTTGATAGATATACACTTTATACACTTGTATATGAACAGACGGTCTTTCGCACTCGCGCCGCGACGATAAGAAGCGAGATTCGCTGTTTTCGCGTAGATAAGACGCGACCAAAAAATAGGTACTTATTCGAACAGCTGCTATTTCTTAACTGACACGCGAGAGTAGCAGAGGATTGTTTACGTCCGATAAACTGGAGTTTCCCGCCTAAAACTTGGAGCAGATAGCAGAGACATCTATATATATTGTCTTCTCTGCTGTTGCCTTTTTTCGGTATTAAGCGCACGTGCGCGCGTGCTCCCGCAATTTCGAAACTTCTGCGCAGGTTTTAAATTTTTTCAAATTTCTATCTAATAAAAAAATGGATTCGAAAAACTTAATTTTTTTACAAAAATTTTATTTGAAAATAAATACCAAACTTTCAGAAAAATTAAAAAATGTAATAAATACAGGTATAAAATATATGATTCTGTTCATTATTTTATCATTATGATGTATTAGAACTTGTTGTAGCCGTTTCAGGTAAGCCTTCAGTATCTAGGAGATGATCGTAACTCTTATATGGTCCATCTCCTACTTTCGTGTGAATAATATACTTCAATTTACCAGGTGATTGCTGGGTAAATTTTAGTTTTCGTAAAAGTTCCTAAAAGCAGCATAATTGTTGATCGATACTCAATTGACATGCAAAAAAAATTTTTTAAATAAAAATTAACCTTGTTAGTCACAGATTGAACATCGATCCCTTTTCGAAATCCTTTACATATTTCAGTAGCTGATGGTGGAAAATAATGCTCCAAAACTCCAATAAATTCTGGAACGTTCTCTTTTAACAAAAATAATGTTGCATTTGAACTAGTATCAAACGTATAAGCTACCTTTGATAAATAAAAATTTATATATTATTTATAATTCGTTATTTTATCCAAGCACATTGGGTATATATTAGTTTAGTTTTAAATTATATTACCTTTATTTCTTTATCAACATCATTGTATTCATGAACAAGATCAATAATAAGATGTGAAGTGTCATTTAAGTATATACTTGGTGGAAAAGAATCCATGCAAGCTGCATGTATTTGATTAGATTCCTTCATTGTCAAAGTGGCAAAATTATAAAAATTCTTGGAAACAATAGATTCTGTCATACTTATAATTTTATATGGAATTTTTTCTGCTCTGTATTTAAAAAATTCAGAACTTTGTGTACTATCAGTTCTACTGCTAAATTTCTTCTTGTTCAAATCATTCACCACTAATATTAAGATTCTCATATGAGGCCAATGACATGAAGGATTTATTGTGCTTGCAATACCCTCAAATCCTTTCATAGGACCCTTAGTCCAATAGACAAAGCCTCCACAAGTGCTTCTACATGCTGATCCATAGCTTGCTCTTACCAATCCACTGATATCTGCCTATAAAAAATAATAAAATAAAGATGATTTTGTACTTACTGGTCTATTTTATATTAATGTGAATTATGTTTCATTAAAAGAATTTACTTCATAGTTATAAAGGCTTGCAAGAGCTTTAACAATACCAACACACTCTATATCAAATGAGGGTGTAAAACCAACATCAGTGGCAAAATTATTTACTGAGCAAATGTGAATTTTCCATTGTTTAATTTCTCTTGCTTGTCTGGCTGCCTTTCTCACTATAATTATATACAAAGTACATAGAATATAACAATTTAAAAAATATTGCATTTTAAACATATCCTTTTCTTTTTAATTAACTTACGCATTCGTATACAGTTTTTCAATTTAGGATTATCCATGGATTCTTCGCTGAAAATTGAAATAAACTTTCAGTATTAGATAGAAAAGTTTCTATTATTGTTTAAACGATTTAATTCTTACCGTCCATTCAACCACATTTTATCCTCCGTAAAATCTGGACTAGCCATAACAGTTGTTTTGGCATAAAACTGCAACAAATAAAACATTTTATTGTTATTTTGGAAGACTTTTGTAAAAAATTTAATGTTGATAAAAAATTGTGTTTACATGCTGAGTATCCAATGTAACACTGATTGAATCATTCATTGGAATATAATGTGTTTCACTTGGATGACCCCCTAAAAAAAAATATATATATATATATATATATACCTAAAAGTGGTTCAAGATATACTATATTTTATAATATCATACAGCTGCCTGCGCTGCAATAATGGGTTTCTATACAAAAAGTTATCTAACAGCTACTCAAATAGATCCTTTTAAACTTATTCAAATATATCCATTCCATTCAAATATAATTGTTAATGTCAATAAATTAAATTAGTTACTCATTAAATATGAATCATGCAATAAAATTAAACGAAGAATAAAGGAAATTAAATTAAACAAAAGTTAAAAATAGAAAATTGGATATCAAAACAATGGAAAGTTTTGGCACAAGTTTTGGAAACAAGTGGCACTTGTCAACAACATTGTAAACATCGCATTCGTGTGTCAAGTAACCGTTAAAATTTAACCGCATTCGGAAAATCTTAAATCTAATGAGAACAAAAAGTAATTCATAAATATTATCATACGTAAAAATACTTACAGCTTTTAATAACGGCGATGTGCGCCGGTGTGATGAACGTAGCGACGACGCTCTGCATTTTCGAAACTCCAGTAGGTAGGTATTAGTCTCTGTCGATCCGAAAGTCCGTCTGACAACTGAATAACGTGCCTGACCGAAGTGTATTATGAACAGAACTCACCGCGTTCTCTATGTTTACTATCCGCGTTCGATAATAAGTTTGCCCCCCGCGACCCTCGCGCACGTTATGTGAAACCGTCCAAATTTAAACATCCGAAATTCAAACGCACGCGTTCTTATAGCTTCTTCATATATATACCTATGTTTTTCTCGCGAACGCGCGGTGATCGAACTGCCTCCTCAGATCAGCTGATTCCCAGGTGACCAAAACAATGGCTCTGATTTCTGATCTTTAAAGAATCAAAATCGAGTGACTGCTTTAAAGCGTAAATCGGTTTGTCTTCGTACTTCGCCATACCTATATACTTCAAGGGTCGCGTTGCCCCCTACGTTTGAAGTTCGTCGTTAGTAACCCTGGGTGTGTTCCACCACACTGCCAGTAAGGATGCGCGTACATATACGCCCAGCTGCGCAAACTTACTGGTCCAGTACTGTTCCAGTGAGTCTGCGCAGCCGGGCATATATGTACGCGCATCCTCACTGGCAGTGTGGTGGAACATACCCCCTCTGTGGCTTGAAGTGTGAGCAGAAGACGGCCAGTCGGTGAGAATTCGCGATCCGCGATGGTTGTAGTTTTAGGGAGCGTTATCGCGGTTTTGTAAATAAGTAAATAAACGTGACATGTTATCGATAATGATTGTTGTTAGAGATGATAGAGATCGTAGATGATAATTTAAATTGTTTTTCATTGCGAAGAAGTTATAAATTAAAATTTTCTAAATCGGCACTACGCACATACTTAATATAAATTATATTTTGCACTTAATTTGGACTTGTACGTGAATCGCTTTTAATGAGCCTGTTTGACTAGATCAGATCCAATTTTATTCTATCATTAGTTTAAACATTCAGCTTTTACTCGTTTAAAACGTATGAATATAGCAAAATTTATTATAGCGTAACGTTTAAATTCAGTGATTTTTTTTTCGAAAAGCGCGTTCCTCAGTTGAACTACGATCGGCGATACACAATCTCGAGGAAAAAGGCTTTAATTTATGATCATTACTCGAGAGTGCAGCACGACGCCGAAAAAAAAAACTAAAACTTCGAGTCCTGCAAACGGATAGCCACGGCCTCGCGTTGGCGAAGGTTAACAGCCAGGATGAATGGCTTTTCCAGCGCTAAAGGAAAGTGAAGCCGGCCGGGCGATTGCTCCCCACGATAAGAGACCCACTTTTCGATTCTCTTCGTACATACGTATACATTATGTACATGCATGTATAGCCACCACAACTGCAACTGGCTTTCGCGAATACCTAGCGAAAGTGTCTCTTATCCTTTGAATTTCATAATTTTGCAAAAAGACGTAATAAGAGCCGGGAAAGTGCTGAACGCTACGAGGCTCGATAATCGATTTCGCCACTATCTCTTTCGCGCGATTTTCCTTTCCTTTTCGATTCGACGACGAGAGAGGAGTCACTCGCAGGTGAGCACAGATCGAGGGGAAAAATCGTCTCGCTGTCCGATCGCTTTCTCGATTTCTGCTGGTTTTTACGGCGCGACGACGGGTTTCTTGCAGTTTTCAGTTTTGCGGTTCGCATGACGAATAGCGCTCGACTCGACACTTTTTTCTCCCTCATTTCTGTCAGTTCTGGAATGATGCTCTTTCAAGACAACGTGATTCCCACTGCGTGAAAGTCGTCCGCCCAGAGAGGAGACGATCGATGAGAGATTTCCTGTCCAGATCTGAAAAACAAAAGCTCGATTTTAATCGATCGGCTTTACTAATTGCAGCGCGGTGTTATCGCTCGCGCGCATACCAGTGTATGTTAAATGAAAGTCTTTCTGTCTCAGAAAGTAAAGCAACGGCCAAATTAGTCCCGCTGACTCTCCTACACGTAAATAGACGTGTTCGCGCTTGTCGAGCTAATCAAATAAAGAAAAAGTATATGTAAGCCAAATATGCCGAGCGAGAAAAATTTATGTACACAGACAGTAGGTCAGAGAGGAAACATACGTACATTCGTATAGGTGCTATACCTACACGGGAAAAATGATGTCGACGTCGATGATTTTATAATTGATGATGTTCGGCTTGCGCGCGCCCTCGAACGTGACCGTTAATAATTTCATTTTCAGCCGTCATTCGTCAATGGTTACAGGCTCGATCGAGGTTGAGACGAGAATACAATGCGTTGCCTGTGCGACGATGTTCTGTATCCTCCCGGACGAAACGATCATCCTTCGGATGGTATCCTCTTGGAATTTTCTTAACTTCTGTTTCGGCATCTAGGAGTGTAGACGTGTGTTCCTTTTTCTGGGGCACCTCGATCTGCCATCTGTATTATTGATGATCGTCATTAGTCCGTGACACCTGCGTGGCAAATAATAATTCTTCATAAAGCTTGAGGTAGCGGTTCTTGGATTAATATTTCGATCGACGATTTTCGGAAGATGCGGTCTTGGGATGGAGAAAGTTTAATCCTTATTTAATTTTTCCTCGATTAGGCACGTTAATCACCACCTTTGGTAGTCAAGCTTACTCGGCCTACCTACAAATCCCTGTAATTAAAATAACGAAATGAAAACAAAAATACCGGTAAATCGTTGGTAATCACATGCAAGAGCTTACTCTACAAAAGTCAAATCGTCCACAAATTTACTGCCTTCCATCAACATGCGACTCGCACTCTGAGCTATAAGTAATCCACATTTGCAATAAAGAATCACCCACTAGAAAGTCGCGCAAGTGTTTCGCATAATAAAAAAAAGTGCGCGCGCGCGCGAAAAAATACCGAAAAAGGTCAGATTTCACGTATAATCCAACTTGACGGCGATCAATCTACAAGATCTGCTGACCTTTCGAGCCAGTGAAACCGCATAGCTCCGAAAAGCAAAAATCCTCAGGTATACCGGATCCACTTGGACGTGATTTTTTTTGAAATCCGAGATAGGTGAATTGAAAAACAAGCTAGTTACACTACTAACATGTGCAGAAAACTTTCGATCATTTTCAAGATCGTTTACAACTCTTTCACTCTCGGAAACGATATGACATAATTGCGCGTGCGCATCAAAAATAGAGAAACTTGGATTTGCTTACACGTAGAGAAATCGAAAAATTGCTCGCACAACAAGCCGCGCTAACGCTCATAAACATCCCGAGCAATTATGATTTACGAGGCGGCCGCAGACACCGCCGAAAGCGAGAGCGAGAAAAAGAATTTTAAGGAAGCGACGATAAAACGTATATCGGAGAGCCTACTTTCGGGTGTACCACTACAGTGTGTCTTATATCTATACATTGCTCGCAAAAAATCTGCACGCGCGCGATATACAATCGTCGTCTAAAATCGCTCGACTGCAAGAGCGCCTGTCGCGAGAAAGTTTCCTTCGGAAATCGTCGCGCGATTTTCACGAGACAAAAGTAAAAGTCGCGAGACGCAGCAGCAGCAGCTGAGATCGTAAAAGGCCGATGCCGCGGTCGCGTGCATACGTACATGGACACATAAATACCGGGAGAGCCGATTTATCATAGTAGCTATAGGTACGTACGTATGTACGCGACGAGAGAAAGGCCCCGTTATCTATTACAAGTCGCAAGCGTGCGCGCACCTTCATTCTCACGCGCTCGCTCGCGCGCGCTTTTTTTCAAGCGCTCTATAGCTCGAGCTCGAGAGACTTATTAAATCGTCGGCTGCGTCATGACGCTTGAGCGATTTCGCGACTCATCTGTAATTACGATGCCTGTCAAATTCTTCAGTGCACAAGTCGAGAAGCGCAAACCGCTCATTACACACGTCGGCTCTTGACAAAACGATCGCCTACATATAATAAACACCGAGGCGCACTCGTCGTGCAGCTATCATCAAACAGCACTCGCTCGCCGGCTCCTATTTCACGATCTTTAATTGCGGGCGAAGCCTCCAATTTCTTCGCTCGACTTTCACTCTTTTATTGTTCCTTATCAATGAAAAAAGAGAAAACGCTCGGAAAATCTCGGAAAACTCTGAGGACTCTTGCACACGACTACAGTCAAGTGTATACGTACGACGCGTCGCAGCGATCGATGAAAATTAGAAAGTGAATGACTGCTGTTGCTGCTGCGGCAGCGGCGCGATATCTCGCGGGCCCCCCTTTTCTCTCTCTCTCTCTCTCTCTCTCTCTCTGTCTCAGTCTCTCGATCACTTTCCTTGGCCCTGGCCATGGCGGGAGATACATCAGGAGCCGCGGCTGCGCGCGGTCATGCAGTTTATTCGGTGTCGCGCGCGCGAGCTGCCCCCGAGCCGCCGCCGCTGCTCCGCTCTGTGATAACTCCTCTTCTCTAAGATCCTTTTTTCCCGACTTCTTCAGTGCAGAATAGTAGAGCACCTGTAAAAGTAAAGAGTGGAAGTTAGTGGCTAGAATATTTCACAGTCTTGAATTCTGTTCTCACCGTTTGACGTGATTCATTCTATTACACCGAAGTTAGCAGGCAGGCGGCGAAGAGAGAAGAAAACGAGAATGTAAAATATAGTGTGCGAATTAGGGAGACCGGTCGGAGATAACGGAAGTGCTCGAGTTACACGAATTCGAAATGATGGAGGTGAGCAGGTAACGGATTACGAGGTCTCGTCGCTCGCACTACCAGCCTCGCGCTCGTCGCGTCAAGTGCCGTTTAATCGAAAGTCGAAGCGTGCAAAAAAAAGTTACAAGATGAATCTGCAGTTCAAGTTCTGCGCTATCGTGTTCTTCGCGCTCGTGCAGAGGAGCCTGTCGATGATGAAGGCCATGAAGGACGATCACTCTAGTAAGTATAATAGTCAAGATAGCTATCTTCTCTTGAGTAATTGTATATGAGCTGGAATCGAGGGAAATTTTAGATTACTTTATGAACTGTCTATCGAGTGCTCCAAATTACAGGGATCCATTTGTCTAATTTTCAATTCAAAGACATTTTCTTCTGATTTAAATAAATTAACGAATCTCAAATTTCGAATCAGATCAAACACGTACTAGAGACACACACTAAACTCATCCCCGTAAGCTAAAAAATAAACTCTGTTTAAACCCCATCTCCTCTTTCAACCCGTGCAGACTCTCGCGCGCGACATTATACCTATACACTGAATACATACATGTGCACGGGGGGAGGGAAGATCGGGTTCGACAAGACATAGCGTTACGGCTGAGAGGTGTGAAAATATGGGCTGTTGAACGGCAGAATGTGGATGTCCAGCAGTCTGGCAGCGGCAGCCGCGTCAGCTGAGGAGCCATGATCAGGACAATGGGGCGCCAGGCAGATCGACCGGGCGCATCTTCAACGGTAAGCCGAGCAGGCGAGGCTCTTGGCCCTGGCAGGTCTCCTTGCAGCTGCTACATCCTAAGCTCGGCTTCATCGGTCACTGGTGCGGTGGTGTACTCATTGACGAGAGCTGGGTACTCACTGCTGCCCACTGTGTGCACAAGTGAGTTTTAGATTGAGATTTTTCTTTGTTGGAGTTCGAAGAATAAAATTTACCCAAGAATGTTTTCAGTGACCTCTTCAACTTGCCGATCGGGGCACTTTGGACGGCGGTGGTAGGCGAGTGGGAGCTCGATTCAGGCGGACGCGGATCTGCACGGCTGCCAGTCGAGCGGGTGATACTTCACGAGAGATTCGAGAATTATGTGCACGACATTGGTGAGTACTCGAATATTATACCACTAAAAGCTGCTAGTTCGTGAATAAGCGTATGTGTTTAGTAGTAACAGACGAGCATGCTAAGACGGCCATGCAATTCAAGAGCGAGATTTGCAAAAGTAGAAAAAAAAACTTTTATTTACTGTCTATCTAGACTATGTAACACTGTACATAAATAAGTGATGTAGAAAAGTAGTCGCTTTAACTAAAATATCATAAACAATCTTAAAATAAATAAACTTAGGTCAAAAATAATCCAAGTATATAAACAACAATAGTCCAACATGTCACTAACATCACAAATACTATATCCAATCGAAAAGTCATAGAGTTGTGTGTACCAAAGGTACGAATTAGAAATTGACGATATCACTTGCGATGCTTGGCAGCTAAGCTACGAGTAATTTCGTGACCGATGGCGCGGCCAAGAAAGGGTGATGAGGCTCGGCCGATTATCCGATACATATCGTGAATGCTGATATTCTGAGGTAGTACGAATTCGTCGGGAAAACCTTGAGCTCGGGCGCACTCGCGTACGCTCACCACTCGTGGTTGTGTCGGGTGCAGCAGAGGACCCTACATTTAAAATAAAATAAAGTTTAAACAATTCTGCAAAGCTGTTATCAACTTTTATCAGTTCGAATTTTTCTTGACTTACCTGCATCCCCAGAGGCTGAGGGTTGGTAATGGCACCATTGAAAAATCCGTCCCATTGAAGCCTGGAATAGATGCCAGCCCAGTGCTTATTCTGTCTAGCCGAATGCACCAAGTGCCAAGGAATTAAGCAGCCGTGTTGTCTATCACGAGGGTCACATCTTTCGCCGGATGCGCAGCTACAAACGCCTCTGAGCTCGCCGTTCGAACTCTTTCCCGCTTTAACGTCATTATAGTTGTATACTCTGTACACGATTCGATACAGACAAAAAATTGTTATACATTATTAAGTTTTCAATTGATATAGAATAACAAGTTAATAACGGGTACTAACAGTTTTTTGGCATAGCTTTCGTCCCTTAGCTGAATCTCGATGTTTGGCAGATTTCGCCAATCCGATCCGACCGCTAATGGTATCTGAGTTATCCTGCATTCCACTAGAGGACCCAAATCCTTGCATACGTGATTAAACACAGTTGGCTCAATCATGTTTAATCTCATCTTTAAAAAGAAAAAACGATTGTAAAACGTGTATTTTATTATTCTGAAGAAAAATAAAAAAAACACTTACGATTTTTGAAAAAAGGGATGTAGACTTAGCGTCATAATTCAGTTCTTCTTTATTTCCAACTTTTGCAGTCGGCAAATCTATTAAAGCATCTTGCACTGTCACAGACCTATAAGGCGCTGACTCTGTCCAAAAAGTGTCTTGTGTATACTACAAAAAAGGAAATAGAATTTAATGATGAGTAAAACCGTTTTTACAAAAATGTAATACCTTTTTACTATCTATAACGATTCCCAACTCGCATAAAGATTTGGGGAATACGTGAAGACGTTCCGGAAATTTAGGTAGCACAGAATTTGGCGCAGCTCCCAATAGTACTGATCTAATAACAAATATTAATTATTTCATCAACCTACAGAAAATTAAATAGAAATGTGTTTATATTTTTTACCTTCTTCGATTCTGAGGTGCACCATAACAGCCAACTTGCATTAAATCAAACGTCACTTGATAGCCCATACTAACAAGGCAAGCTAAAGTTAATTTAAGGACAAAACTCCTTTTAATAAATTTTTCATCAGCCTCTAAAATAAACAGTGATGGTTTATAATGATCGCAGTATGATAAAAATGTTGCAATGGACGAATGCTTGAAGACAGAAATATCAGTCATAGTTTTGTAATTTTCACACGGCAGAGTAGCGCACAAAAACTCAACATCACCTTTGTGGGGTAAAATTTTCCCATCTGAATCTTTGTATTCGCCCTACAAAAATAATTTCTTATTCTATCTCTGCCATAATGAGATACATATTGAATGCTTGAATAAGCAAATTCTATAATCAAGCAGGTTACCTCCATGACATTTTTCAAAATAACATCTGGGTGCTCCACCAAAACAGTCATATTGGGATTATTTAGCTGAAACGTATTAGCTGCGTCTACATCGCTTTCTATGGCCCAACTGCCACGTTTCTTCATTACACCAGCTTCCCGTAAACCATTTGTCAGGCCTAAAAGAGAATTGCTTTAACAATCTCTCGCGACAAAAAAAATTGTTTAATTAAATGCCGTTTACCACCGCAACCAGCAAATATCTCTAGAGATGTCATTGCATCTACATCCGGATAATCAACTGGAAGGTCGAGCGGTCTATTTTCACAGCCATACGTGTTTCTTTGAATATCAGTAATTTCCTTTTTGGAGTACATTTGCATGAAGTAAAAACGATCGGGTCCAAGATTCGACCACTCTTCTACTCTCTTATTGAAATCGCTTATGTGTGCTACGTAACATTTTCGTACAACATAGTTAAATGAAACTATACATACTAAAAAGTAAAGAGGAATGTCAATGAATCGCAACTCAAAAATTTGATAGAAACAATTTTACCAAAAGGTGACATACCTTCGTTACTCCAATAAAGCATGTTGATGTCGTTCTGCTTAATCAAAATTTCATTTTTATGAGTATTTTCCGGTCGATAAAGTTTTTTGACTTTGATGTACAACTTGTCCGTGGTAAATATCTCGGTGATGTATCCTATATCAAATGGTGCCGGCATGTCGAATTTGGAATCGATTACTGTATCCTCGGCTTTTCTATAAAGTTCTGGATACTTTTCCTCATCTATCTTTTTAATAATTTTTCCGGACGATTTCGCTACAGCCATTTAATTTAAAATATTAATATATTAATGTCTGTTATTAAAGAGTTAAAAAAAAAGTCTCAAAAACAAACCATGATCCAGCAGCATAGGAAATTGAAAATAAAGAGACTTCGGCTTAAGGTAAACGCAGCTTCCCACGATATACTCCTCGTCTTTGTACATTACAGCACGATACAATATTCTTTCGTCCTTCTCCCCGAGCTTATCAACAGTTCGAGGTTCAACTCGTTCGCTTCGTCGATGCTTACCCTCACAGTTGATGCACGATCGATAAGCCGGTAAAACTGGCACTTCCTCGAGCTTTGGAAGATCGTGAAAGGATCCGTCTGAAGGATCATACGACTTTTCACAGAAAATGTTCGTCTTTATGTCCTCGTCCGAGCTTACATCCTGCTTTGTGGGCGTATACCTCTCGTCGATTTGGACCTTTTCGGTGATACAGTTTATGGACATATTATTGCACTTGTCAATGGAAAAGAGCTCGTTGGGGCGTGCCAGCTCGCCAATTACTGTATCTTTGCCCCACCAGTAAAGGTTAGCGTGAAAGTGAGCTAGACCCACGTTATCCTCCCACATATAGGCGATCTTAACTACCTGTGCAGGGACACTCTGATCTACCGAACGTACTAGTACAAAGTCACCGACGCAGACGGTCTCTTCGTCATGTTTTACGGCCGCATAGAAAGTATTTCCAGTGCCCTCGACCATCAGAGGGTCGCCCAACCACTTGAGCTTGGCACTAAAGCAAGAGAAAATGTTGATTGTGTTCTTGAAGACACTTATGCTACTGTTGCCCTTCAGTTGCGAGAGATCTACGCTATCCTTTGCGTCCTCGTCGTTCGCTTCCTGAAGATTCAAAAGACTAATTTAGGATTAATGCAATTGAGATAAAACTTGGTAATCGTATTATACCTGAATTTCACGGTAGAAACAGCGTCGCCGAGGGCAATCCTCGTAATTCTTTTGCGAACAGGCTTCGCATTCTTTACAACCGGGCCGTCGGCAACGATCGCAGCTACCGCAGGGATCTCTCGTACACGGCTTCGACAAAGTAATCAGCTTTTCCTCCACGCCAGGCAACAGCGAGTCGATCAGTTGGCTGGTAGTCGAATTGTCACCTCTGTTTTCAGCTACTTTGCGCAGCAGTTCTTTTCTGTATTCGCCAGCCCTTCGCTCTTGATACTTGTGCAACAGAAAATCGGAGCAACAAATGAAAATCAGTCATTGAAAATTATGTAAGCGTTTAAGATTTTACATTCTTACCTGTCCTCGAGAGGATATTCCGCGACCCACTTTGAACGAGATCCCGGCGAGATCGATTAATCGACGAATACAGGGCGCAACAAGCATCAGCGGTTCGTTTAGCTTGGCAGTTTCATCATATGACATCACCTGAAGGCAGATAAACGGAGCATACTCTAAAAGTACGTCTTCCGTCATATTTGGCAAAATGTCATACTTTGATGAGGCACTCTAAAAAGGAATAACTTTGTTTCAGACTTTCTACTACTGTAGTATTGAATGTATGACTTGTCATTTACCTGGAGTTTATTGAGCAAATCTTCGAAAGTAGCGTGTGGTTCATAAACGAGATACTCGATAACGATTTTGCCAATCAGAATTTTTATAAGAACTGATTGCATGAATGGCTTATATTCCTCAGATGGTTCCATAAGGATGTAGTCTCCTACTTCAGTGCTAATAGCTACAGTTGGCTGCTCCCCAATATCAAAGCCTGTGGACCACCATTCGACAATAGGGCCAAAGTTTTTACCTGGAACTCCATTTTCTATTGATGGATCATCACTGTAGATAGGCTTCACATATCCAGAGAAGTAAATTTCAATGTCTCTTTCAATCAGCCCAGAATCAAAGGGGCAAAGATGGCCATTATTGCAGTATACACTATAAACATAATTGATATAAAAAGATAACATGCTGTAGCACAGATTTGTTTAAATCTAATAAGACACTAGGAATTTACCTGAATGAAGTAATTTTATTGTAGGCTCGGGTATCTTCTCTAGAAATATTCTCTTCATCTCCATTAAAGAGTAACAAACGAGAATCTATAAGAGCAAGTTCTTCTTCATAGCCATTTTCAGGTTCACCAGCATAAAACTTTAACTCATTGTCCAATGTTTGTTCACAAATTGTACAGGAAATAACATCCTGCTTGTTAACTTTATAATAAGGGTCAGGACTTGTGGTAGCTGTTGTAAAATCTTGTTTACTTTTGCTCTTGCTTCTTTTTCTATCTCTTGAATGATCTTTTTTAGTTTCTTTTTTTCTGCTAGATGAAGATTTTGATGAACTTGATTTGTGGGATTTTGACGAGCTTGACTTTGAAGATTTAGATGAACTCGGCTTTGAAGAACTTGATTTTGATGATTTTGATTTCAAAGATTTGTCTTTCAGTGATTTACTTTCTTTATTTTTTTCAAGTTTGGATGAATCTACAATTTTATTCTGTTCCTTGCTCACTTCATCTGTGTGTTTATTCAAAGACTCAGGATTAACTTCTATTAACTCCATTGCAAGATGAGCCTCTTCATCAGTGTCAATATCTCCACATACATCAATTTCTTCATTTTCACTAGCTTCCGTAGTCTCCTTTAATAGATCAGCCTTTTTATATTTGTGAAAATCTTCACATGTATCCATTGCTTCATCGTGATTATTTCTTGCTTCATCTTTCTCTTGGTTCAAATTTACAGGATTTGAATTTACTGTTTCTGTAGCTGATGCTGCTAATTGAAGTTCTTGTTTGCCATTGAAACCCAACACAACCTCATCCATTATAGTATCTTCCACTTCAATCACAGTTCTCTCATTGTCCAAATCATCTTTTGTACTAGCATTGTCACAAGTATCCATTTCTTCATCCTGATCTTCTCTTACTTCTTTAGTTTCTGGATCTGTTGTAGTCAATGCAGGCCTCAATTTGGTATTGAAACCCAACAGAAACTCATCTGATCTGTTTTGAGTATCAATCGTATACTTTTCAAAATTACTCCTGGAACTCTCGCTCTCTACATCTGTAAGAGCCAAAGTGACACTGCAAGATTCGCGATCTGAATCTTGATCATTTTTTTCACCATCTTCACCATCCACAGTTTGCAATGGCTCTTGAGCTTGATAAACGTGATTGTTTTCCAATTGTGGAACATCTGCAGGTGATTCACTGCAAATCTCAACATTTGCACCTGTCAAAGTATCTGCAGAATGCATCTCATTATGGACTTCAGCAGTCGTGCATATCAAAACTCCTGAAGGCAGTAGGTCGTTGTGGACTTCAACACTGGCATGTTGCGGAACCTCTACAGGTGACTCTGTATTGGCTTTCTTGCTGCTACTATTACTACTACTCTTCTTCTCTTTGGAAGACTTGTCCTTGCTGCTTTTCTTTTCCTTGGAAGACTTCTTGCTCTTCTTCTTCTTACTGGATTTCGAGCTGGAAATCTTTATCTTCAACTTGGCCTTCACCTCATCCTTCAGACCCACGGGCTCGCTCGTCGAGGCCTTTCTTTTCCTGCTAATAGTCCTCTTCTCCTTGCCATCATCGCACGATCCACCAGGCTTTGCCTCGTCCTTCTCCACGGGATCCTTTTTCTGCCTTGTCGTGCGACTCGTCGATTCGCTCATCTTGAGTATTTCCTTTGAACTATGCGGATGTAAAATCAATGGATTCTTGCGGGAATCCAGCCGCCATATGACCTAATGCTGACACGATAAATTCTTTTCATAAACAAACACGTGATAAGTAAGGCCGCGAGCTAACTCTCTCGAGTCGACGACGAAGACAAAGAACTTGATATGTACCTACCTGATATATTACAGCCCTTTTTTGTCAGTGAATACACTCGATTAATGTAAGCTTGAAATTCCGATGTGTCGTTTGGGACGAGGACGAGTAGAAAAAAAAAACGAGCGACAATGGATATAAACAAAGTATGCCCGCCATCGACGACTGTATGCGGGCTAAACGCGTGTGTCAACTACGCCGGCTTTCTTCCGAGAAATTCAAACGGCGCAAAGAGGGAAGAGAGATAGAACTTCCGAGCAGTGCTCTCCCGCGATTTTTATGTAAAGCTTGTGCGTTGGCAATTCTGACCCGCGAAGGATATGAAATTTATGAATTCGGATCTTTTGTTATCACAATCAGTAAATTCACCAACCAATAATAAATTAATGTCTCATTCCAGCTCTGATGAAGCTAGCGCGTCCAGCGCCACTATCTAAGGTCGTGCGGACGATTTGCTTACCAACTGAGGACGAGGCGCCAAGGGCAGGCCTACAGTGCGTCACATCAGGTTGGGGTCGCTCGGGTCCGTCGCCGTCGTTGTCAAGTGCGTTACTCGAGGCAAACGTGCCACTACTCGAACTCGCAGAGTGTCTCAAGGCTTATGGGAAGACGGTACCTATTAGGGATGGACATCTGTGTGCTGGGAATACCGATGGCTCTAGTGGCAGTTGTGTGGTGAGTTTTTTATTTTGTGTATATCAGAGAAGGATTTTGTACAAGTAGAAATAGACTCGGAATGATCAGACCAATTTAACCTTTTTGAAGCTTTTTGTCGAGGTTCACATTATTTTTAGTAATTGTTTTTAATGAATGATAAGAGATAATTTTTAATCATTTAAATTTCGAGATGTTCTTCTTTAAGGCAGTAAAGGTTTTGAGTTGATTATATCTCAGTACACCTGACGATGCAATTTGACGATCTGACGCACTCAAATAAATTGAAGTACGCCTATACTGCACCACTTGCAGCTATTGCCTTTATGCGTTGAGAAGAGAGAAAGACTCGCCTCGCAAAAATTAGATAAAAATTTTATACTTAGCAATAAAGTAAAAAATATCACCTAAATATAATAATTTTATTATATTCAACGTTAATTCATGAATACATGCGTATAATACGAGAATCGTATTATAATTGCGTGTGCATACACATTCGATTACTTATATGAAAATAATCAGAAATAGAAGAGCAGCACCAAAGTGCTAAATCATCACCGATAGTTTATATATGGCGTATTAATCACCACTCAATCAGAATTGACTTTTCCGCGTCTCATACATATCATCAGAAATTTCTGACCTACTTTCCCCGATACAATTAATGATGCTAATTTGCGCACTATGAAAAGCGAATTTTCCCACGTCAACGGCACTTTTCATCTCGTAACATCTAAAAAGATACCCTTTAGGCTATTACGAAAAAAGCTTGTAAAGAAATGATTAGTTTATCGCGCAAAATGCTGTATTGCAGCAAATCTGATGAAGCCAAAATGTATTTCAGGGTGACTCTGGCGGTCCACTGCAGTGTCGTAGGCCGGACGGAGTTTGGCAACTGGTCGGCGTGACGTCCTTTGGTTCTGGATGCGCTAGGCCTGGTTTTCCAGATGTCTACACCAAGATTCAGTATTACTCCCCTTGGATTCGAGACACCATCGCCAACGATGTCAACAGATAAACGCGACAACTATATATATTTTTATTTCATCGCTATTATCATCATCGCCGTCATTGTACTTGTATATAACTCTGTATATAACTTTTATAACGTTGTTGAACTATTTTGTCTATTGTTGCAGTAGTGTGTTTATCTTATTTAAATCGCATATTATATTTTTAGTTATAGAGCTTTTAGATGTATATGTATACATAGTAAGATAAAACGAAGCTTGTTATCTGACAAAAGCCTATACTGGCTCATGTCTGCATTTTATACAATATATGCGGGAATATAAGAGACCCGATATGCGATTGTTTTTCTGTTGCGCAATACTGGCATTATTCGCATGTTATAGACGTAGTAGGATATAATATACATTTTGTAGTACAGTTTTATTTTTATACACTTATTAATGTATCAATTGTAAATAAATTATTGTGTGACATGTATACCAGCTATACTATTTTTCACTCTAGTAATAATGTATAATAGTATAGCAACATAATATGTATCGATAGAGCGTAGATCGCACCGACTATACGGAGGCACACACACAGAATGCGCGCATTAATTGAGATCTAATACGACGCACTTAGGTCGCTAATGCAGCTGTCTCCCTTTTCTCGAGGCCGACGTTGGGAAAAGCAGTGAGATGCTGCCGAGTTGCACCGGTTGCAGGACTTTAGGCGCCAGTAGTTTGGTGTGCTTACATTTTATAATTTCACCATATTGTACCAATAAACCTAAGAAAAAGAAAATAGAATAAAATGAGACTATTGTCGGCAAAATATCATCAATAAATTCGAATATTTCCGCGCAAGTTTCCAAATAAAGTTGCAAAAAAACGGCACACGCACGCTATTTGTATACGAGCACGTATATGCTGCGCGCGAACTAATTACGAATTATATACGCAGTGTTAACGTTTTATCAGGTGCGGCAGCTGTTCTCGGCTAACATAAGTGCGTAAAAAAAGACACACATACGTGTAGCAGTGCACTCGTGTTGGTGGATAATTAAATCGCTATTCTCTCTTTTCTCCGCAATTTTTCCTCTTTAGCCGCAGTGTACTACATCCTCCTCAAAATACAAGTAAGTATATAGAATATAATCAAAACTAAAGCGAGTAATGTATATATACACGCCAGGGTGATAATTTTCGATAAATTTTTCAGTCTGCGTATATACGTATATCGTGTACTTTTGCGGTCTCGGCGCGACGAGAGCTTTTCGCGCCAACCGCAGACCGTATACATATATATACATATATATACACATCCCATGAATAGCTATGTGATATATAGCTGTATATATTGCGCGAAAGTAGATATATATGTACATATACGTCAATGCGCCCCTGCAGACTCTCGGCTTTATGGGACTTTTGAAATTTGGTCTGACTGTGCAATAATGCGTTAATTATTTTGGTATATTGTGTGATAAATATATTGGAATTTCTTTGCATTGACGTAATTTTGAGATTTGTAACTATATTTATTGGGTTACTTTACATGAAGTGATAAGCTTTCGAAAGTGTTATATATAGTAGTAAAATATTATAATTACAAAAAATATGTAAGTAGCAAGCTTTGAGATCATAGTAACAAGTTTCAAAAAAAATAACAAAAATAAATAAAACTACTTGTATTATTATGCAGCAGGTCCAAAAAGCCGATGCACATAAACTGTCATAGTCCATCGAATCGGCCGCACTAATACGTAATTAAACGGCCGCGACGCATCTAACGAGCAGTTTGCGCGACCAGCCATTAAGCTGATTAACACGGAATCGGCCCAAGTGTCCCGCGAGAATCGCCGAGCGAAATGCTTTACTGCTCTCCCTGGATCCGTTCCTCCTTTTATTTTTGATAAAAAAAAAACAATAAAAATCGATACAACTGCAGCGTAGGTGTATAAGATCAGCCTGCGTAGGCGTCAAACTTTTCGCTCGAGTCGTCGTCTTTATAAACTAGCAGACGACCGAGTAAGTACTTAAAAATGTCAAAAATTCGCAATCTTCGTTGATGGTGTGGGTATAATAATGAACGGCATAACTCGTGGCGCCAGACTCGCCCGACACGTCCCTGCGTCGGTCGTCTCGGTACTCTCCCTCCAGAATCTATTCCCTTTGAAAAAAAGCCCCCCCCCCCCACCGCTTCGGCGAAAAAAGCGCAAAATGCAAACGTCGCGCGCGTTTTATATACTCACCCTCCTCCCCGAATTATACACATCAGCAACGTCGTCTGTACACATTATATACCTATATAGCCGCACACTTCGAAGGAGCTAGAGCGGCGGGAAAGAAGAAAGGGGGCGACGACCGAAAAGGAGAAGGCGCCGGAGCGTCGCTAAGAGAGAGACCTAACCTCGTCTCCGTCGTCACTAACCTATCCCCTCCCTCTCACTGCCCACGATGGTCTACTATAGCTATACCATATAGCTCTCTCACACAGACAAACAGGCTGAAGAGGGGAGAGGGAACGAGGAGAGGACGGAACAGACAGTACAGTAGCATCGGGGCGTCGAGACGCGACGCCGTTTTTCAGTGCGATACACACACATACCCATACTGATACTACGGTAGACTGTATAGCTGCCGTCGCCTCTCTCTCTCTCTCCCTGCAGCTTGCATCGAGCGATAGAGAGTGCGTGGAACACAGTAGCCGCGCGAGAGAGAGAGAAAACACACGGTGTTTTACGGAGGAGACGGTTATACACGGGGAGAAAGAGAGTCAGAAAGAGAACGTTAACACACACGCCATTGCGCGCGTGCTGATGCATGTGCGGAAAAGACGCGCACCGATAGACGAGTGAGGCGCCAATGCATACTTGCACCAGCTCCTGGTGCTTTGCTGCTGCGCGCTCAAAATCCGGGAACTGAAGAGGAGGAAGAAGAGAGGAGCGACTGAAATACATCTTTGCACGCAGGCCTTACTCTTGCTCCGTCGTCTCTGTGCTCCAGTTTCTGTGATTTTAGTTCGATCGCCAGGTTTATACATAGATTTTACCTTAGCCCTCCGATGTCTGTACAGTCTGCGATCGTACCTATACTTATGTGCGACACAAGGTGTTCGTGAACAGAGAGAGAGAGAGAGATAACGTACTGTAGGATAGCAGTGCGTCCAATAGGTTATAGCCAGCCAGTAAACAGGAAGAAAGAGAAAAGTGCAGTGCGACTCTGAAACCAAGAACATCAGAGTTTACTTACATTACCTACGTCGGAGAGGTAAAAAAGCGCGCTAGATTGATTCTCGAGTGTGTCTATACGTCTGTGCGCGAGTGTACCTATATACCTGCGTGTGTGTGTGTATGTGTGCACATATTCTGCGACGCACCAGGGGAGAGAAAAAAGAGTAAAGAAAGAAGAGACAGTTGGGGAATACACTAAGGAGAGACGAAAGAAGTCAGGCTGGAGGGACCGAGACGAGGAGGTAAATACACGGCTTCTTTAATTCTCTTCGAGAGCTTGCAACTTTTCCTCCTTCAATTAGTCTCATTATTAAGTATCGTAGTCCAAAAATTCGCAAGTTGAGAGAATATACCGAGAGATTGCCCGTGAGTATTATGTGTGTGTATAAGCGAATATACGTAGAAAACGAAGGAGACAAAAAGAGAGGGGAGAGACGAAAGACGCCTTGCAGCACACACACACACACACACTGTGTGTGCAGATGTGAGTCATGAGAAAGCGTTCGTCGTGCCGCCGAAAATCTCCGACCTAAAGCGCGTCTGTATTATAACTCGCTTATCGTCGATTTCAATTTTTTACGATCCGCCGTTAACTACTCGAGTACTTATACCTATATATACTACCTATATACTCTCTGCTTTTGCGCGCGAAATTATTTTCAGAGCGCGGCTACTTACCTACATCGATTCGCTTTTTTGTTTCGTTCCGAGAAGTGGCTGATGCTTTTCCAAGTACTTGCGCGGCTTTTGTTTTGAGGGCCAATCGTTTGCGCGCGAAATTGATTTTACCTCTGTTCTCTGTATGGTGAATTAACGATAAGCTCCTGGCATCATTCATTAGTTGCTCGTTCGCGAAACTGTATAAAAATCGACGTGTTGTTTCGAATTCGGAGTGGAAATAACGATGTATCTGCTCGCGACAAGGTCACGGTACACTAGCGGGCTTTGATGCGTTTATCTCGTAAAAACAGCGGGTAAAAAAAATGATGGTAAAGAGCGAGACGTGAAGTGAAAGTGACCGATCTCGTTGCTCTCTTTCTCGCACGCGCATGTGTGCGGCCTCACCGAGAGATGTATACACGTGTGTATGTGCGTACTTACCTACGTGTGTAGGTAGGTATACTTGTATGTACGCCAACATCAACAATTTTTTGCTCACGTCTTTGCGTCGAAAGATTTATTAGTCTCGCGACTCTGGAATGAGTGATCGTGTTTTTTGACAGGACTAATAGTCGAGAGATTTTTGACTGCAATCTGTAGTTGCGTTTGATTTTCGAGATGAAGGAAGAACTGACAGGTTAAGTGTGTTGTGTGTGAATGATTTTCGTTAGGTTTTCAAGTGTAACGTTGGAATAAGAAGTAGAGTATTCTAAAATGTATGTTTCACCTTTTCAGAATACCACCTCAGCATGAGTGGAGGCCAAAGTGGAGCAATGTCTTTGGCCAATCCATCGGCCATCCACCTTGGCCAAATACTGGCCCCAGGCAGCAACGAGACCATCTCCATAGTCATTCCACTATCTGCTCAGCTGGCTACTCTGTCAAGAAATGCTGCTGTACAGCAACAGCAGGTGGTGTGCAAGCAGGAACCCATCGATCATGCAGACAAGAAGATACCATCTCCTAAACGACCTAAGACTAATCCTCCCCGAATAAAAGAGGATAAGACCAAAGGTTGGTAGCTTTTCAGCTTGAAAGAGAGAGTATATTTGAACATGCGCTTTTATGACTATGCTTTTTTTCTGTGCTAGGTTGTCCCTATCCCAACTGCAGTAGATATGGCAGAGCATTTTCAAGGGCTCATGACTTGAAGCGACACATAGCTAGACACGAATCAAGGGAAAACAAAACAGAGGCACCACATCAGCAGATTTACCCATGCCTAATCTGTGGTGCTCACTTTTACAACGAACAGATACTGCAGAGGCACAAGGCCATTCATGAAAATGGCGCCAACTCAATAACGTCTACTAGTGGACCTCCGTACACTTGTAATTTCTGCAAGAAAACATTTGAACACGAGAGCCTTCTCAATGCTCACCTACCCACACACATAAAGGTAGTAATGATATTAAAACATCAATTTTGGAGCAAGAGCTATGTGTTAGCTGCAGACAATTAACACAATTCTTTCGTTTTGGTAAAACAGAGCGAGCCTTTCCTCTCGTTTCAGCACTCGACGGGCATCCCTTTGACGTCACGCTACCAACCGCCAAACGGTCCCCCCGCAACTCTGCCGCCGCCTCCGCCAGGAATAGTGATGCCAGGAGGATCTGCCTCGTCATTAGGCTCTGACGACGACTACCGTCTCGAAGATATGCTGCTGCTGCGTAAAAACGCTCCAAACCCTCACAAGACGCCGACTCACCTTGGTAGTGGTGCGTCGGCTTCCTCTTCATCTTCGTCGTCGCCCTCGTCCAGTGCGACATCCAAGATTCGCTGCGAGTACTGTAGCAAGACATTTAAGACTAAGTGGACGTTAAGCTCGCACGTGGCCGCGCACGAAGGCCGCTTCCAATACCAGTGCTGCATCTGCAATAAGCGCTTTGTAAGGAAGAGCCATTACGAGAGCCACGTCCGATCGCACGATGCCGCCAGGCCGTACGTCTGCGAACACTGTGGTTAGTTGACGAAGAGATAATTCGAAAGAAATAAAGAAAAGCGATCGGTTTTTAAAATTCGTTTCGTTTTGTTTTTACAGGTAAAACTTTCAAAGAGAGCAAGCATCGAAGGGAGCATTTGAAACGAAAGCACCCGAGCAATAGAAATGCCATTCAGTCGTTGTTGGATAGCATCAGTGCTTGCGTGAACGAGGAGGCCGCCGCAGCGGCTGAGCAGGCGAAGCTCACAATACTTATGCCGATGAATTTCAGCACTTAAGAATAGAAGGTACGTCTTGCATCTTCTCTTAAAATCCCTCAAAAATGTTATCTTTTTGATACTAACGATAGACTACTTTCAATTTTCAGATTCTTCATTTTATGGATTTTTCTACTATAAAGAAGAGGTGTTTCAGCATCCAAAATGCCAAAGATCTTAAAGAAGCCATGGACAAGCGCTTCGACAGGCTCAAAGGAGTTTGGAAAGAAGAATGCCTCGATGTAACAAATACAAATTGTTAAACCTGATGCCCCGTTTTATGAGAAAGATTTTGATGAAGGTGATTCAAAGTGTTACATTTTAATGTATGTACTTAATGAAGAGATTACTTTCTTATGGTCAATTTTTGTGTGATTGAGAAATAACATCACGTACAAAAATTATTTTACGTACCAGTACACAAATTCTATTGTTTGATATAGTTGTAAGTCCTTTGAAATAAAATATAAGAGAATGTCAATAAAAATGTTTACTCTTTTCGAATTGCAGAGACTTATGATTATCATCCTGCTTCCTATATCCAATCACTTTAAATCTTTCAAATTGACTTTTGATAATTTTTGTGCATTTCTACCTAGTAATATGAAAAGTCAATTATTTACCTACAGGCTTGAGGGCGCTGCAGAGTGCGGTCACCCAGCAACATGGCGAAAATTTTTCTGTAGATCGCCACCAGAGAACGTTGCTTGCACAATGTTTTTGTGCTGACGGGCTAGCTCCGAAAGCGAACCGAACCTAACCACAGTCCACTGTAGTGTTGTGCATCAAACGCGTTTGTTTACATTTTGTTCTTTGCAAGAAGTATTACCTTTTGTTATTTACCATTTTGCATAATAGCCTAACGAAAAATGTCCGAATACGATAAGGTGCGCACGAAAAAATTAGTACTGAAAGGAGAGAAACAGAAGTAAGAAACGTCGATGCTCCAAAATTGTTACGATTTTCATATCGTCGCACATGAAAAACTATAATTCTTGTTTTTAGGTCAAAAAAGAGGAAGCACAAGAAGCAGGGAAGAGACGACGAAGCTAACAACGAAAGAGACGAGGACACTCAGCGACACGGTAATTAAATGAATAAGAAACGAATTAATTTGAAACTTTTGTAACCCTCACTTGAAACTTTATCGTTATATTTCTCGATTTTAGGTGGCTGGTGGAAGACGTCCACTGTGTCAGAGATCACTGGTACAGTGGCAATTGAATTTGGTAATTTGACTTACATGAAGGCTCTTGACAATGGTTTATTTACACTTGGAGCTCCACATGACGAAGGTGAAGGTCCTCACCCCGAAGAAATTTTGACAGCATTTCCAGTAAATGAAACCAAAATTGCTCTGAAATCTGGATATGGAAAGTATATTGGAGTAGACAAAAAAGGCATGGTAGTGGGTAGAAGTGATGCCGTAGGTGCAATGGAGCAATGGGAACCAATTTTTCAAGTATGTATGAAAACAGTTTGAGTAAAAATAAACTGGAATTATTATTTTGTAACGAGAGAAAATTTATTTTTGACAGGATGGAAAATTAGCAATTTTGGGAAACACAGGTTGTTTTGTCTCTGTTGCAGAAGATGATGATATTGTTTGTAACAAGCCAAAAGCAGGACCAAGTGAATATGTATCGATAAGATGTATGATGCAGCAGGTTGATGATCCTAACAAAGGAGTACCAACAGAAGAACAAGGTTCTTTAGAGGAAGTCGAAGTTAATTATGTGTAAGTGTACAACACAACATTTTTGTATTATTTTTTAATAACTATATAGCTATTAACATAAGAATGAAAATAACATATTCAAATTTTGATTTCAGACGAAAATTCCAAAAGTTTCAGGACAAGAAATTGAGAATAAGCAAAAATACTATTGTAGAATTAAAAAAGGCTAAAGAAGGAGGAAACTTTCATGAAACCTTACTTGATAGACGTAGTAAAATGAAAGCTGATAGATATTGTAAATAAGTGGATCTTAAAAATTGAAACGATGTATATAAATTTTGGTATTGAAGAAACAATTTTGTTGGTTTTGTAAAGTTATTCTTTTATTTTATTTTATTATATCGAATGACACTACCGCTGCATGCAACAGTTGACTTATGCAAAAAACCGCCGCCTCTGATTCTCATGCTTTGGAGAGGCCACATTTACTTCATCATGGTTCTTTTATTATTTAAAGGATCCGTACCCGCAGTTCCGAAATCTTCGTTGATCGCTGCTTCTCTTCAGTATACATATATTCATATATATAAAAAAATCAACGTCGAATGAAAATCTCGGAAGTTTAATCTTAATTCCATAACTACTTCATATACATTGCAATGTGAGTCGATTATTGAAGTGTACATGCGCATAGAGATTAAACGTAGGTTTTCAGAGCTTTGAAGCGCGTTCATTTTTAATTTATTTAAACAAGAGTCATAAAAAAAGTATATAAATTTATCTATATGCGGCAGTGTTCAAAATCTGTGCACTCCGCAAATTTTTGCTTCAATATGTGTTTGAGTTAAAAAGATAGTAACTGTTAAAAATATTTTGATAAAAAAAAATATTTAGAATTCATAGAGCGCTTTAAAGTTCTGTTATCCTAAACTAGATTTTATGGTGTCCAGCTTTTTCATTAACTTACTGCAATAAACAAGTGCAAACTATGTCACTCAAGGATAAGATCGTTTTAGCTAGACTTGAACAAAAAGTAATGCAATAAATTATTTCAAGTGTTCTAAAACCTATTACTTTGCAATATTTATTAACTAGTGAGTGTGGACAATTTTTAGGTTATTATTACAATTACAAATAATTAACAGAAACACTTAGTAGAAAAGGCAGAAGAAAGTTTTTATTATAATTTAAATATTATACAATTTACTCAAATTTACACAAAAATAAAAATCAATTAAATGTATCAAACCGATCTAAATTCCTACGCTTTAGAACACCTTTTTAAGTTTAAGGAATTTTTAAAAAATTGGAAAATAACATACACGTTAAAAACTCCTGAATTGCGCTTCGACAGCTGAACATCATAATATCGAAAAAGTAATTTTGTTTACTCTCGTCGTCAATAAATGCTCGCATTTCATATTCCAAGAATCGACTTGTTATTCCATCCTGTTCATATTTTGATTCTTCAACAATTTTCGATCCCAAAGAATATTATGCCGCATGCTGTATAAAATAATTAATCTTAAAAACTAATAGGCGTCTCAAAAGACGGAAGAAAAAAGACCTGTTCGAGTCGTTTTTCTCGTGCTTCTAGACAGACATTTTTTCCATACTATATCAAAAGATTGAACGATCATTTGCCGAAATTTCACACACGCGTGTCTGATCGTCGTCTTTAATTTTGAGGTCTCAATTTTTCTACACTCTATTTAAAAAAAAAATCCTTGAAATGATCGGAGATTAAGAAAAGGAGTAAACAGTTTCTCTGCGATTATCATAATGATTGGTTGACAAAAAAAAGCGAAGATGACAATTGCTACGCGAATTGCGAAAATATATATATACGACAGAATTTTTTATAATCTATCTATTCCTTATCTATGCGCTAGTGATGCTTTTAATCAGAAAAAATTTGAAATATACACAAAAACGACATTTTTTTAATGATAACTTTTAATTTTTAATCACATTTTACTTTTTTTTTATATTTGAAGGACGTTACTTCAGAATAAAGCTTTTGTAGCGATTTTGTTGAATTGCTAATTTTGAAAAAACTGTTGGTGTTACAAACATTTTGCAAAACCGTCAAAAAAGAATACAGAAAACCTAAGATTTTCCCCGTTGTACAGTTTAATTTTCAATCTCCAAATCTCCTTTTATCACAAAGCGCAATTCTAGACACAGTCGTTCGCGATATCATAAGTATTTTTAAGAGCTAACTAACTGTAAGACTAAATCAATCTACTTATTTGTTAAATCGTGACACTTTAATCATAACAAAATAACTAATAATAGAAAAATCATTCGCAAGTATTGTGTAGGTTTCGTTTTGCTGTTGTTGTTTTCAATAAATTCGACCGAGGGAAAATAATTTAGCTCTCAACAAGTAATCAATATCAAAGGGGAAATCGGGGACTGCTTCTTTCGGTTAGGTGGGTGCTTTTTATAAGATGAGTTGTTTAACTTTGATTGAGTGTTTCAGCTGTTTCTCGTGTCCATCTGGGATGTCGACTCTCCCTGCTGTTGCGCCTTCAGCCACTCGACGAACTCGTCGAGCATCACTGGCCCTAAAAACACGAGATTAGTCATTTAACTAACCAACATTCATCAATTAATAGAGCAACAGAGCTTATTAAAAAAGCTGACTTACAAGCTCCATCCAAATCGTAATTCGAGAGATCGTCACTAATCGTTCGCGAGAACTCAAGAATGTTGCACCACTGATCTTTGTTAATAACTTTGTACTTTGATTGATCCAAGAACTTGGCAAACTGTGCGAAAAGGGGCCAGTGTCTACCGAGCAGCAGCTGGAGCATAACTCGCGCCGTTTCCATGTCCATGCTGCGCTGATCCTTGTCCTGCTTTGAAAATTAAATCGACGATTATAATCTTCGCCAAGTAAAGATCGTCAAGAAAGGCAGGATGGCAGAGTACGGTAGTATAGCTTACCCTAGCGAAGTCGTAAGCGTATTTGTAGATGCCCTTGAAGACGTTCTGGTCGTTGAGGAGATTCCTGAGGTAGTCTAGTTTTTGCTGGACTTTGGCGATCGTATCGCACTGGAGTTCGGAGAGACCCTTTAACCATTCGGCCATGGTGAAGAAACCCATCTGTCGGGCATTCATCTTGTAGGCGAGTACGAGCATCACGACGTTCTCGGGTTCAACACCGATATCCTCGCAGAACTTCTCCATACCCTCGGGTCCAAGCGTATCGGGGTCGTCAGCGGTCGTGTACTCACGGAACCAGCTAATGCAGCGCTTTTGCGAGAACGTGCTGTTCGTTCCATCGTCAGCTTTCGTGTGCCGTCTCGAACTGGAAACAAAATCAGAAACACATCACTTGAAGAACGAACTAATTATCAGTTATGTAAAGCACGCTCTATATCACACGACAATCTCCCTTTTTCTCGGATATAGTATACTTGAAATTCCCCCGCGTAATAATAGTACAAGGAAAACTCTTGCAGCAGCCGCCCTTTGAAAAACGAACCTCTCGTCATCCATACACAAGGAAGAAGTCCGCAGGATGCGCACACACAGCAGCCGCCGTCCCTTCGGCCAGAATCTAAAGGGCGACGTTTTGCCTGCTTCTCTTCCTCGTCAATGGGCCGAGTGCGGATGCACGAGCAAGAAGAATCTCGAAGAAGAAGAGAAAGAAGAAGAGACACACTCGCTAGCGCCGAGAACACAATGTGAAGAACGAAGTCAAATTGCGAGTGTCCAAAAATAATCACCGCCTCGCTTGCACCTCCCTCTACCCACGGAATTCATTCAGTTCTCTCGGATGGAGACACAAGAGAGTGAGAATACATTTGAAAATATCTCTCCCACGTCGGGGGCCGGAATTTTTATTCCGCCACTTTTACGAGAGAGAAGAAAAAGAGAGTTGGAACGAAGGAATCGATGCGACGGGCGCGAGCGAGGAGACCAGACTGAGGAGCTATTTCGGAGTTTGGCTGCTGCTGACTCAGTGGGGG